>OZ005759.1:18367911-18967911 GCA_963930825.1 Silvanus unidentatus | reverse complement strand
TCTGTAAAATATCGCATGTGTTGTCGTGTCCGTGCCTTGTAAGTAAAAAGGCAAAATTTCTGTCTATATAGTCAATGTCTCTTCAGTGTATCCCTGTTGGTAGTGTGAAGAAGCTGTACTTAAAAAAAAGCGATGAAGGGAATAATTAATATATATCTATACATAGTTTTGATTTGTATGAAATTATTTCATTTTTTTTATCCCAAAAGCAAGGTTTGTGTTTGTGTTTCAAATGTACCGCCAACGAGAGAAAATGCGCACGCATATGAAAGCAAATTGACAGCTCTTGTAGCGCCAGCGCCATCTGGCTAATAAGAAACACTACACCCGTATCGTCGAATAAAGAGTCAGTTTTTGTCAATGTCGGACATGTTAAATATTTTCTATAAGTTATTGTGATCCATAAAGAAGCTAAACTAAATAATAAACTGTAATTAAATAGATGATAAAATATAATAAACAAGTGCAATATCCGCCACAAGGTTCCCATTAACGAAAAGTGAAGGCATTGAATTTTGGTGTTTTTTCCATCCACAGTTTCAGTATCGTTCAAGTGGAAGAAAGTCGATTTACTGTCAAGTAAAGGCCGACCCAGGGTGTATATCGAATAATATTAGTGTGTATTAGTGTATGTGCTGTGGTGCTAGTGTGTGTTGGTGTGTTAGTGTAGTTTTTAAGTACACCAACAGGAGGATCTATCCGAAAAAAAAACAAATGCACATCAACTAAACTAGCAGAAAAAAAAACACACTCACAGACACCGAAGAGGGGAAGGGGGATAGAGAGGACAAGTCAGAGCAGAGAAGCAAAAAAAAATCAGCGAAAAATTCTATTTTTAACCATCATATTAAAATTATATATATAGTTCGTGAAAGTTATTTTTGAATACGAATTTTAGTAAAAATAAACCACCCTAGAGTATGTCGCGCGAAGCCATTTTTACATAAAAAAGACGATAGTGTTTTTCGTTGTCGTCGCCAATTAGAGAAAAAATTCTAACATCCATCCCAGGGCCAATATGATTGTGCAGTTTAGGTTATGAATTTGGAAAAATTGAAATTATTATTTGTAGGCGATTTAATTTCGTATTGTTGTTTTGTGTGAGAGAAAAAATTACCAAAACACCCCACCAGTGTGTTGGTGGTGGTGGTGACGGTGAAGGGAGAGTGGGATTGGTGAAAGAAGGCGGGCACGGTGGCGTCGGGCCCAGAGTGTGGCCCCGTGGCCGCCGACAAGGGGGCCGATTGTTGGTGGTCCCCATTGGCGGCCATGGGCTGTTTTGGTAATCGAAATGCCGATCCAGCGCAAACAACCGATGATATAAGGACACAGAAACGTATCAGTGATCAAATCAATCGACAATTAGCAAAAGAGAAGCAAGTTTATAGGGCTACACATAGGCTTTTATTGTTGGGCGCTGGGGAGAGTGGCAAGTCGACAATCGTTAAACAAATGCGTATATTACATGTGAATGGGTTCAGTGAAAGAGAGAAGAAACAGAAAATTGAAGATATCAAGAAGAACATTAGGGATGCGATTATTGTAAGTATTTTTTTTTATTTTAGAAAAAATGTGTTTATTTGGATACTTTTTTGGAGCACTAAAATTAAATTGGATATGATCTAGTTACAATTTTCAATTTACAGGAAACTTTTTCTTTCTATTTTAAAACACCCAAAAATTACTTAAGAAGTAAAGTAAAAGTTCTCTTATTTACGGTTAAAATAATCGTTTCGTGTTGTATCATCAACATTTTTAAATTTATTTATAAAATTTTGGTAGTTCGCCACTGCCAAACCATCAAAAAATTACTTTATTTTGTCCCCCCATATTTGTTTTTGAGATTCCCTTTAAAAAAGGCCCATTGAAATGGAACAAACTACTTTTATAACATGCATTCAAATAAAGACAATTATAGACAGTTGAGTGGTCACTTTTATCTAAAATTGATTATGAATGTTGTGTTCTATTATATGATATTTTTTTTCTAGACTATAACAGGTGCAATGTCGACGATAAATCCGCCAGTGGCATTGGAGAGGCCAGAAAATCAGGCACGCGTCGACTGGATACAGGACTGTGCAACAGGAACAGACTTTGATTATCCACCAGAATTTTATGAACACACTGAAGCTCTCTGGAAAGACAAAGGTGTACAACAAACATTCGAACGTAGTAATGAATATCAATTAATCGATTGTGCTAAATATTTTTTGGATCAAGTGCATATTATAAAACGGTCCGATTATACACCAACTGAACAAGATATATTACGTTGTCGTGTACTTACTAGTGGTATTTTTGAAGAGATCTTCCAAGTTGACAAAGTCAACTTTCAGTAAGTAGAAAAAATGAGACAGTTTTAGATGAGTTTTTTCTCTTTTTTTTCTTTTCTTTTAGTATGTTTGATGTGGGTGGTCAGAGGGACGAGAGACGTAAATGGATACAATGTTTCAATGATGTAACAGCAATTATATTTGTCACCGCATGTAGTTCATATAATATGGTCTTACGTGAAGACCCAACACAAAATCGTTTACGTGAAAGTCTAGATTTATTTAAATCTATATGGAACAATAGATGGTTACGTACAATATCTGTTATATTATTCCTTAATAAGCAAGATCTTTTAGCTGAAAAAATACTTGCAGGTAATGCAATGATCGATTTTCGAAAATAAAAACAAGATTTGAGGTTTCGGTTTTTCTTTTTTAGGGAAGAGCAAGCTGGAGGAGTATTTTTCCGATTTCGAACGGTACCAGTTGCCCGTGGAGGTGGTGAATGAGGCCAATGAGCCGGCAGAAGTGTTTAGAGCCAAGTATTTTATTAGAGACGAGTTCCTGGTGAGTGTTTAATGTGAAATGTGTGATGGTTTAAGAGATGATTTTGGTTGATTTTTCATTTCAGCGTATAAGTACAGCCTCAGGTGAAGGGAAACATTACTGCTATCCGCACTTTACGTGTGCCGTAGATACAGAAAATATCAAGAGAGTGTTTAATGACTGCCGTGATATCATTCAGCGAATGCATCTCCGCCAATACGAACTCTTATAACCGCCCACCTCATCTTTTTCTAGTAAACAAAAACAAATCCGATAGAAAGTGAGTGAAAGAGAGAGAGAGAGAGAATAATGAAAGCGAATATAGAAAAAATGAAAGATTTTTGTATTATTTTTATTTTATTTTTTCGTTTTGTGTCCGTCTCCAACGCTTTCAATTGCTACTAACTAATTTTTACTAAAGTAATAAAAATAAGCAGATGAAGAAGTTGTGTTTTTAGGCTTTAAAAGGAAATGAGAGAAACATTTTAAATAATTATAACCAATAGGACCAACATATACAACGCAAAAGCTCCCAAAAGATCTAAACTTAATTTATTTAGTTTCAATCTCATATAAAGATGCGAAAAAAAAGTTAGAAAACAAAAAATGAGTACAAATACTAATTAAATAATGAATCTTATTTTATATATGCACATTGTTGTTTTTATGTTTTTTTTTATTTTATTTTTGTTTATGGACTTGTGATAAAAATAATTATTGTATAATTAAAAATAGTTTGTTTGTTTTATGTTTTTTTTAGAGAGAAAAAAAATAGCACAAATTCCCGCGCTTGTTTTGTGTGTACTTAATTATTAATATAATTAAAATCTAGTTTTTGATTTTGAGAGAATAAAAATGGCGTTTGGAGACTCTAAATAGATGCACAAAAAAATGAAACCATTTAAATATTTAAAAAAAAATACAAATTCTTGTAGTGGAGAAAAAAAAACGTGAAACAAACATTACATCACTGTAACTATTAAATAATTACTAGACTATGTGTTTTATCGAAAAAATGAGAATTTTACCAGTGTTAATGTCGCAAATTATTAGACATGTAAGGGTTTTATATTATTATTAATTTTATTATGATTTTATTGTTTTGGAGAGAGTTCGCGCTTTTTTTTATGTTTCCATGCAACGATTGTTGATTGTGCGAAAAAAACTTGATAAAACAAAATGAAACTAGTGCGTGCGCCTGATAATGTATGCAACCGACAATCGTTGCTCTAAAGACGATTTTTATTGTTTTTGGTTTTTAAGAATTGAAATTATATTTAAAAACAAAAAAGTTTACTGAATGTTATATTTGTTGAAAAAAAAGATATATTTATATCGTATAACTGTATTAAAATGTAGGGAGGGAAAAATCGGATTTTTCACAGTTAACCGGCCAAAAAAATGAAAAATTTGAATAAGAATCTATTTGATGTTTAATAATTTTTTGATTGTAAATCAACATATTGCTATATTATGGTGTGAAATCAAAAAAAGAAACAAGTAATGGAAGTACATATATGAAAACATATTTTTAATTTATTTTTTAGTGATATGCTGATACCAAAATGACCTGTCCTCGATTGAAGAAAAACCCTTGAATGGAAATACAAATTAAAATGGGGACTTAAAGTCCCTTAATAACAATTTGGGGGTATAAACAATGCACAATTATTGCAAAATTACAAAATGGAAGAAAAAAGCAATTTTGTATGTGCGTATGAATGTATGTTTTTGTATGTAAGTTAAAAAAAAACAATGTGTGACTAATTAAATGATTTTCTGTTCTGGGATGTATGCAATTGTAATTTTAAAGCAGTATTGTTTATTTTAAAAAGTCTATATATTGTTTTGTTGTCTCATTTTTGCCATATAAATATATAGATAATATATATATATATAAAACATGTAAGATGTGAACCACTGAAGATAAAAAAAACAACAAAAAGTGTATGAATGGAAAAAAATGTGAGTGTGTGTGTGGCTGTTTTGGAAATAAAACTGCCTGTAATGAATCGCGTAAATCTATACATACAATACAGTTGGGGTTGGCCTGGAAAATGTTGCCACCATTTTTAAATAAAAAAGAAAAGATGAACTTTGACAGCAATGGTGTCCAACTTGAGAGTGTCGTGTGGCCCTAACCAAGCCATTACCAACTGTATATATATATAAATAAAATTTAAAAAACAGAAAAAAATATATGAAAATTATGTAACTATAAATAAAAAAAAACTGTAATAAATATGTCTTATTTAACATGTAGGATTCATTGAGAAACGATACCAAGTGGTTAAAACCGAGTATTTATTCCTAAATTTGTTTATTTACATGTAATTTGTGTGCGGTATCGTGTTAGCACTCAACATACTCTTCGTTTTCCTCAATTTAATGCGTTCTTTGATTTGTATTAGACGATTGGTGGGATGATGGACGGCGGCTGGAGCTTGAACTTTGTTTTTATCTTCTTGCGATTTGGCTTTCGCCATTTGGACGATGGAATACAAGTCGTATGTGAAGCCGGGCGAGTTGTTAATCGGACTGGTAAGGACTTGTGATTGATTTTTCACCAAGGCAGACTCGTACACGGTTTGATTGTCTTCCGGTGTGTCCAGGAAGAATTTCGGTACGGAATGTTGGCGAATTATTGGTACTTCTTTGTTGGGTAAGTCAAGACGAAGGTAGAGACTCTTCGACATGCGACGTTCTTGCAATGATTTTTTCCTTATTTGCGGATCGGGCGCCAAAAGGACACCGGTGCTTTTGCTGGACTCTAGTTTCGACTTCAGGGAAGGTTCTTCGGGGATGTTGGAGGTACTGAATGGTTTTTGATGTGACGCCTCCAAAGGAGAAGCCTAAAACAGTTGGAAATTAAAAAAAAATACAGTTTTTCTGTTTCTAGTTTTACGTCGATTTCATCTTCGATTTTTTTTGGTGCAAGAGGTTCTTCGTAAATCACGGGAACGCTCTTCGACAAACTGGATGCTGCAAGTTTGTTGATTTCGTTGATTTGGTGGATTTTTTCTTGCCATCTAAGACGCGGCTGGCTGGTAATAACTGTGGGTTTTTCCTCTTTTTCCTTCACATCCAGTGGATCAATTGTGACAATTGCACGGCCCGCAATCACCGACACACTATCGAAGAATGCAATGTTATCAAACTGATTATTATTCTTCTCATCTTCGAATTTGATCGGTTCTTCATAAAGTGCGATATTTTCATCGAAACAGAATCGTTTCTCAATTAAATGCCAATAACACGATTCAAAACAGCTGTGGAATTAAAAACATTAATGTTATTAATGTGGATATGGGAGTGTTGATGGCCTTAAAATCTAATCCCGTTGCAATTCACCTTGCAAAGGTGGCAACCTTCGCAAAAGGCCGAATTTTAAATGCATTGTGCCCTGTGGCGACATCTATCGGTTGTGATTAATGAAAAGGCAATAATTTAATTTCAAAGAGCATGTGATTGAAATTAAGTTTCATTGGAGATTAATTAAGTTTTGTTTTAGAGGAGAAAATTAATAGAAGAGTGAAATTAAATTGTTTTGTTATTTGTGTACTTACTATTGACAGCTTTTACACATTCTTTAATGGATGTGGCGATTGAAAAAAATATCACAATTAAAATTTGATTAGAAACAATAAAAATAGAGCTTTTCTACAGATAAGATTCGCATTTTAATCACGTGTGTATGTGGTTGTTTATTCTACAGAAATCCACCGGGCTTTGCGGATTATTGCATTGAATAGAAAATTACTGTCATTACCAAGGAAATGGTAATTACTGGGTAGTTAATTGCCCCAGCTAATCTTCAATGGAATTTATTTTCAAATGTTGAATTTTAGATGCAAAATATTATCATTATGTTCTTTTGTATAACATGAAAACCGGTTTTGATGGCAATGTCTTTAGCGAAATTTTTCTTCTTTTTTTTCTCTTACACAACACGAACGTTTAATTTTTGTTGCACTCTTCAAAGAAATTCACAAACTTTTAGTTAAAAGGAAAATAATAAAAGTAGTAAGTTTGACGTCGGCCACTAATTAATTTTGAAAATGTGTACAATTGGTTGCATAATTAAAAATGAATTAAATTGTATTCACACTTTTTTTTATTAGAATATTGTTATATAATTCAATTAGTTGTTTGTGATTACATGTTTATTTTTAATTAAATTGTTGGAAAAATAAGTAATAAACTAATAAACATGGTTAGGAATTACGCCACTTGTCGCTAGTGTAGTCATACACAGTTTTTGAACAAATTTCAAATTTTCACTACTTTTTAAGTAAATTTTAAGTTTTTCTGCAAAAACACCAGTGGATTTCGTTGGGAAACTAGATGAATTCACTGTAGCCGAGCTTATAAAGATATCATTATAATATAATTGATGTGAAATATTAAAGATTTTTGGCATTGAACTTAATATCCTTTCACTGGGGGGAATTACCTTGTTTCTCGCTTCAAAGACACAAAATTCATGTAAATATGCTTACGATCTTACGATGGAAATTGTTAGGAATGGTTTTAATGTATTCCAATTAGTTTTTTGTGCTTGGGGCAGCTTTTTTCAAAAATATTTTTTATAGGTCAACATAACCTCAAACTGTTTGCAAAATGTTGATTTTCGATGAGAAATTGATGGATTTCACCAACAAACTGACCGCAATATCATATGTGTTATGTGATAAGAAAAAATTAATTTTTTTATAAATAATTCATGAGAAGGATTTACATCATATAAATGTAGGCTACCAACAATACAGCACAGCAATCCTGATAATTTTTAAATTAATTCTCATGACAATACATAATGAGTTTTCTCGAGAAAAAGCGCTTATATGGTAATAAAATTTATTAATGGCAGAGAGGAATTTAAACAAACAATTATATCTTAACCAAAACAATTACTATTAATTTTTTATCAGTTCTTTAAATTACCTTAAAAAAATATATTCATTCTGTTGTGTATATGCATTTGTATAATAGGTACAGAAAAAAAGTATAAATTCTTTTAATTATGGGATAGTGACTTTCTAACAATTAAAAACATATTCAATCAGTGTTATTATCGATCTTCTTAATATTTATCTTATCAATAAAACAATTGGATCACTATAATAAATGTAGGCAGAAATCAGTTTTATTCGAAAATTTTAAAACAACAATGGGAATTGAGTACATCATACTGTTTGCATTATTTTTTATATTTCTTATGTCATATTGTAGTTACTTGAGAAAGATTCGACAAAGACAAACGTACGAGAATGAACGAAATGTGCGAATAAGTAAGTACTAGCTAAATAGGAAATAAATAGCCTTCTAATGTGTGTTTTTTGGTTTTTAGGGAGACAAAATAATGCACATGCGAACGTTCGCCCACAGTCTGAAATATTTGTAAACAATGCCTTTTTGATAGACACGACGAATTGGGATAATAGTAGAGAGACAGTTACGGAAACGGATTCCGGGGGAATTAATCCATCTGCACCGCCCCCATATGGATGTAAGTGATTTTTTATGGTGATTTTATATGTGAGGCACAAGGAAGAGATTTTGATTTCTGTGTGTTTTTTTTTAGTTCAATATTCCGATCTACCACCAAAGTACGAAGATCTTTTTAAAGAGCAGCCTGAACAAACGAATAGAACAGCAACGTAATTTTTCAGGTGATTTTATTGGCAGAATCGACTTTAATAAAACAATTAAACACGTCTTTACTGTAAGACATACAAGTTGAAAGAGAAAAGGTCAAAAGTTCCCGCCACTTAGCAACTTCCGTATGAGATCAGCGACATCTTGTGATAACAATATACATTAGTTATTTGAATAATTGTTTATTTGAATCACTAAACTATTATCGTGGCCTACGATGATTAATGTCACTGCCGCTCCATATGGCCGTTGCACTCGCCCTGTTTGAGTGATTCCGACTAACCTCAAAATTCGTTCGGTAACTAGGCCCATCTAACTGAAAAATATAAACTAAAATGATCGACTTTTGTCAGAATCTGTAATGAGCTTTAAAATCATTTATGTTTTTTAATTGTCCAATTTGATGACCAACAGATAGAGCTACTTACCGGACGAAATTTTTTGGTTATTGTGTATCAATCGTTCATTTTTGAGTTGTATTTCAATTTTTCAACCGCTAGGGATCGCTAGTTACCGAACGAAATTTTAAGGTTATTCGGAATCAATTTCAACAATGAAATTTAGGCGAGTGCAACGGCCATATGGAGCGGCAGTGACATTAATCATCGTAGGCCACGCTATTATTTAATGTACTAGAATTTACGAATGTTTGCGTTTACGCAATAATCGAAATTCATTGTTCTAACAAAATTTTTGAATATGACGTAAACGCAAAGATTCGAAAATCTAAGTATATAAACCTAAATTTTCAGAACAATATGTATGTTTGATTGTAGGTAAGCTCTTCGTCATTATATCAGCTATCATGTCATTCGTTTTTAAATACTTAATTACAATTTTACTATTGTTTACTTGATCACGAATATAATGATATCTGATGGTATCAATGTGTTTGGTTATACTGTGGTGAACTGGGTTTCTAATAAGTTTTTGTGCACTTTGGCTGTCATTGTACATGATGATTGAATCGTTATGACCGATTAGCTCGTTTAGAATGTCTTTTAAAATTACGGCTTCTTTCGCCGCCTCACTTATTGCAAAATGTATTCTGCCTCAGTGCTTGATAAAGCTACACATTTTTGCTTTTTCGCTCCCCACGAAATACTACCCCCACACATTTTAAATACGAAACCTGTGTAGGATTTTCTGTCCATAATATCGTTTGAAAAATCAGCGCAAAAAAACAGGATATTATTGATTTTGATTTTGTGAATGTTAAACATTTATCGGTTGTGCTTTTTAAATATCTGAGAATCCTTTTTGCGCATTTAAAATGTTCTTTATTGAGACAAGGGTTAAATTGACTTAGATAATTGATGCTGAAAGCAATGTCTGGCCTAGTAGGTACCGCCAAATATATCAGTGAACCGATTAAGTTTTGAAATTTTACATCTTCCTTCAAGTGAGGATTAGGTTTAAGATGTAACTCCTCTTCCATGAGCGTACTTACTGTTTTTGCATCTGTTTAATTAAATTTCTCTAACAGATTCAAAATATACTGTTATTGGTCTATCTTAATTTCATTTCGAGTTCTGTCATGCGCGATATTTCAGCCCCAAAAAATGCTTGACTTCACCTAAGTCCTTAATTTTAAAATTATTCGTTAACACACATTTTACATCATATCTTTCATTTTATCGTTGTTTGAAAAAATTAAGAAGTGCTCCACATACAATGCTACAATTAATAACAATTTATCAACTTTGTTTAAAGTATATACATTCCTCAAATTCGGATTGAGCCAAACCTGCGTTTATTAAAACATTTTTTACAGTTAGATTCCAGATTCTGGACGATTGCTTAAGTCCATATAAAGCTTTCTTTAATAAACAAACATTGACATCCATTCTTACAGTAAAATATGCCTTACGCAATGAGTTTTTTACGCAATTTTATCTGTTTTGGTGAAATTATTGATAACAAATTTTTATGTTGGCTTACCAAAAATGATGTGACAGTTAGGTTATTTTATCGCCAAATTTTTGAATTTCAAAACGTCAAACGTCAGATCTGCCAACACCAAATTTAAAAAATGCACCACATTTTATAGCATTAAAAATTTCAAAATAGTAGAGTAATGGCGGCCAGTGCAGAACAATAATGAACACTTAAGGACACCAAATTAGATAAAATTAATTTTTTTACAAATAATTCAAGAGGATTTACAATTTATCATATAAATGTATGCTACCAACAATACAGCACAGCAATCCTGATAAAGTTTTAAATTAATTCTCTTGACAATACACAATACATAATGAGTTTTCTCGGAATTTTCGGAGGCTTTCTCACGTTTTAGATAAAAATTAAGGCTTGATATGAGCGACTACACAGACAAATAGTATTAATAAAGCCAATATGAGCCATAAAGCACAATAGGTGTGCAGCTATCATTAAATAAACAAAGAAAAAGCGCTTGTATGGTAATAAAATTTATTAATGGCAGAGAGGAATTTAAACAAACAATTATATCTTAACCAAAACAATTACTATTAATTTTTTATCAGTTCATTAAATTACCTTATAAAAAATATATTCATTCTGTTGTGTATATGCATTTAAAATACGTACAGAAAAAAAGTTATAAATTCTTTTAATTATGGGATAAGTGACTTTCTAACAATTAAAAACATATTCAATCAGTGTTATTATCGATCTTCTAAATATTTATCTTATCAATAAAACAATTGAACCACTATAATAAATGTAGGCAGAAATCAGTTTTATTCGAAAATTTTAAAACAACAATGGAAATTGAGTATATCATACTGTTTGCATTATTTTTTATATTTCTTATGTCATTTTGTGGTCTCCTAAGGAAGATTCGACAAACGTACGAGAATGAACGAAATGTGCGAATAAGTAAGTACTAGCTAAATAGGAACTAAATAGCCTTCTAATGTGTGTTTTTTGGTTTTTAGGGAGACAGAATGCACATGCGAATAACGTTCGCCCACAGTCTGAAATATTTATAAACAATGCCTTTTTGATAGACACGAATTGGGATAGTAGAGAGACAGTTACGGAAACGGATTCCGGGGGAATTAATCCATCTGCACCACCCCCATACGGATGTAAGTGATTTTATGTGAGGCACAATGAAGAGATTTTAATTTTCTGTGTGTTTTTTTTTAGTTCAATATTCCGATTTACCACCAAAGTACGAAGATCTTTTTAAACAGCAGCCTGAACAAACGAATAGAACAGCAACCTAATTTTTCAGGTGATTTTAATTGTATTATATGTACCTTATTCAATTTCAAATTTCTGTGGGTGTTTTTTTGAAATTACTGTTTTATGAGCAACCCACTATACAAGCATATTTCAAAGTGTAATAAATACTGAATCTCATAGATGGCGGTTATTTCTCAGTAAAAATCAACAACATTTATTACAATTTATTAATTAATTAAATACATATAAAAAATGAGTTAGTTAAATATTAAATTTGAAGATATAAAGTATAAAGCTAGGAGCTAGGTTGGTATTCTTGTTAGTGGTTGTGGTTGTGTATCTGGACTAGATTGACGTTCGGATGATGGTGCAAGTGATTTTTTAACTGCTTCCATTTTTAGGGCTTCCTCGTAACTTGGAGGGTCTGGAATTACAAATTTATTAGTTTCAGTTAAGATAAGAAGACAATTTTATTAACTCACCGTCGTTGTAAAATCTGTCGATAGACGAATATTGTGGTGCTGTGGACACAAAAGTGTCTCTTGTCATCTGTATCTGATTTGATTCTATGTTTATTGTAGGATAAGTTGTGGAAATTGTGAAAACTTCAGTATTGTTGTTGCCTACTCTTGGTGCTAAAAAAGATAAAGAATTAATTTTATATTTCATTGGAAGATTTAAGAAAAAGTAACTCAATTCACTAATCTATTGTTATTTTTTCAAATATTTTTTGTGTCGCCCTCTATTGCGATACTGCCTTAACTTAATCTTCCAAAATTTAAATGCCCATATCTTTTTTTAACATTATTTTTACCACAGAATATTCAACACTTATACCACCTGTTCACGACAAACACCTTCAATGCTATTAATAGTTTACTTTGGCCTGCACAATATTTACATTGGTTTTAAATTTAGCTCTTTATCTTGGGAAAGATTTGCTCTCTGATGATGATAAAGGAAACGAAAATATACACAAGAAAAAACTCACCGATTCTATTGGATTCTCTTCTGGGGGGTTTACATTTCACTCGTATAACAATTGCAACAACAATTAATACAACAGATGCAACAGCAAAGAAACCAATCATAGCATGGTCTGTGGTCATTCTATCACTTTTTTTACATTAAAAATGAAATTATTAGCCAACGTGGGGTTTCGGCAATAAATGTTATTACTCTACTGATTAGATATAAGTAATACCAATAATAATTTAATCAGTAAATATATACGAACAACCCTTTATTTACCTTCGATTTCCATGCATCGCTCTCGCTTCTCACGTTGCGATTTGATCCTATAGTAATTAATCCAAAGGCAGAGGCACAAAAAGGCCGTAATGGTCAGAAAGAAGAGAAGTCCCGAATCGTCGTAGTCCATTTTAGAAATATTCGTTTGGGGCCACCACACAAAGTACATTTCACACTTAATTTAACTATTGTGTTATTTTGTAGAAATTATTATTCAGGTGGAAGCTCCTGACGAGAGTAGTTTTTAATCAAGATTAGATAAAAGAGAATGGTAATTTATAATATATTGCTATATTTAGTGTTTGGTTTGTTTAATGTATTTGCATATGCTTTGAATAACATTTTCATTGTTTTTTTTAACATAAATAATTTAAGAATTACAAGGAACATAGACGGGCGATTGCTCGTTCAGAGATGCAACAGTTTCGATGTAAAGTTTCGATTTCTTCAGCACTTGCCAGTCGAATGGAGAATGCATGAAGAATGTTAGAGCCCTGCATTCGTCCAACGCATCTGGAAATTAGTTTTTTACAATTTTTTTTTCGTGATTTTGAGCAGGATTTACCGTAGGGTTTGTTCGAGGTTGATTTGTTCAATGTCGGGGTACAAGTACGTTGTGCTGTAGTAAATTACACGTAAAATGGGGCCCTTTTGGTCTCGGAGAAGAATGATTTTTTGCGTGGGAATTGTGCCTTCTTGTAAGCTGATCACACGTCCTGAAAATACGAGTTTTTACTTTATTCTTGGGTATAAGTTTTTTGATTCTGCTTTTACCAATTACTTCGTAAAGGCAAATTTGGTTTTCTAATATACGATTCCATTTAATGACGTATTCAACGTTCCCTGTTAATGTAATCATGAGCTCATTTTGTGTTCCCTACGAAAATGAAACGTTATTTTAGGAAATTATGCATCAGAAATTTTTACGCCTGAAATTTGGAAATTGGAGAGTTTAATTTCTTCTTTTTCCTGTAAATCGTTGGAGGAGTTTGCATTTTGGTTTGTATTGGTTTTAGGCTGTTTTCTAGGTGAAAAATCCACCTAAAAATTTAAAAAACGGTCAGAAATGTGAAGGGGGAAATAATATATTAAAACTTACGCTATAAATTGATTCATTTAAGCTTGAACTAAATAAATTCGGTCTTTTTAGAGTTGAACCTGAATTAATTGCTGGACCAACCCTTAAATTCGAATCTGGGTGCTTAAAAACAAAATTCTTCCCATTGGAATTCATTTTTAATTAACTTCGATTTCGTAATTTTTAAATATTTTAGTCGGCTATGCAATGAAAACTTAAACAATGGCGGTAAATTCAAAAACTGCTTTTCAACGATTTTATATTAAACATAATTGTGAACAAATTAATTTTAACTTATTGAAGAAAAGATTAATAATGAAAATTAACGACTATAGTTCTTGATATTTTTTTCATTGAATTAATTTCGCTTGCCATGTGGAGGCTTTTTTAACGAGTCCAAAGATGTAGAAGCAGATATGGATGGCATCTTAGCAAATCGTTCTTGAAGAGGCGTTAAACGTGTCACCCTGGAACGGGTCATATGTCTATTATTAGCTGGTTGATGTATCGGGGTGAGAATAGTATTATTCTTTAATAGTCCGGGATTGAATTTCTGTGGATATCCGTGGCCTGAATTCAAGGAAGACTGAATTGATTGCAGAGATACATTATTGAATGAATCATTTCCACTTTGTACACTTATAGCTGATCCAATGGAATTATTGCCATATACAGCGCCCTGATGCTGAAGAGAACAAACATTAATCGTAATAATGCAAATCGGAATTGATGTTTAAGTTTACTTTTATCAGCGATCTCATGGCTTGATTCTCTTTCTGCAGTTTCTGAATGGTAGCGATATTTTGGGACCAAATCTTTTTAGCATGGTCGTATTTCCGGGTTATAATGTTCAGTAATTTGTCCTTATGTTGCATTTGAAACAAATAGATCTGAAAATGAGTTGAATGGTGGAATTTTGGTAGTTTTTTTTGGGTGAAACGTACATCTAGAGTTTTTTTCAATTGCTTCTCGATAGGTTGAAAAAAGTCGTAAATGGATTGGTCCATATTACGGTTAATTTCCACACAAGCAATGGATCGATTGCACACAGAACATTGTTTCGTTGCATTTGACGATTGTATATTGTCATCTAAAACATTCTCGTTATATGTTCAAATTGTGAATTTGAATAAAATTTTTACCCATGTTACGAACACATTTGTCACAAAATATGTGTCCACATTCAGCCAGGAAGAATCTTAAATCTGGTTTATAAGTAATACTACACCTATTGCAGTTTAACCAATTACAAACGGTAGGATTTTCCATTTCTTGAAGGTCTTCAGAATAAAATAAACTATGAAATTTTCAAACCGTAGTATGTCGTTTTCGTTTAAAAACAAAAACAAAACTACGTTTACAGAACTCTGTACTATAATTTGAGAAATCTGTAAGGGAAATTTTTATATTTATGCAATTAACAACGCATTTTTAAAGAATTTTTTTATATATTCTGTAATTATTACTTTACATAAGATGTAATTGTTATAAAGGTAAAATAAGTGCAACTGTGTAACAATTTTTTAAAAGACAATTACTTTGCATTACACATATTTCCATTTTTACAACATCTTACGCAATATTTATTCACAAAATTCAAATCCGAATCATGATCTAAACCCATGACAATTTATCCAGATCCAAAATGTAATCCGTAAATCTCTCTCTCCTTTTCTAATATTATTAATTAGATAATGTACATACAGTTTCTTGTCATTTATGAACGCACCCGATTTAGTGACATTTTGTTTTCCCCTAGTTATTTTCTCGCATCGTCTGACATTTGACCGACTGTTTATTTGCGATGACAAATTGCTGGTGAAATATATATTAATTCAATGGCAAAATGGCTGATAATGAATGGTTATTAAATGAAGATGGTTATTTAAATATAGATAGTGATATAAAAGAAATCATTTATCATCCACCATTAAATGTAATTATAATTTGTACATCAAGTGGTATAGTACGTGTACTGGACGTGAATTCTGGTGTTATCTTACAATCTAGTTACCTATCAGGTACACCCCAAACTAAGAGTCCTCCCCTTACCCAGATTAATCTCTCTTTTGTATTGTTTCAGCAATTAATCACAATGAGGTGACATGTAGATTCATACCAGACCAAAACCGTATCCTATTCTGCGATGGCCAAGCAATTGGCGTACGAACAGACTACAATGGTGTCCTGTTACTCGACAGTATCCTACAAAAAATCTGCAACGACCAGAAGGATGAGATCAAATTCGAACTACCCCTTTCCGAAGCCATCATCCTTAAGCAGAGTTTAAGTAACGAAAACGAGCATGTCATTAACGAATTAACCGATCAAATAACAAATGCACAAAAACTACCCAAAAAGGGCATCAAAGCCCAGAAATGGAACACAGTATGTTTAAATTTGCCTTTAGACGTGTTTCGCACTTGTGCCTCGCACACAGTCGCCGAATTGTTGGTAAAAAACTGCCATACACCGGAACTAAGTGTTGCATCAGCTGTTCAAGAGCGTTTAAGTGAATTGAGTGGCGAACCAGTGAATGCCTCCGACCGTAAATCAATGGCCAGTGAGTCCCGACGTCGGGAAACGTTCACACGATGGCCCCACATGGACTACCAATGGGCACTGCCAGATCAAATGGCTCAAGCGGGTTTCTATCACGAACCGAACAATTCGGGCGACGATCGAGCAATGTGTTTTACATGTACCGTGTGTTTGGTGTGTTGGGAGCGGACAGATGAGCCTTGGAGCGAGCACGAACGTCATTCGCCCACTTGTCCCTTTGTAATGGGTGAATATACACAGAATGTGCCGTTGAGTGTGACTTTAGCCACAAATCCAGCCATTGATGCTACATACAGAGGCTCGAATGTCTCTGTACTGGGAACCAGTTCATTGTCACATCTATTACCAACATGTAATCCAGATGGATTAGTTAGTGTATTTAATATTGCAGGCAAATTGAAGAGGACCCATTCCTTTTACGTAACACATTATGATTCACATATATTGGAACGTTATACGTTAGATTTTCGTGTACAAGAAGAGAAAAAGTGTTCAATTGATAAACAGATCACTGCATTATCGATTGTTAGTGATAAAAGTGGTGAAAAGAGAGCGGTGATTGTGTGTGGATTAAAAATCGAACAGAATGATATGGAATCAAGTGAGAATTGTACATATTTAGTTGTTTACGATTTTATGTACACAAAACAGGATGAATTAAATGAGGATGCTGGGAAAACAGTGGAGAATGAACCACAACAACAGATGGATTATACAATTATGAAACATATGAAATATTTGGCGAGTTCGATGTATAAAACATTAATTCCAGGGGAGAGTGATGAGGTGTTCTTGCCACCGCCAGCAGGCAAAGCGCACAACGGACCCAGAGTGTTGAATATTGCCAATCCAGAAACGACCGACTCAAATTATTCACCACCAAGTACATCAGCGTCGTCATTGTTTTTATATCAAAGTTATTTGAATAATATGCAAAATACACAAACAACCACAACAACAACAACAACTGCCAATTGGACTAGTACACCAACAACAAGTATTTCCGATCATATTGTGGAATTGAAAAATAAAACGTGGAATAAGAAATTGAATTATTCCAAAGTGGTGCAGTGTATTCAATTGCCTGAACAATGTCGACATATGGAAGTAAAGAAATTGTTTAAAACACAAGATGGTGACCATTTGTTTGTGGTATTGAATTCTTATCTATTAGTTTACAAATTGGATTTTACAAATAAAATGGTTAAAGTCAATTTGGAACCAAGTTTAATAAGGGAATTGAATGAGAATGAACGGCCAGTGGAGGTGAATTTATTGTCAACTAGTATTGAAAAATTTATTAGTAATCAAACAACAACAATAAATAATGTATGTGATATTGATGGAAATGTTGTGATAGTATGTGAGGATGGTGCTGTAAGGATAATACAATTGTCAACATTAAGGACATTATGTATTGCGAAATTGGAGAATGAGAAATTTGTATCAGCTGCATATTGTAATAGTAAGTGATGCAACACATTTTTGATTAGATTTTTATGTGTTTCTTTTTGGTTTTTTAGGCTTGGATCGATTGTGTGCGTCGACTGTAAGCGGTTCATTGCATTTCTATGCCCTAAACGATACCGACAATGAATCATTAGAGGACCAAGATCAAGATGATGAAGCATTTAATTTCTATGATCGTTCAAATCAAACCACAATCAATTGTAATGAAACATTACAACCGCCACTAGTTGAGTCTGTACAACCCGATGGAAATAGTGATGTGCAACGTTATTTTTATGAACCAATTGAAGTGATACCATTGGTGGAATTGAAACGATTTCAGAAATTGTGCGATTTTGATGTATTAAAACCGTGCTTTTGTGCAAGTGTACCGGCTGGCTGGACAGAATGTCAACAAACAATCCGACCAATAAGAAGACATTTGAAGAATTTTAAATCTGATCAAATGGAGCAACAATTAACGAAAACATGGCGCTTACAAACGGATACAACAACATGGGATGAGCATATATTCGAGATAACATTACCACAAGCGAGTAATTTAACGTGTGTTGATGTTTCATTTCAATTACAATCATCGAATCTCGTACCAAATGTTGAAATCACATTATTAAAACATTTAACAAATAGTATTGGAACAAAGAAAGATGTTAAATTTGCCGCAGTAGATGATAGTGTAACGATTGATATGTTACAATGGATTGAGAATCCGATTGTATCGCAAGAGTATTTACGATCACAGAATGCTGAAATATTGGCTGGACCGATAGATGTTGCCACAAATATGGATATTACCGATCAGAGTGGTATCTTGACATTGACTAGTCCGAAATTGTTTAAATCGAAAGTGAGGAATTTATTGTTACATATAAGAGCTGTTTATAATAAGGAGGATTATAATAAGAAGGTGACAAAGAGAGTGAATAAAACAAATGGTACAGCAACAAAGAATGAATTCTATATGGGCTGTGATTGTATACATGAATTAAGTGTGACGATTTATTGTACAAAAACAAATCAACAACATGAACGTGTACAGCGTAATTTCATGTTGGAATCAAATCATTTTATTAAATCGTTAATATTAACTGGTAATGGTACGGCGGACGAGTTGATGTATGTTTTGGATTTGTTGAATTGGATTGGAACGATCAGATTGACAAGGAATCGTAGTAATAATGGTGAAGCGCCAAATCAACAATTGGAGTTCCTTAATGTGATTGATGCAAGTTTAAGTACGTTGTTGTACAAGTGTTTTATATTAAGTGGACGTAGTGTGGCACATAAATGTATGCGATTGATGGCGACGTGTTTAATTGGTGCACAGAATGTGAATGAAACAATTGGCAAACAATTTAATACGTCACTTTTAACAAGTTTGTTGCAATTGTTGGAGAAGATACACGAAACGAAATCGTCGAGAAGTTTACAATGGATTGTGACATTGTTGCAGAAAGTCACAAATAAATCGAATGGTTATCAAATTATGGAGAAATGTGTGGAGATTTTGATTAAAATTACCGACGAATTAACAACAAGATCGAATCCTTATCATTTTTTGTTAAGAAGTCGATATGGTTTGTATGGAACACCATTGGAACCGGAATTGTTTGATATCGAAGCGCCATCTGGTTTACGAGGCACAAGTGACGCGTCCAGTTATCTTCTCACATCGAATCCAGATGTCGCTAGTGGTAATGGAATTGGTACGGATTATTCGTTCAATAAAGAGGGCATTAATCCAAAAGATGTGCTCTCAAGTCAAGAGACGAAATTGAAATATAAAAAACTTGTATCGATGAATCGACATAATGGATTAATTGAGACGGTTTTATTGCACTTTACATGTGTTAGTGCAAGTGATGGGACACGTTTAGAACGTGCCGATTTAACATCGAATCTAAATCAAACGCAAAACAATCCAGTGCCGTACAGTGCAATGGTGAATAGTGCATTCTTGAATAAGAATAGTTTACAACAATTGGTGGGCGAGAAGATTTATAGTCAGTATAATGATTATACACAAGAGTTATTCAATCCGGTACAAGGTGATCAGCCGCAAACACCGCCAGATGGCAGTAGTGGCACCAAATGTATAGATAAATATTTTGATAAGTTGGCCGAAGTGTTGGCATTTGATATATTTGGGTCGACAAGTGGTGGTGGTGGTGGTACAAGTGCACCAACCAATCAAAAACATTACGAAGAAATACCAACAAATCAAACGAATTACTTACCATGGCATAATTTATTAATGAGTCCACCGCAACAGGTGATTGTTGTGGATCGTATGCATTCCGGTGCGGTGCGGTATATTGTATTGGATTTCGGACAGCCAGTGTTGTTGACGGACATTTTAATACCGTCTTGTAATGATTTGATTTCGTTAACTGTTGATGTATGGTTAAAGGATGAAGAGGAATCGATACGATTGTTGTTGGCTAGTGATATAGGTGTGAGGAATTTGTTAATGTTTGATTTACAACCGCCACCATTGTGTCGATATGTGAAGATTAGTGCAATTGGACGGTATGGAACAACACCGACTCGATGTCGTATACCAGTTGGCTACTTTTATGGACATATTGTGGTGTTGAATGAAGAAACAAGTGATGTTAGTAAACAATTGAGTATATTGAATAAACTGTTTGAAGATATAAGTTGTCGCTATAGTTTAGCATGTTCGAAATTGAAGGAATTGTTGCATCCGTTGTTGATAAGTGATTTAAAGAATACATCACATTTAGCATCTTATATGAATGTGATTAAAGAGCGTGGAAATGGTGTGTATAGTCCAGAGAATAATCGTATATTTAATGCGTATCAGGAGACAATGCAATATCAACATCAATTGAATATTGTGAGGAATGTGATGGCGAGAATTGAAGAGCATATGAATAGTGGTTTTGTTGATCAGAGAGTACATAAGGATTTAAAGAATACACCAACACATAAACTAACCACAATTGCCGAATCGATATTAGAGATTTTGTTATTGAATGAATCGACATATAATTTAAGTTTGGAAACATGTAAGGATTTGTTTAATGGACTGTGTGTTTCGCAGCCATCGAGGTTGCAGTTGTTGGGTGCACTGTTTTTGGATAAGACTTGTGCAAAGAGACGATTTTGGGGCAATTTCCTAGCTGATACATTAATGGAGATGTTTTCGTCGCAATATAATGCGATTTTCCCACAAGATCGATTATTTATTCTATTAGCATACTTGAGTCGAAAGTCGACAGAGAGAAGTTGTATTATTGATGCTGCATTAAGAGTTTTGGCACAAGCTTTACAGCCATTATTTGAGAATCAGAAACTGTTGTTGGCTGTTAGTGTTGATTTGCCATTAATATCGTGGTTGTTGATGTATTTGTCGTTACAATTGGATTTGTCAATGCATGATAAAGCGAGTAACACGAAATGGGACTGGGTGTTTGGGGAAATGGTCGGTAAAGTGAGTTTGGATAATTTGAAAAATAATAAAAAGAAGTATTGGAAATTGAGAAATGGCAATTCGTCGCAAATGCAAATGGCAGCACCAACAGGAGCTGGAATGGCACCGGTTGTATGTGGTTGGAGTACTGTTAATAATAGTAATGGAGCTGGCAGTTCACCGCAGCCATTACCGTGTCCATATTCCAATTTACCATTACATATTTGTGGATCTGGTTGTAATTCGGTGCAAGTGATGTCAAATGCCGCATGGAAAATTGAGAAATATAAATATTTAAAGAAGAAATTAATAATTGATATGAAAAAATCGAAACCAGTCCAACAAGCACAACAATTGCCACAAGATACGAGCAGTAGTAAAGGATTTGCGAAGAAATTGCCCTTAAGAATTGATAAATTGCATTGTTTAACGGTGGTGAAAAGTGTGTTACAATTGATTTTAAGTATGGATCATTCAGCGAGTGCTGATATGCTTTTGTTATCATTTAAAGTGATTGCAAAATTGGTGGCATTGTCTAATTTACAATTGGGCCAAATAATAAATGAACAACAATTGTTGGGATTGATAAATTTTTGTATAACATCAAAGATACCATGGGCACCGTTTGCTTTGGTGTGTTTTCTACAAGATGTAATGGACATATCGACGATTAGTCCACAAACATCAGCAACAACACCAACACCAACAACAGATGAAACGGAGGAATCCGATATGGAAACGGATATATTAACAAATTGGCAACAGACAAATGATTTAATAACAGATGTCGAGAATTTTTGTACATCTAATAATACTGGTAGTAATTATCCAGTTACATTGTTACCATCGGTTTATGAATCAGAAGATTCGGATATTGAAGAGATTCTAGATGATTTTAATAAATTGAAACCGGATAGTTCGATAACGTTTAAAAAAGCGAGTGGCGGTGGAAGTGGTGGTATACAAACAGCAGCAACAGCATCAGTTAAAACTGTAAATCAACCGAATAATGGAAATGGTAATGGAAGTGTATCGATGGCAATGGATGCAAGATTAGAATGTGGTTTAGAGCATATCAGTGAGATGGCAATAAGGAAGATACGTTTGAAAAATATGCAAATTTTATTAAATAATATTAGTGCAAATAATGGTAATAGTGGTGAGAATACATTGATTGAAATGCAACCGTGGCCAATAAATTTAACAAATGTTATACAAAATGAATCTGGCTTGAATAATCAACGGATGTTGATCAAATGTTTTGAATCGTTATTTAATAATCTACAAATCCAACAACCGGCATATATTGAACAGATTTTACAATTGTGGTTAACATTGAATTGTACAATGAAAGATGAGAAATTTGATCCATCAACAATACCGTATATACCATTGAATTCAGAGGAGATAAAATCATTGATTTCCGCATTGGCATGGACGAATGGTTTGAGTTTAACAACATGGTGTATTGCATTACAGATTTTAACATTAGTATGTAATATAAATACGAACAAGACGAATGTGGCAAGTAGTCAATGGAGCGATTTGTCTGGTATGGCAAGTATAATTGTGAATCAAAACGATTTCACACAAATGTTGTTAAGATTGTTATCTGGTACGAATTTAACGTTATATGGTGAATTATTAGCCGGTCCATCATTATGTAAATCGTTGCATGATTTCTTAGTACGTTTACAAATGCGTTGTGATGTTGTGAGTCCAACAAGTAAATTGGGCAATCAATTGAAAACGCATTTATTAAAAATTGTTTATCAATTAACACAACCGACTGGTTCAATTGCAACACGACAAGGACCATTAGATGCACAATGTAAATTATTACAGTCAATGTTTTATTTGGATTATTCCGGGACGGATTTAAGTATTGCAATGAGTATATTGGAAAGTACTGGTGCATTGTTATTTAATTATGGTTTAAATAATGATAAAATTAAATGTATTAATGCTGGTGAAAAGCAAAATGTGATGACAAACACATTTAGTGATATATTCGCCAGTGTTTTAGGTACAGATACAAATAAACAAGATCGTCCTGTATGTTATAATGATTTATTAATAACATTGTTGAAATTATTGGGGAAATTGGTGCAAACACCAGTACAAAGTGAAACGGAATTAATGGATACAGATACATCACAAACGGATGAAAGTAAAGCACAACAACAAGATGAACCGACTGTCAGTTATACGATAAAATATTTTGCTGATGTTGTATTACAACATTATCCAACAATAATAAGATTATGTCATACATTGGCGAATTGTAAAACATCCAGTTTATGTATGTTGGCAAATGTTAATTTGAAATTGGCATTTGCGAATTTAAGTGAACCGAATAGTGTGAATGATTCGGTATTTTATCTATTGGCTTCTATAGCGAAGAAAGCGAGTAATAAGGAATTGATTATACAGCCATTGTTGGTGTTCCTCTCACAGACGCCAGTGTTAAGTGAACCATTGTTATGGTTCTTGTTGCAAGTGTTGGATACGGAAGAAGCGTGTCGTTTGTTCTTGAATGCAGGCGGCATCAATGTATTGGGTGTGAATTTTGTGAATAGTTGCAAAGCATCGAATACAATCACAAAATATGGAACGATATCAACAGTCATGCAACATTTTACAATGTCTGGTGAACAAGATAATAGTGTGATAACATGTATGAAGAAATTAACATTCCCAAAACCGATTGATTGTAATAAATTGATGTTGACGAATTTCGCACCATATTGTACGATCAAATGTTTATCGGGGAATGCACAGCCAGCGGATGTTTTGATACAGGCGGTGGTACATCGACGTGCCAGAAGTCCATTATGGTCGTATCACTTTTATCCCGAAGAGGTGCATACTGAATTAGTGTTACAATTGCCGAGTGCGATTTTATTGAATGAAGTACAATTACAACCGCATATTGGTGGATTAGCCACATGTCCAGCGGCTGTTGCATTGGAAATTTCAACCAATGGACCGTCACGATTACAGCCAGCTTGTGCACCGTTACCAACAAGTGGAATGACATATATACGATTGAATTTACCCGAACCGAAAGTGGTGAATTGTGTTTTGTTGAGATTGTACAAGCCTAGAGATGCGAATAGTATTGGTTTGTTGCAAATTAAATTGTTGGGCAGTACAGCGTTTATGAATAATACACAAAATGATGTACAAGATGATGAATCGCATTGTAATTATAGTTTGGGATGGTTGAGATTGTTGCATCATTGTTTTACGTTGCCAGTGGATGGAGAATTGAGGAGACAAGTGATTGGATGTGGATCACAAGTGAATGGTTTGTTGAGAGCTTGTTGTGGTTTGTTGTTGGTGCCGTCACATGTGCTTCCAGTTTATTTGCCATGTTTGGAGAAAGTGTTGAGAGAATTGACGTTGTACAGTGCGGAGAATGGTGTGCAAACATTGAATTTATTATTGAATAATAAAACATTGTGTGAACCGTTAATATTTAACGAACAGGAGAAATTGTTAATTAATGTAACTGGTTATCAATCGGCATGTGAATTGTTATATCAAATATGTGATCATCAAGATGCACATACACAAAATCGTTTACAATTGATATTGGATTGGTTTAAGAATGTTTGTCAGAATGCATTGGAAATGAATAATGTGGAAATTTGTAATCCAGCGTATATATCGAATTTAGCATCGATTTTATGGTCAGCAAAACAAGCAAATGTTTCATACGATTTGAATGGTTTAATAACAATGGATTTGTTTGAATATACATATACATTGAAGACGAATGTATTGAATAATATTGCATTGAAATATGCATTGGATTCGTTGTTATGTTCAATGTGTTATATACATCCGGAATTTTATCCGCATTTATTGCAAAGAATTGGTGTCCTAGTAGCAAATACATCAATATCTGATGATAGAAAAGATACAGAAAGTTGTTCAATGACAGATGATCATAAACATGAACGTAATACAGAATGGTACAGTTATTTAGTGATAAATGAATTGCAAACATTGAATTTAAGTGAAAGCGAATTGGAAACGGTGGCTATGGTCAGTAGAAGTCCGCCATGTATACAACAACTACTCGATTGTGGTTTACCGAAATTATTAAACAGTGCCATCTTTGAGTTTTGTTTGTCAACAAGTGATTCAAGTATTCCAATGGCGAGAATGTGTAATATCATATCGATTTTACAATTTTTCACTGATGTATGTGATGAGAAAGTGATGAGAAATTGGTTGGGTAGTGAGGATGGTTCATCATTTTGGTTGCATCTGTTACATTGGTTGTGTAAGAGGAATACAGTGCAGAAATGTAAATTACAAACCGAATTACATTTGAAATTGGAGGAAGTGTGTATGAGTTTTTTGACAAAATGTTGTCTATGTCATCCGTTGAATCAACAGCGATTAGCGAAAGTGTTATGTGAAGTGATTAGTATGCAATCGAATGGTATTTCGAGTTTTATGCGGCGATTAATATTGCAATTGTTGTTGGAGAATGAAAAGGTCCCCGTTAGTATTGAAGCTGAAGAAACATTGTACAAGAATGTGAAATTAACACAGAGTTATATTCCAATTCATCCTGCATTTAAACAGACTTATAATCGTGCAATGTTGTATTTGAGTACGAATACAACATTGATGGACGTTTTAGAGCAGTATATTTACTTCAATACCACTTACAAAATGGAAAATACAATAACAAATAGGAAATTAAATAAGAAAGATTTTTTCAAAATGTACGATGAATCCGATTTGAGTATATCGGCCGGTGTTACAGCGAAAGATAAACGTGCCAAAGATGCGAAAAATCAATTTATCACCACATCAACACCATTGACAAAGAAGAAACGATACATGGAATCGCAGCCGACACATCAAGTGACTGATGTATTAGGTGGACGTATAATAAAATGTCCCATCTATTCCGATCAAGCACTGCCTTTCAATTTAAATTTAGGACAATTATTAAGACTTATTGAAGTGAAAGGTGCAAATCATCAACAGTCCGATTGGCCATGTATCCATTTAAATATTTCACATTGTAATAATAGTAAAAATGATGAACAACGTGCAAGTACAAGTGGCACAACAAATCAAGCAACAATTAATAATTTAAATAGTCAACCATTTTGTAGTGCCTTACAAACGTTTAGTACAATGGGTGGATTGGCATTATTGGCACAACATTTACCAACTGTTTATCCAGAAGCGATAAAGCCGAATTTCATGGAGAAATCCGGTAGTACATCAATGATGGCTGATCAATTTGATTGTGATTGGATTAAATTGGAGGAATGTGATGATATTGATGAGGATTTTGAAGATTTCGTAACGAATATGTCACCGTCGAGGACGAATGCATTTGTATCGCATATACCAACGCATGCATTAACGGCATTTGGTTTATTTTTACGTTTGCCTGGTTATGCGGAGGTGCTTTTAAGAGATATGAAGAAAGCATTGTGTTTGTTAAGATTGATTTTGGGTGTTACGGATGATGGTGAAGGTGGGAATATATTCCAATCGCCGATTGCTGATTCATTGCCAACGTTACCGTTTGAAGTGTTGAAACGTTTGTATGATGCTACACCGTTAGGTACGGATGATGGCAGATTGTTGAGAAGGATTAGTGTTAATAATGGGATTGTGCATTTGTTGTTGGCTTGTTTGAGTATTTTTACGCATTCATTGCAAACAAATACAACGTCAGAGAAGGATAGTCAGAAAGACAGTGGGAAAACTAAGGAAGAGAAATCGCAATTGTATTGGGCGAAAGGTTTGTTTGATGTTTGTTGTGAGAATTGTGATTAATTTCGTTTTTGTTTGATTTATTTTAGGAACTGGTTTTGGTACTGGATCCACACAACAAAGTTGGAATGTTGAACAAGCATTATTGAAGCAACGTAGTGAAGAGGAACATGTTACTGTTTTGTTGCAAGTATTGGCAAGTTATATAAATCCAGGTGATGGAAATACGGAGGAGTTGGGTGATGTTTTGCCGTCACAGTTTCATGAATTATTGGCGAATAGTTCTTTGTTACCAGCGATTAGTTCCTATTTACGTAATGATTCCGGTATGAGTGTTTTTTGTTTGTTATTGCTCGATTTTGTTGTGATTTGTATTTTTTTCTTGTAGTTTTGGATATGGCACGGCATATACCGTTGTACAAAGCTGTTTTACAATTGTTAAGAGCAATTGCATCTAGTACACAATTGATTGAATTGTTGTTACCACAAAAACGTAGTGGAAAACGGAGTAGTGAACCATCAATATGTTCGTTATTAAAAAACATGAAAAGTTGTGTTGATACATATGCCGCAAAATTATGTGTTAATAATGTAACAAAACCTAGTGGAAAATTGAAGAATAAATTGGGTGCAGAAGAGCAACAACATGAAGAACAAGGTGAAAGTTTAGCAACATTAATGCCAGATATACAAAACACAGCGAATTTGGTATCGAAAGTTACTAGTGATCTAGTCGATTCGGATAATGATAGTGATAGGGAGGGTAGTATTGAGAAGAAGGTGTTTATGTCGGTGGAGGACAAGTATATGAAAATAATGCGCGATTTACAATTTGGTAAGTTTCAACACGTTTATTTTAAATTTTGAAAAAATCGATTCGTGAGTGGCTCCATCTGTACATTCAATCACCAAAGTCATTCATTTAATTTTAGAGTTTTTCAATTAGATGTCGCCAGTTGACGAACGATTTTTTAAAATTAAGTGATTTTTATGATTTTTAACTTATTTTTCTCTTTCAGGTTCCTATGAAATGATAAGTGAACAACCAGATGGCAGTATTAAATTCATTGTAAGTCACCATTTCGAGTCGACGGCAAAGTCAACAAGTGAACAATCACATCCGGCTCGTGTCAAACGGATTGCTCAAGAGGCTGTTACACTTTCTACTAGTTTACCATTGAGTTATAGTAGTTCGGTGTTTGTACGTTACGATACATCACGTCTAGATGTGATGAAAGTATTGATAACAGGCCCATCAGACACACCATATGCGAATGGATGCTTTGAATTGGACGTTTTCTTCCCCGCCGATTATCCACAGTCGCCAATGTTGATTAATTTGGAGACAACCGGTCATCATACGGTTCGTTTCAATCCGAATTTGTACAATGATGGTAAGGTGTGTCTGTCCGTGTTGAATACTTGGCATGGTAAACCGGAAGAGAAATGGAATGCACAGACGTCGAGTTTCTTGCAAGTTTTAGTGTCTATACAGAGTTTAATTTTGGTCGCGGAGCCGTACTTTAATGAGCCAGGATATGAGAGGGCGAGGGGCACGCCGTCTGGTACGGCTAGTTCGAAGGATTATAATTTGAATATTTGTCAGGCGACAGTTAGGTGGGCGATGTTGGAACAATTGGTGAATCCGACGGCATGCTTTAAAGAGATTATACAGACGCATTTCTATTTGAAGCGGGCGGAGATTTTGCAACAGTTGGATAAGTGGTTGTATGATTTGGAGATGGATGTGAGTAAGAAGAAGAAAAGTACGACGAGGAGTAGTAGTAAAAAGTCACCAACAACAACATTGGACACATTCAAAAAGGTGTGCCAACAGATGAGAGAACAATTGGGGAAATTGAAGCCAACGAATGAATTGTTGATGACGGAAGTGGTAGAGGGTGAGAATTGTGACAATGGAACAAGTGGTAGTAGTGATGTGGAAATGGACAAGTAACATTTTTCTGGCATTTATAATTAATACTAAACAAATTTACAAGTTATTTTTTATAAACAACAAAAAAAAATGCGTGGTTTTTCTGTTAGATTTTTATTATAATGTGTCATAATGTGGTGATTTTTTTTTCAGTGATTTTTGTTCGGTTTAAAATTGTATATGAAGTTTTGCGTAGACAACCCTGTACATTTTTTTTATTTCTAATTACTGGAAATGTTTAAAAAATATTGTGATTACTACTTATAAAATAAAAGAATGTTCGTTAACTAGGGTGGTAATTTATAAAATAATGAGAGTTTTTAGGTGTTTTTCCACAAACATTTGCAACAAAGTTCTATAATACTTCTATAATTACGATGATAAACTAATAGGATTTAACGATTTTTCAATTTTAATGAGTTAAAGTGGTTGTTTTTTTGCAGGGTTATATTGAAACGACTCATTCTTGTTATCTAGAGATGGATACATTTAATTTACCGAAAATGTATCAGTATTACACGAAGGAAGGCGGAAACAACTTTTTTAGGCAATTTGCATTTACAATGGACTCTTGCGACGATTCTACAACTCGGTTCGTTGGATAATATGCTGTTGAAACTGTTTTCCGATTAGGCGGCGAATCTGAGATGTCATGCAAAATTTTTGTTTTCCTCCAAGAACATTGTTTCCAATATATTTTCTGCCTCTCTATGATTGTTACAAAAGATAATGCGGATGCGGAAATAAGGAATGAGGTAGCAAATGGAAATTAAACGGTTACTGTAGACATCAGCGATTCCAATAATGGGTGAATCGAATAAATGGAGATAATGTGACCACAGCAATTGATGGTTTAGCGATTTGTCTCGACATTTTGGATACTATTGTAATGAAAAGAAATTCGAAAATTGTTTATGAGAACGAATACACGTTGGAGTGGCAGGATACGATTGCATTCGACGTTAGAGATCCAAACTTGAAACTTTCACTAACTGATGCCTTTGTCCTTTTTCTAACAAGGTATATTATTGGGGCCAACAATTATAGGAAACATAAAGTGCGCTCAGATTAGAAGATAAAATCAATTTGATTAAATAAAAGAATAAATATATCTTATCAATATTTTTGAATAGAATACCTTCTTGAAATTAATGAAATTAGGACAATTTTTTGGATAAAAGAAACAATATTTTTTAATTTTTAGACAGTATACAAAATGTTTTTATTTGTTTTATTGGTTTTAAGTGCATTTCTCCCAAATTTCTATTGTTTAGAGAATGGGTTGGCACGTACACCTCCGATGGGTTTCATGTCCTGGCAACGGTTTCGGTGTTTGACTGATTGTCAACTCTATCCTGATCAGTGCATCAGGTAAACCTTTGTCAAATTACCTTTCTGTTTTAAGTTATATTCTTTGTTTTGTAGTCAGAACTTGTTTAAACGAATTTCCGACCGTTTGGCCTCCGATGGCTACTTAGAAGCCGGCTACGAGTATGTAATTATCGATGATTGCTGGATGGCCGATTCAAGAGATGAAAACGGACTTCTTCAACCCAATGCCAACAGATTCCCGGACGGAATTCGAGCGCTGGCTAATTACATACATGATTTGGGCTTAAAGTTCGGGATTTATTTGGATTACGGAACGAAAACGTGCGCTGGATATCCGGGAAGTCGAGACAGTCTGGAATTAGATGCGAATACATTGTCCGAGTGGACAGTGGATTATTTGAAGATGGATGGATGTAATGTGGAAATTGAGAATATGGAAGAAGGTCTATTTTCGCTTTATTAAAAAAAAATCGTATAGTTTATTTTAATGATTGTCTAATGATCATTTTACGCAGCAATTACCGCTAAACGGTCTTCATTATCGCATCGGTGTGTTATCTGAATCATTAAAGCTATTTGTTTGCTTTATTTGCGAGTATAAATAAACCGCGTTCAGTTCTCTTCAGTTAATAGTGACTACAATGTTCATCAAACTCATTGCAATTTTCCTGGTAAGCTTTGCTTCCTTCCAAACCATCCGAGCCGAGAAGAATGTCAGTTTGGGCTTCTATTGGACCCAAATCAATTTCACCTGGCCATCTGCAGACGCATACAATCAGGCAATCGACGAGAAGACCTACATTCCAGGCAACACTTTCCTTGGCGGCTTCCGAATCTATGATGGCAACGTTTACCTCGCTCTGCCGAGATATAAAGAAGGAACACCGGTAACTTTGGCAAAAGTGTCACTTGATGCACAGAAGGTAGATCCGTTGCTGACTCCTTTCCCCAGCTGGGACGATAACGTCGGGGACGACTGTGCGACACTCCAGAATGTCCGTGCTGTGGAAATCGACTCGGACGGCATCATGTGGGTGGTTGATGGTATCCGAGGTGGAAAGGTGAAGAGCGAATGTCCCGCAAAACTTGTTTTATACGATTTAAACAAAGATGGTGAGAAGGTAATGAGTTATGATTTCCCAGAGGACATAACGTCGACGGACAATGCCTATTTGAGGAACATTGTGGTGGATGGGGATTGTGCGTTTATTTCAGACAGTGAACAATCGAATCCAGGCCTTATTGTTTATTCCAAAGAATCGGGAAAATCTTATATCTTACATGATAAAGATTCGATGGGAGATGTGAGTGACGCAGATGTCGAATTTGATGGACAAAAATTTGAAAGACCCGTTCCTATTGATGGCTTAGGGTTGACGCCGAAGAATGTTGATGACCGGTATGTGTATTACACGTCGAGTGCCGCTACGCACATTTACCGCATCAAATTGGACATCCTGAAGGATAGTTCAAACTACGAGGATGGCAATGATGCTTGGAAAAGTTCGATTGAAGATATGGGAGAAAAATCGGATCCTCAAAGTGCAGGAATGTTGATGGACAATCAGAATCGGTTATGGTTTATTATAAGCCCAAAGCATGAGGTGTTCTTGTGGGAGGTGGATAAGGAAAAACTTGAGGATGCTAAGGAACTGTATAGTGGTGCTGGAAAGTTGGATGAGAATTTGTGGGAGGATTCAATGTCGTTCGATGATGCCGGTCACTTGTATATTACGTCGATGAATCGAAGTCAGGAGATTGCCCCGGGAGATGGAGTGTTTTACATGATTAAGGGCTTGGTTGATGCAGGAAGTTATATTGACTCTTAAATCGTAATTATTTGTATATTCTTGGATTATTATAATATACAAGGAAGCTGGAGAATACTAACGATTTAAATCAAAATTTGTATCTATCTATATAGTTATTCATGTACCTATAAAAGTTTAAATAAATTTTGGGGTTTAATTTGTGGTGTCTATTTTATCATTTATCAAATTACCAACACTTTGAAAGATTATGGATAGATGACGCTATCAGTTTTTTTTTAATTCTTTTTTTTAGGATACGCTAATATGTCTCGATTTTTGAATGCAACTGGTCGTCCTATTGCATTTTCCTGCAGTTTTCCAGCATACAAAGATGATGTACTGCAAAAACGATACATAAAATATTCTTATTTTATTCAGTTTCTGTTCTTTTAGGCCAACTTAACGGCAGCCGTTGAATTCTGCAACTTGTGGCGGAATTACAACGATATTCAAGATTCTTACAGTTCATTTGTGAATATTGCCGACTGGTTTGGTGATAATGCAGATCATTTAAATATTTACGGTGGTCCTGGACACTGGAATGATCCAGATATGGTAAATTTCCAACCCATACTTGAAAACCTTAACTGTTCAATTTTTAGTTACTTATTGGTAATTATGGAATGAGTTTCGATCAAAGTGTGAGCCAAATGACAATCTGGTCAATTCTTGCTGCTCCTTTATTGATTAGTGCTGATTTAGAGACCATTAAACCGGAATTCAAGGAGATTCTGTTAAATCGTGAAGCGATTCAAATTAATCAAGATCCCCTAGGGAAACCTGGCAGACGCCAATTAACGACCGATAGTGACTCCATCAACATTTGGCTTCGACAATTGGGAAGCGAAGTCATTGAAAAAGCTTCATATGCTCTGGGATTTGTAAGTTACAAAACAAATGGTTACATTTATAGATATAATACCACTTTACAAAACTGTGGGATTTTACCGAACGACGACAGTACATCTGTTGCCAAATTTAATATTACGGTGAGTTATTTGTTGGGTGATTCAAGTGTTATATTGTATTTTTGTTATAGGATGTTTTCGAGCCAGAGTCAATTTTGAATGGGAGAGTTGTGGGCATTTTCGATGAAATTGTAGTCAATATAAAGCCTTCTGGAGCTGTTATGTTAAGGTTGGATTTACTTTAAAATCACTTGTTGAAGAACTATGCTTAGAAGAAAATTATTAAAATTTGCAACTTTAAATTTCTGATTGATTTATACATTGTATAAGGTTTCTTTCGTTTATTTTAAAAATGAAAACCTGTATGTATTTTTGTGTCGTAATATCTAACGTTTTTAAGTCGTACGTAATATTTAACGTTATTGTAATAGTTATACATAATTGTGGAAGCTTAACAGCCCAAACTAAGTTCTGATAAAAAATAAAATGTAACAAGGAAATACAAACAGATTTCCCTTTTCAAAAAAAAAAAAATTGAAATTTATCAATGTGCAACTTTATAATAAAGTCGGTTTATGCAGTCATATTTGAAAATTGAAGCTTTTAACTTTTCACAAATCTTGAGATTTCAAAATTTCATGAATTTTTTATTTTATAATATATAGATAAAGAATGAAAGATAAACTTTTTGCATTTCGGTGCCATAACAACCACATTCTCGCCCCCTATAACCTTTTATATTTCGAAGTTGTAATTCTGGAACTTTATTATGACACATAAATAAACTAACTAAATAATTTTTCATATGAAATCTTTAAAAATGCACCGAAATGCAAAAAATAGCATAAATAATTTGTTGCATAAGGCATTTTATGGCTAGCGTGGCTTATATTGCTGATTTGCAACTCATTCATTAATCTACTAATATTAAAAAAAACGCCGGCAATACAGGCTAGTATTGCGTGCAATTTAAATTTATTTCAAAAATCTTTTTATATTCTATAGAAATTTTAGCTTTTATGCATGTATTAGGTAAATGAAATAATAGGTCTTCTTGCTTGCACACTAATATATCCATTGGAAAACATTTATTGGTTTCATATAAAAAAAAGATGTTCAAAAAAATACGAAAATGGTGATTCAAAGTTTTTCAATAATGTATTGTCCAAATTGTCCATTTGGGATAATTTATTCCCTAAAAGGGTTGTATTATGTATTGGGGTAAACATTATGAATGCTTGATAATTGCTGTTATACGATTTCACAACTGCACAGACATAATTCAAAGTTGAAGAGGATTTCAGTCTAAAAACTCCTTATACAAAAATGATTGTCAGTAATAAACTAATCCTTAAAATTAGCCTCTTGATTGTTTGCATTGGTGTCATAGTACAAACGAATAAAAAGGATTGCCCGTTTAAATCGTATGACGAGTCTGTCATTTCTTTAAAAGGAAGAAATGCATTGTTTAAGAGAAATAGTACTGAACTACGCTGTATGGAAAATACCACATCATTGGAAATTGTTTCACTTTTAGGAAATGTCAGCAAGATTTGCAAGGAATTCATTAAATGTTCAATAATTTTTTTTAATGCATACTCAAATAAGATAACAGAAATCGAACCGTTCAGTTTTTCAAACAATATTTTCGGCAGCATTGCTATTTTCGAAAGTAATATTAATTCAATAAAAACTTTTACTTTCTTTAATATAAGTGTAAAAACAATAGAATAAATAAAAAATAATATTACTTCAATTGAGCCAAGAGCATTTGAGAACGTAACAATACTAGACGGATTAGACTTAACAGGAAATATGTTATTGACTGTGAATGGAGATGAATTTATCAATACATTTGGGATAAAAAAATTGGTCTTAACATTGAACATGTTGAAATAATTACAAAGGAGACCTTGAAAGTATTTCAAAATTCTTCAGAAGGGCCACTCACTGTTTATTTGATTTCAAACTTTATTAGAATTATTAATGAAGATGCATTTTATTATCTGCAGAAAAAAAAATATCATTTTTTTTGTCCCGTAACAGGATTGTTAATCTAAATGAATCCGCATTCAAAATGCTTAATCTGAATAATGCTACTTTGCTTTTTAACAATAATCCTTTAAAAGATATTCCAAATAATGTGTATATGCAAAATTTAAAATTTTTGAATATAAAAAATACTTGTCTGGGGGAAAAGAAAATTCAAGAAATTCTAAAATTGGCTAAGAAGTATAATTATACTTTCACATATGGTGGAATTTGTTCAGGGGTTAGTGGAATCAATCGAAATTTATCAGTTTTAATGGGATTTCTTATCATGCCCTTCTACAAATTGTTTTGAAATTTAAAATGAGGCAACAATTTATAATTTTAAATATAAATAATTTAAAATGTACCTATATGGAAGTCTCTTATTAACTATTTTCGTTCACGAATGTTTGTGGTTCTGCAACAATCAAAAATATTCTTGAAACAATGATATTTGATTGTTGCAGAACCACAAACATTCGTGAACGAAACCCTATGCACACTCTTACCTTTTATTAGGTCTTAATTTGATTATAAAAGCAAGGTGAATATATATGTATATAGTATATATAAACAGTTACAATACACAAACTTAGTATATACAAAAAGTTACTAAAATCAAATAAATCTTCCATTTTTCATTTAAAATCTTTAAAAATGGACCGAAATGCAAAAAATAGCATAAAGAATTCGTTGCATAAGGCATTTTATGGCAATCGTGACTTGTATTGCTGATTTGCGAAGCAACGCCACTTTTGCCATAAAATTTACCTTATGCAACTCATTCATTAATATACTACATATATTGCAATCGTGGATTTATTTTTAGAACCGCTAACCAGCGGTTGTACTTCATTTTTCACGCAATAGCAAAATGGACTTTGTGCATATGTCAAATTTGAAAAATTCTGACTTTTCATTGGTTGATTCAAGCCTTTTATTTTAATGAACCAATGAGAAGTCATAATTTTTCAAACTTACGCGGGATACTGTGCTAGGTGCAGAAAAAATGAAGTATCGTAAACTAATTTTTGACGCTATTTAATCTATTTTGATAATAGTACATATATTAAACAACGAGTGTCATAAGGCAAATTATTGTGGCATTAATAATATGTCTTATATCTACGATTATGTGCCTTACGATACGAGTTGTTTATACAATTCTTTATGTTTGTCTATAAATTATAAGGGATTTTTTGTTTTATTTTTTTTTTGGCTAGGTTTGATTGTCTGAGACTTTACTGTCTGATTGCCGCACTCGAATCTTAATTATTACCGCACACCGCACTTGTGACGGACTATATACGACCGTGCCTTGAAAACTACAGATTATAATTGGTTGGTTCAAACGTTTTTTTCAAATAATCAAAAACTGAGTATTGTGCTATATAAACATTGAATAAATTTCAACTATGACACTCAAATGGATGAAATAACTCAATTATGAAACCGAAATAGAATAAAAATTAAATGATGAGACCGTAGCAATGAATCTACACAAGAAAGAACGGACATTTCTTGCTATGCTGATTTATCAATGTTCCAAACCTTTGATTATAGTTATTATTTATATTTTTTAAATAAAACATATTTTTTTTTTAAATTAATGCGTATATTACAATCAATATATATTAATTAACATAAAAATAATCTTATCTCATCTTGGGAATGGGAACCTCGGTCTTCGGCAATGATTTTCCACAGTTGGAACATGAAACAAACAAAAAATTATTAGAAAAAGTAAACTTAAACTTTACATTACTTAATTAAAGATTTAATGAAAAACACTTATATTTTAAAAGAAAACAAACGTTTATAAATATCATAAATTCAAACAATAACAATTTTATATTAGATATGGGAGAGAAATTTGAAACTAATATGCACCCATAATTATTCGAATTTAATGATGTATGAGTTTACTTCGTTTCCTGTCGAGTAATACGATCATATTCCCCATATTTAATAAGGATTACAAGACACAATGGTAACCTTTTAACACCAATTTCAACCGCAGAAAAAGATATTCTTGTGATTCGATAGATCATTGTTCAAAAATTATGATCACCGTCGAATACAATCACAGTGTGAATTCAATATGAGAAGTGTTTGCCATTAGGATGGATATCATACAAAATGTAAATACCGGGCATAAGTTTCAAACTGAATTGAAATTCATATGTACCTATATGTAGGTATATGGGATTATTTGTTAGCCTTAAACTAGAAATGTGTCTAAAACAAACAGCGTTTTTAGAGTGCAGGTACAGTTTTAAAGTCCTATACTCCTATACAGGGTGTTCCATTTCAAACCTCCCGCCGCAGAAATATAAAAAACGGGTGGTCAAAAAATTTTGAAATTTTGGCTATAAGGGTAAGACATAGGGGCTGATCGATTAAAAATATTTTCAAAATGGTGGCACATCCGGTTATACCGGAAGTCGGTACTAACTTTATTATTTTAAATGGAACACCCCATTTTTTATTTCATTTTTGGATTCCTTATCAAATTTTAGTATGACTTTATGTAGGATACCATATCTCTAAAATTTATTGTTTTTGAGATATTATCCGCTTCGCGTCGTGCTCTCAATATTGCCGCAAGTGCTTTAAAGGCACTTATACACGTGTATCATACGCTATTTTTTATTATGAATGCATCATTACTTAAAAAGCTAAAAATTAAAATAAAATATTTTAATGTTAAATTTGATTTGACAAATAAACTATTGTTACTTAGCAACCTTTTAAAAAAGGGATGTTTTAATGTTGATTGTACGCACGCTTTTGCGTGTTTTAAACAAAGATTATGATGCATGAATAATAAAAAAGTGATTTTTTGTGCTCGTGCTTGTTGCTGTACTCGGCCTACGCCCTCGTGCGCAATCTCAATCACTCCCACGGAAAACGCACTTCTCTACACTTGTTAAACAATATACTATTTCTCCATACATTTAAATGAATTTTATAGTCTGTTACATCAAATGTCTTTATGTAAGTATGTTAGAAATATGTACATATGCATATTCTATTACATATTTTATGAAATGCATTAACACGATTAGACAGTGTTTCGCGGAATTGAATTAACAAGAATTGATTTTAATTTGAATGTTCATAATGGAAGACATCATCACGATCAAGTGCTTCTTGAATTAACAAGAACTGATCTTTATTTCAATGTCTTATGAAAATTATGAAATAGGTACATCAGCACGATCAAATAAATGTTTCTCGAATTAACGAGAACTAATCTTTATTCGATGTAACTACCTACATTGCTTCTTAAGTTTTTGGAAGACATTATCACGATCAAGTGTTTCTTGAATTAACAAGAACTGATCTTTATTTCAATGTCTTATGAAAATTATGAAATAGGTACATCAGCACGATCAAGTGTTTCTTGAACTAACAAGAACTGATCTTTATTCGATGTGTTATAGGTATTCGAATTTGCAAAGCCTACAAATGACTAATTGAATAACTTTTGCAAAAACTTAAGAAACAGTGCAATTACTAATTCTGTGTTTTCAATACTTTAACTACAAATCGTAAGTGTATGCAACAATGTACTTTAACATAAAAAAAGTACCTTTCAGCTGCAATACTTATAGAACCAGACTATGGGTAAGAGCATAATTGGCACAACACAACGAAGCATGAACATTTATAGGCATAATCTATAAATGAAAGCAAGTATGTGAAATTTTTTTCTGTTTTAATAATACATTGTTACATACAGGCACCAATTGTAATTAAAGTATTAATATTTAAATTTTCAGTACATAGGTACAAATGCTAAAATTAAGTACCTACAATTTCGGTCATTTGGTATTAACATAAGACATTTGATGTTACAGACTATTAATTTCATTTTGTTGTATGGAGAAAGAGTTATTATCATTACAAACCAAGAGAAAACTATATACTTATATGTATAGTATAGGTACGGAGTATAGGACTTTAAAACTGTACCTGAACACGCTAAAAACGTTGTTGTTTTAGACACATTTCTAGTTTAAGGCTAACAAATAATGCCATATACCTACATTATATAGGTACATATGAATTTCAACTCAGTTTGAAACTTATGCCCGGTATTTACATTTTACATGTTAATGATGTTATCCATCCTAATGGCAAACACTTCTCATATTGAATTCACACTGTGATTGTATTCGACAGTGATTATAATTTTTGTACAATAATCTATCGAATGATAAGAATTTCTTTCTCTACGCCTAAAATTAGTGTTAAAAGTCCCCTGGACTGAATCCCTACAGAAATAAACGAAATCGATCTGTAAAAGCCGCAGAATGCACTTTAGTTAACTCAAATCAATAAATTTCGAAAAATATTGAATACATAATAATTATAAATTACTATCGCACATCTAACATAAAATTGAAAACTAATTATACATTTGTTCGTTTTTAAAAAATAAGTAGTTAAAATATGATACTGACAAAACAGATGGAGTCCAATCGCTGGTCATTCGTCTGGTCCTGTTAATGGTCCTTCGTCTGGTCGTCTGGTCCTGTGCCTGGTCCTTTGAAGTCTTTGAGATAGTCCATTTCACAGGAACAATTAAGTGATACAAATTAGGAATTTGAAAGAAATATAAAAGTAAATACATACATTATACCTGTCAGCACTTACCTTTCGATAGGACCTTAGGTGGCAGCAGACGAACCCCTGGTGGAGGAAATTTTTCGGAACATTCATCTCACTTTAAAATTCATCTCTCATCACTCATTCATCTCTCTCATTAAAAAATCTGAGAAAAATACGTACCAGTATAAAAAATGCTACTCTTTGAATCCCTGGAATTCGATTTTTCAATTTCGATTACTTTTTTTCAATATTCAATTCGTATATACAACCAATAATACTAAAACACCAAAAAACATTTTTCATTTATTACATACCAAAAAAACTGCAATTTCACTCCCAGAGACGTGAAAACCAATCTTTTCTTGACTACCTCGTATTTTTGTTAGCATTTTTCATAGTATATTAACTGAGATGAATGTTTCGAAAGATATTTTCCAAAATTTTGACATGATAAATCATTCGTGGACGATCGATATATGCTGATATGCCAGATAGTGCAATAAAAGTATAAGATCTAAAAGTAAAAGACCGATTCGTGAATTTATGTCAAGTGACATTGACAATCAAAACTTATGGCAACATTGATACTCTACGATTGGGTACAAACGGCACTTTAGTTTGCATTTCGCCGCAAAGCGACTGAGGGCGTCTGCTGCCACCTTAATCAGGACATTCTGCTAATTTAAAAATATATTATTAATTGTGAAAACATAATTTTTCTTCATGTTACCTGTTTGGTTTTGAGAAGGCGCCCTTTATACTTTTTAAACTAAAGTTATACTAAAGTTACTTTTTAAACCTAGTTGGACCGTACTTTTTCAAAAATCCATCTAATTCTAAATTATATTCCTTTAAAATAATTAACGTGTGTGACTTTTGGACCTAAAAAGAATTTATTACACGACAGACAATCCCGTTTCAAAAATTTTTTGTAAATAAAACCGGCAATATACCCGTTTGGCCGTTGACTTATTTTAATTTGTGACAATGACTCACAAAGTTTTAAGACATCGTTATATGAAATAGAAAAAGGGAGATGTATAATCTCCACCGGTACCGAACTAGCAAAAGATGTTGCTGGTTCGCAATCATCAACATCCATAGAAATTACATTTGAGTTATTTACGTTAAATGAATTTGGAATCTCGCAACGAAGAAATTTTGAGCGTGAATCTAGAAGTGACAACAACAATTTTGTGCCATCATCCTCACAATTTGTATTCCTCGATGTTGACATAATATTATTGATGAGAATAATATTATATTATGGCCTGTCGTGCCTGGAAAGGCTTAGCATTGGCCGAGCGGTTGCCTTTTTAAATGCTAAACTAATTTGCGGGGTAAGACCTCGCGTCTCTCGGCATTCTCCACCTAAGGCAGAGCCACCGCGCTAGAGGATTTCATGCGCAAACACTCAGATTTAGAAATAAATACTCTATATGCGATTCTACAATTTTATTAATTTAAAATACTACAACAAACTACACAACATATACCAAAAAAACCCATAAAAGAGCCTACCTTTTGGTAAATTATATATCTTGGAAGTCATCTTTAGTTGGAACAAGTAGGAATTGATTCACAATTTATCAGTGGCACAAAGAAGCAAATTTCGCGACCTTCCACTTCAGTGAGTATAAGTACGAAACTGATTATTGCTGTGCTCGTGATTAGATGGGTACCTGCTTGCAATGGTGACCACCCTTACAATTTGTCACAATTCGGCTCCCTATTGGTCACTGTGACTTCTTTTGTCAATCAATTTATGACTTTGTATAAACTTGTTCTCACACAATTTAGTGTTTGTACAAGGGATTAGGGATTATACAATTGGCTTTTCTACCATTGACACTTATGACTCAAACACTGAATGTAATTTTCACTATGGTAAACTGACTGTCAATGTGATTCAGTTGAAAACTTATTGTTGTACATTCGTAATCTGATTGTTAATGTGGTACAGTTGTATACTTATTGTTCTTCTCCATCAGCCTAAAGCCCTTTTATATCAATCCGGGAAAAGAGAGTGTCAGTTCTCATCAATAAATTTGGCGCCAGCGGTAATTTTACTTTTCCGCTTGGTTAAGCTTTACCTATGATGGTATATAATATCTGTCAATCGGCACCCCAATTTATGAATATTTCTGTCTGGATTTCGGCATTTATCCAGTGGGTGCTGGCCTAAATTACTTACACGTGCCGATACAATTGCTGTCTCTCTCTCCGTGATTTTTCTTGTAAGTATTGATTAGGTATTCGTTACCAATGGACATCGACATCAATACTTGCCGAAGGAAAAGTTTTTGTCCATTGGTGAATACCATCCGCGAATCAGCGTGGGCTTTGGCTTGTAGAGGTCTTCACCAGGGGTAGAGGGTTAGGGCTTGAGTCACACTTATTTCCGTATTGATTTTTTAAGATTAAAATTTAAGAAAATATAAACATTTCTAATTAATTTTTTACCGAATAAATGTGCTCCACAGGCCGTCTTATATGCAGCTACAAATTGTACGGTTGTAGGACTGTTGTTGTCACCACATAATGACCGAATTACAGCGAAGAAGTTTTTAAGAGGGTTTTGATTCAAAGTGCTTAATTCACCGCGATTAAAACTTAAATTTGGACTGAGAAACACTTCGTCAAACATTATAATACAATAACGCTGCATCGCGGGCAAGTTTTCCGATACGGTTGCTAAATATTAAACTACTTGTTCATTAATCCCGGGATTATCGCGGTTAAACTTAGAAAACGGCGCAACGTACGTTCCATGGGTAATGAAAATATTTTTCTTAAAAACCTGTATCCTTTTGGAGACGATTTGAGCATTTCCAAACACAACGCCTTCTCTTTATCAGTCCAATGGACTTTCTTCATCCTGCTCTTCTGACGAAGCTGGCTGTTGATGAATATTATTGCGGACTCTGATAGTCTTCCGAATTCGTCGACGTATTTCTTCTGCCGTATTTTCCCGAAGCTTTCTTGCATTAACTCTACAGGAGTTGTAGAGTATCCGCACAGAATAAGAAACAAGGTGCAAAGTTGCGTATAGGGTAAGTTGGACTGCGTAAATTCAAATCTGTATTCAATTAATTAATTAGTGGTACTTTGCACCTTTTACACATTTATGATTTTTTATAAAATAACGAAATAAACACACTACAACTAGATTTTAAACTATATATTTCCACTTCTGAAACATAAATGAAACGCACAAAAGTATCACAGACGAAAAAATTAAAAATAAATTTTAAATTATTCAGCAATAAATTTGTACGTGTTTAAATGGTAAATAAACGTGGATCCTACATTGGGTAGTTCCAAAGACGAAATTCTCTGTAGAGGGCGCCAAACTTAGATCGCCTTTTGTACGAATCTGTAATCAGCGTTTAAATCATTTATGTTTTTTGATTTTTATGTTTAATGACCGACAGATAGAGCTACTTTCAGGACGAAATTTTTTGGTTATTATGTATCAATCGTTCATTTTTGAGTTGTTATTCAATTTTTCAACCGCTAGAGATCGCTAGTTACCAAACCAAATTTTAAGGTTATTAGGAATCATTTTCAACAATAAAATTTGGGCGAGTGCAACGGCCATATGGGGCGGTAGTGACATTAATCCTCGTAGGCCACGCATTTAATTTGTGGCGTGAATAAATTCTAAAAATTAAAAATTATGTCTGGTAGCGGCATCTATTAATGGTCGTGTAACTATTCTTCATTGAAGATTGCGCATGCCGTTAGATGTCCGGGGCCTGGATCGTAGTATGTATTATAGTTTCAATTGTCAACATGTACATTAGAACTACAGCGTAAGTATCAATTAGTAGTCCATATAATCAATTTTCAAATTCGCAATTGAAACAACAGATTTAAGAGTAAATAAGTTAAATTTATTTCAGTATTTTAAAACATATTGTTCAATTAATGTTTTTCATCATTTTTCTGCCTTTCTTTATACATGTCGTTTAACATATTCAAATTGTCCTGTAAACAAGCGACTTCCTCAAATCGTTTTGCACTTCTAGCTTGTTCAATATAATTTCTCACAATATTCATTTGTTGTACAAGTAAATCATCTTCTGATTCATTAACATTAACATTCATTGGTGACCAACCAGTTGTAATCACCACTTTCTTCACATTCGCCGTTCGTGGTGGCAACGGGAAATTTTCCTTAAACTTAATCGACTGCTCCCTTTTGTAGCGCTCCAATTCGTCAACGGTTGGAGGCGCTGGTAATGTTAATAAATTATCCTTAATATAAATATTTGTGGCTTTTCGAATACTCGATTGAAGTGTTGTCATTTTTGGTGTTTGTTCATCGATTGGTAATAGACCGATTTTCTTGCTCAACGTGTCCAACATTTCCGCTTTTTTCGCTATTTCTGTACGCATTGTTTGGACATCTTGCAGTAAGAATGTCGTTTCACCAGCAATCAGCGAATTGTACATCTACAAAAACCACACATATATATACAACCAATCGAAATGTTACATTATTGCAATTGTTTTACTTTGTTGTACAAATCGACAGCATTCTGAATTTGCAATTTGATTTTCTGTATCTGTGAGTATAATTGGCAGATTAACGGTTGGACCATCTGTTCAATTTGAACTTTTCGTCGTGTTTCCAGCATTTCCATGCAATGTTTGCATATTCTTAGACTGTCTGTCTCCTTGTGGTTAGGTGTGGCTCCAATGGGAGCAACAATCGCCTCTAAAACACAAGAAAAAAAATATAGTGAAATGTTTAGTTTGATATATAAAATAAAAACCTACGTGCAGTTTCATATGATAGAAAACAGGAACATGAATTGCACATAATCGATCCACATAGCCGACAATGGTGCTGACGGCGTGTTATATTAAAACTGGCCGCACACGAGGGACAGCGGTTAACTGTGGCCCCGTCCAGCCATGTTACCAATTCCTGTTCTTGCTGTTTTCGATCCGCCCCCTCGAATCTCAATAGTCGGTCTAAACGAATGATTAGTTTGTTCGTTTCAGTTGTACGGTGATCCAATCGTTCGCGGCGTATTTCTTTATAATAGTCCGTGTGCGAATTGATTTGGCCCGGATCTTGGGGCTCACTCACATCTAGATAATACTTTTCGTATTTAATTTCGTTCTTAAATGACTCCAATTCACTTTCATCTAGCTTTAAGATCTTCTTTTTGGCTTTGCCATAAAAGTCTGGAAAACAATGTGTTATGAATAAAATAATTTAACTTGATTAGGCGATAAGGGAATACCTTTAATTGATTTTAGGATGGCCTGATCCTCAGAATGAACTTCTTGAAAATGAGTTAATAAATTGCTATCAGAACGTAAGTCTTTTCTACAAATGGGACAGAGAAAACCTTCTATAATTTGATTATCAGCAGCTTCAGCCATTTCTATATGGAATACGGATGGATTAATTAATTATAATTTATAGGAATTTAGATATAATCATAATTACCACAGTGAAAAATAAAGTAGGTTATGTTTATGGACAACAAGTGGCAAGTGGCGCTAGGTCCTGCAATGTTCAAAGTTCTCAACTAACCAACCATAGATTAAAGATATAAATAGATAGGGAACTCTCTATATAGGCGGCGTTCTAAGACGCCACAGGCGACATTTCTCAAAATTAATAATTAAATGCGGGAAATTTAAACTAAAAGAAATAAAAGATTAATAAATGTTATCAATAACATATGATTTATAAAATATCTAGTTTACAATAATTTATTTAAATGTATAAAAGCAGAAATCGCTAGGTACACAATACATAAATACATATTTATACATGTGCACATATTCAATAATAGTATATTAATGAATGAGTTGCATAAGGCAAATTTTATGGCAAAAGTGGCGTTATTGGCCACTTGCCATAAAATGCCTTATGCAACGAATTCTTTATGCTATTTTTTGCATTTCGGTCCATTTTTAAAGATTTTATATGAAAAATGGACAATTTATTTAATTTTAGTAACTTTTTGTATTTTACGATTGCATAAAACATGCATCTAATAAATGAAAACAAGCACTTGTCATTTGAAATTTATGTCAATTATGTCATAGGCATAGAATAATAAGACTACGTAGTCTTATTATTCTATGGTCATAGGGTTAGAAAATTACAACCTCAAAATAAAAAAAATCACTAAGTTTACAGCCGGTCGTGAATTAGATTCACGCTCGCATATGCGGGCGTGAATGTGGTTGTTATGGTACCGAAATGCAAAATAGTATATTAATGAATAAGTTGCATAAGGCAAATTTTATGGCACGATTGCCGTAAAATGAATTATGCAACGAGTTCTTTAAGCTATTTTTTGCATTTCGGTGCATTTTTATAGTATATTAAAGAATGAGTTTGATAAGGTGAATTTTATTGCAAGAGGGGATTCTTCGAAAAATCCGCGATTGCAATAAAATGCCTTATCAAACGAATTCTTTATACTATTTTATCTATTTCGGTGTAAATTTACGATTTTTGTTTAAAAATAATATGCATGTCAGTCGTTTGACATTTGTTGACTATAATAAGCGGATGACAGTTCCGTGCTAGAATGTGACACAAATGACAATTCCGTGCTAGAATGTGACACTAATGACAGTTCCGTGCTAGAATGTGACACTAATGACAGTTCCGTTTTATTATCAGTTATTATTAAACGGAACTGACATCAAATGAGTGTCAAAATGTACCTGTTATAGCACCGAAATAGATAAAAGATTTTATATGAAAAATTGAATATTTATTTGATTTTAGTAACTTTTCGTATTATGATTGCATAAAACATGCAACCAATAAGGCTTCTCTAAGTACTTTATCAGAGATCAGTAGCTAACTTCAATTACCTATTGCCACGCATGCGCGTTTCAATTTTCCGAAAATTCACAAAATAAGTGACAAATTTTGTCATGAAATGTCTTGAAAAGCGAATGAAATAGTAGATTATATACCGAGGCGGAAAGGACAGCATTACTGTCGAGAGAAAAGTTTGCCTGCTGAGGCCGGACACCTTTCGCCCTCCAAAATAGGTTAAAAATGTCGTAATTACAGCAAAGAATATTTACTACAAGAAGCGACACTACATTTTTTTTACATAGGTTTTTTGGGGTCCACTTTTCAATGACCTTCAGCCATCTTGTTTCGCTAACGAAAGGCGTACTGATTCTCAGAGGCGTCGAATAAGGGGTTTATTTGAAATAAAATACTTTTTTTCGGAAAATGTAAAATTTTAATAAACACTTAAACATTCTCAATAGATATTACAAATTACACAGTGTCACATATTTACGTGATTTACGAGGCACAGATTTTAGATTGTCGTTTGTGTGTTTTAGTGTATAATATATTTTGATTTTACAAAATAATTTTATTAAATATGATATTGGAAAATCGGTGCATGGGGGCGTAAAATCAATTGTTTCAAAAATTTGTGTCAATTTTAATCCGACATCGTTTTCAATTGCAAGTTTGGGAAAATTAATTACAAAACAGTCATCCAATTGCTTAATAAAATGCACAAAATTTAAACTAGGAGTAAGAAGTCTACCAAACGTTGAAGAATCTTTCGTCTCGTACGCTTTTTTATATGTAAAAACCATCGTCGGCGTTACCTCTGTTATTGCTTTACTGTATGCCAAACAAATTTCACACGTATGTTTTGTAAGGCATTTTTTAAAAAGATAGCCACATACATATTGTAAAGCATTTTCATACGGAAGATTCAACGTCTGGTAGTCTTCTTCCTTCGGTAAATAAATAATTTTCTCTTCTTCAATTGAAAGAAGTGGTGGAGGGACCGCAGTGGATAAGTCGTTAAATAGCGTTTCGAAATTGCCCTCGCAGTTTCCACGTTCGTTATGCTGTATGAAATTCAACGAAAACAGTTTCTTGAATGTGCATATGAAGTGGAATGCTGTGGGATTGTTGGAATTACCTCCTCTTGACCTAACACTACCAAAAAATTTTTCCAAACAGTCTTGATTTAACTTTCTTGTTTGTACATATTTCACACTTTCAAATTCTTCTTGAATGTCTTTGAACAAGTATGTTAAACAAGAAATGTTTAAACTCCACCCTCGGAAACATTTAAAAGTGTTGGTGACATCTCGGTTTTTTTTAAATAACACTATCGAATCTAATAGTGTAGACATTTCAGTTAAAAACTCCACTTGCATATCAGTTCCGCTAAATGGCTCACAGAATTTCTTTCCCTTAAAATGCGACGAATTGAAAATATCGAACAATCTATCGAATTGTAAGATGAACTCTGCCGTGTTAATAGCTTCTGGTGGTAATCCATTTAGATTCACGTAGGTTGAAATGCCTACAGCTACGCTCTCGCTTAACACCTGAGTCGCCAATTTCACTCGCATTCTCTCCCAGTTGGTAGGTTTTATATGACTGTTAGTCAATTTGGGGCACAATCTCAGTGGTCGGTCTTTTTCACAATTGTAAAATTGTTCCACAAACTTCCAACATGCAGTTTTTTCTTGTGAAAACTGTATGAAGTCACAATTCATCAACGCAGTTCTCACAGACTTTATTAAATGCGGTGGGTCATAAAGCATAAAAATTTTTTTTATCCCAACTGCTGTCTCCAATTCAAAAAATGGCCTTTTGACGGATATACCCAATGTGTTTACAAGTTCGATAAAATTAGACCCTTGGTCACTAATGACTGCTTTCACATTGAGAGACAATTCGAACAATTTCACCAATGTATCATATAAAATTTTTTTGCAGTTTTTTGTGCTATTCTTACAAAAAGAAAATGCAAGTGGCTGTTTCCAATTCGAAACTAATCCACGCACCATTAGAACTAGGACTTTTTCGGCTGGTTCGAAGGATCTTTCATACCCATCATCCACAAATCCAATTATCTTGTCCTGCGTACAATTGTAAAATAAATACGTTTTAATTCTCATCTCGTCCCAGCAGAAGGTGCACAACTTGTCCTCTTCAGTCATTCTGTTGACCTTTAGTTTTAATGCTTCACATGCAACATCAGACAATCTGGGTTCAAAATTAATTTTGTGAGTGTAGCGTTGCAAACTTCTAACCGAAGGAAGGGTGAATGTTTTTCTAACGTATTTATAAGCATTTGGACTTATAAAGTATAATTGCAAAGCGAATCGTCGATATTCATCTGAATATCTTTGTCCATGATCTTTTTGTTGATTTAGAGTCACCTGGGCGTGTACAATTTTCGCATTCATTGGTGGTAGAAATTTTAAACAAAGTGTTTTAAAATCCTCCACAGTCACGTCTTCCAACTGTTTTTTCTTATTGATTTTTTCCGACAATTTCATTTTTTTAATGCTCCTCTTCAATCTCTGATTTTCTCCTCGAAGTTTTGTTTTCCTAGGAGACTTCGCCGAGAAGATATTTTCCGTCTGTGTGGCTGTGCAAGACATTCTACAAATATATACATAATATAAATCATTATCAATAGTAAAAATCTTTAAAAACTTACTTTTCAGGATAAGGCCTGGAAGAACTCGACGGTATATCTGCCTCACTATTAAAAAAGTGTTAGATCAATATAACGTAGTTTGTTAATTTAAAAAGAAAACTTACTTTTCAACACTCACTGGGACCTCTTCATTAAGCGCTTCACCCTTCTTGGATAAATTATTTTCGGCTTCCCTAAAAATAAATAGTTATGAAATAAACAATGGACAACTTGCATGAAATGGGGATTTTGAAATAAACCATATGACTCGATAGAGGAGTGAAATTTATTCGACAATTTTTTTTTATTTTCATATTAGCCCACTAATTACGGAGAAAATGAAGATTTTCCAAAGCACTTTTCAACTTTTCAACGCTTTCAAAGCTTTCGGCTATTGGTCTCTGTCTTACGCGTTAATATCATTATGTTCATGCACACTCTTTCGCACAAATTAGTTGAGCGCGTAAGTATTTGAAATTTAAATTCAAACAAACCGGGAACTTAAACAAAGTGCGCTCCTCTGACGAACCTTGTTTAACTCAGGGCTCCTTCTGGCCGGGAGGCGTGGTCTATTTGCGAAGTTGCCATATTGCAACTTTCCGTAACCTTGAAAATTTTGACTTTCAAAGTCAATTTTAGGGGCTTTAATGAACTTTAAAAAACAATTGATGAATAAAACCCACCCCAATTAAGGGTCTATTTTCAGAATCCGTATTAAAAAAAAATTCATGCAAGTTGTCCATTGTGTTAAAAGTTTAATATTGCAAATTACAATGAATCCTTTTCGTTATCTGATAAATTCAAAGTAGGAATTGCTTGTGGAAGAAGCCTATTATGTTCCGGATTTGAAAACGATTTTTCACAGAAATGAATTTCACAAACACGGATTTTTGCGAAAAAATCATCGTCTTTTTCAAATAATTCCGGTCGGCCGCACGCAATAATCCATTTATTCCTTCTACAAATAAAGATAATTAATACAGGATACACATGTTTATGAAAATTTTAACAAACCTCTCATTATCTTTTGGAAATGAAAATAGAGTAACTCTTCCATCCCGTTTTGTTTTACAGCATTTTACTGCACAGTAGAATCCTATATGCGTACGATTCTTTCTATACATTATTATCAATATTAAATACAAATTGTTACCACAAACAATATTAACCAATTGTTCACTTTAAAAATCTAAACCCAAAAACTTTTCAAACTGCTTTCAAACACAACAACACAACGAAAAACATAGGTTAGAATCAGGGGCGTCTGATTGGTATAGGCAAACATGGAAACACAGGATTAGTTCGCACACCGGTTGCCCGTGGCGCTTCAAAATTATAAATAAAAATGATATCGGACATACGTTATGGCAAATTACAATGTGTTAGAAAGAGATAGATAAATTATGTGTGTTAGAAAAAGACACCGCATAGAAATATGTCTGATAATAATGTCACTGTTTTACACTTAACCAAATATTCCTAAATTCATTATTCAAAAGTATTTTGTCCGTTATGTGCTGTGGTAAGAAAATTGTTCCTATTTTTCTTGTGTTTTTGGATGTTTTTGGTGTTATTGGTGCTTTAATTTGTCTTGTAAGTACTTTTATTATCTATTTTGTCTCTCTGCATAATGGCTTCACTCGATAAACATATTCAATATTATTCAATTATATTATTATTTAATATATTGTCAAGTTCCATTTTGCAGTAAGACAGAGTTTTTTTTAAAAGATATTAAAAATTAAATTGAATTGATTATTATTGAGAAATATTAAAAACCGATCAAAATTTCAAGAATAAGAGATTTTTTTTAGTTTCGCTTCTAATCCGGATAGGTACGCTTTCTTGGTGCAATATTATTTGAAAAAACGCTTTTCATTTATTAAAGGTAAAGTCAATTCCAAAGTAAAAATGAGAAAAGACGATGTATTAAGAGGAAGAGTGAGAATGAGTGAATGAATTAAACTGTTTATGTCTTTGTTTTTTTTTCACTTTATTTTTTTTAAGTGTCGCATGTCTACGATTTTACTATTGTAATACATCGTACTGACGAGAACCAAAAAGTTCGAAACATGTCGATTATTATAAAAAAATCAAGCAATAAATATTATTTTGAATTTGAATATACCAAAATTCCCCACCCTCCCAGTAATATTACAGAGAACGGTAAGAGGTGCTGAGCTCCGCTACCTAGTTTAGTTCCGAGCACCGTCTCACTGGTGCGCTGTGCTCAACTTGTTTCCAAAGATAAACAAGGAAACGAGAACTCTTATATATCTCTTTCTCTATGGTTAGAATATTGTAAACATAAACAAGTGGCCGCCATATTGTTTGCGTACATGCGCAGTGTCCGGTTTTCATTTCTCAGCTGGAGTGTCACCCCCTGATTACAGTCTGATTGAGAATAAACCAGAGAAATGGAATAGGGAGAAGGAGCTTCGACGAGTGTGCATCCAATTTTTGAGAGACGGCAGTCAGCCATTTTCTAGGTCAAGAATTGCCAACCGTTAGTTTGTAACTAATAAAACACCTAAAATTCCTAAATTTTAGAAGGAAATTTTGCAAGTTTGCACACTTTGTGCATTGTTTTGGTGTTTACATTTGAATTTTTAATTTTAAATGTTAATCCGAAATGGTTGTGTGCCAAATTGGCCACAGTAAACATAATATGCGATTTCGAACTCATAATATATCGTTTCATTGGTATGTATACTTCTAAAATAGATATAAAAGAAAAATTCTATTGAAATAGTTTATAACTAATTTACGCAATTTTTAAAATTCCCGCTACAAAGTAGTAATGTTTAGCCAAAATTTAGTTACAAACCAATAAGTTGTCATTCTGGACCTAGAAAATGGAGGTCTTCAATTTCTTCCAGTTCGCGCAGGTTCAAGTTCCTTCTAACTACTCCATTTCTCTGGAATAAACTTACATTTTGTATCTGACAGAATGACAACGCATTAATGCGCATGCGCGGCAATAGGTAACTGAACTTAGCCACAGAGCGTGTGACGTCACTTGGGGCGCGTTCACAAATAACACCCCGGTGGGTGAGAGTTATACCGGTGCGTCTTTTTTAAGTTCATAAATTGAATGGGACAATTTAACGACGTCATAGTTATCGTTCATAAATGCTGTTGTGGTAGCGCCCAGAGTGCACACTTTTTACCCATGCTCAAGAGCCGGCTAAAAGTTACCCGACATGCGCAATACAAATTGCAGCTGAGGTTATTGTTATGATATCAACATCAACCACGAATAGTTCACTAATAAATGCAATGATTGTTAAGAAAATAAATCAGAAATAAGAAAATATTCAATTTCCACTTGATTTTTATCCATTTTACCTTTCATCATCCATACAATACAAACTTTAAGGTTAGGTTGGCAAACTGTCATTTCTATAGAATAATAAGACTACGTATAGAAGGAGCCTATTGAGTTAACAGTGAAAAAAGATCTGAAAAGAGAGAGAAGTATATTTTATCTCTTTCTACAACCCAGTGTCATCTCTCATTTAAGCGCGTGCGCTAAATGTGAACTTTAGCTATACTGTTTTTCCCAGAACCTTACAAATGAGGTTATGTTCACTTTTAGCAACAGCCAATTAGATGCTCGGAAATAGAAGCCGAAACACATAGCTAAAATAAAGTAATAAATAAAAGTAAATTAAATACACATAGTTAAATAAAAGTAATAAATAAAACGAAATTAAGCCTTCTACATTATATTTTGCAATATTAATAATTTATACAAACCCGTATTTTTAAGCTACAACTCAAAACATATGTAAAAATATATGGAAAATAAATACGTTTTTAAATTTCCCGCGCATAAAAATTTCGCTAGTGTAAAAGTAGGCGGAGCATCGTTTGTAAAAATTTGTAAGGTTCTGGGAAAAGCAGTATAGTTCAGATATATACCACAGAATAAGAAACACAGAAGTACGACTCCTCCCCTTTTCCATTGTTCTTTTTTCTGTAAGTTTTCTACTGGGCGCCCGGCCAGGCGCATGTAAAGGAAGCAATATACGAGTTTTAAGAACTTAAAGCCTGTTACCCACATCCCACATATAAGAATTGTAAAAACTTAAAATTAAAATAAAAAGTAAAAATAACTTCATCAGATGGTTGTAATATGTATAATGGTTATAGTGCTCCTTTTCAATTTAATTTTTAAGACGTCTGTAAACATATTTTCCTCAAAATGCAAATTTCAAATGCGTCTATTCTCTAATTAGCTAAATTGGGAGCCGTTCTCTAGCAAATCCATCCGAAAAACTCTTCCAAATTGAAAAACAATTTTAAATTCAAAATTGTATATTCACAATTTAAAAGATTGTAATGTTAGTTCGTATTACACTACTTCACTCGGTAATACAAAATAAAGTAACAGAGTACAATCGAGAACACGAACGAACAGATCATTCACCTTTCGTGCGAGAACACTGTCATTTGTGAAAATCTGTCCGACTGCTCTCCACTTTATACCGGCCAAAAGGGGAGGAGTCGTACTTCTGTGTTTCTTATTCTGTGATATATACTCGCATTCTACTCGGTTAATATAGTTCTTCTTTTTGGTAACGGTGGTTCGAAAAAGATGGAAGAATTCAGTGGTTCTGTTATAGAACTATGTATTATTGAACATGGTTATTTATTTCGACATGAACGCCAAGCCAAAGCTTTTAGCCATTTTGAATTTCAAACCATTTTTAAACAAATTTCAATGCCCGATGAAACTATTTGTCACAAATTTACAAAACTAATACACTTTAAAAGCCAATGAATTTCACTTATCGTACCTTATATTTGTGATACTATTAGACCTAACCATTGTATGTACAAACGTAATAATTTACCTTATTGTGATGTTTAATATGTGATATGATACAGTGATAATTATTGTTGTATTGCTTTTATTATATAGTTTATATATTTCTAAAAAACTTTACATCATTTATATGTATATGTAAACATTAAATTATTATGTTTTACCTTTACCTAAATATAACTGTTGATATTTAAAACATAGTTTTATCTTTTCTTAAAATCAAATAATGGGTTTCCGGTTCCATTAGATTAATATAAGAATAAATTTAAATTTAAATTCGTTTATTCCTAAAAATGAACTCGTCAACTATTGGCTTTATATTCACGCAAGCGTATAAGTACCGGATGCAACTGGAATTCTCCTATATCTTAAAACACTTTGAATACACGGTAAGTATAAGAAAGGCTCCTTCTATACGTAGTCTTATTATTCTATGGTCATTTCACTTTTACCGGGCTCCGCTCATAAAATATTCAAAGTAGAGTGTGCTCTCTAGGGTGACTCAAAGGTGCGCAGCGGGTGCACTTTACCCCGGATCTTTTATTTGTGAACGCGTCCTTGGAGAAGCCTATATTAGGCTTCTCAATGTGTCGTCACACAATCGTAGCTAACTTTCGTTGTCGAACGCAGCGCATGCGCAATTGATGATTTATATTTGACGTTTTATTCAGAAAATTTGAAACGTTACAAAATTTGAAAGGGCAGTAGTGGAACAATATTTTCAGAGTAAAACAAAACAAGTTTTTTGAGTTTTTTTTTACTGTAAAGCGTTAGTATGGATGAATTTTTTTGCTGTCGCATAAATTATATAAGTACATAGGTAAATTTAATATAATATTTATAAAAATCGTCTCCACAATTGAAAAAAAAAACGTTTATCTTGACCCAACACTGAAAATGTACTATTATTGTAATGACATATTTTAGAACGGGCGTGAGGAATGAAAATGGCAATTTGGTATACAGTGTACAATCCTGTTTCGAACAATTTAAGGAAATGTTCCCGGAAGACTGAACTTTAAGAAAAGATTTTGATATACACCAAAAAAGAATAATTAATTCGTTCATGGGCACCGCCAGTTTTGGGAAACAAAAACCACCTGGAAAAGCCAGAAATGTTACAACACCTGCTTTAGTCACAAATGTTGCCGAAAGAATGAACACGCAGTCTTAAAAAGCCAATTCATCAATTGGTGCAGCAAGTTGGTGAGTACATACATACCTATTTGTGTAACATTTTAATCGATCTTTATAATAATCAGTTTCTAATATTATAGGAGTATCTTATGGCACTTACCAGAAAGTACTTAAGAAAGAGCTACAATAAATGAAGGTGTACCGAGTTAGTACGGTGCACGAGTTGAAGCCCCAAGTTCAGGCACGGGTTACTTAATATTGTAATTGGTTTGCCGAAAATTTAGGTATTAACGCAACACTGGAGAAGACTTTTTCCACGGATGAGGTGTGGTTTTATTTGAACGGCTATGTTAACAGCCAAAATTACCGTGTTTGGACCATGGAGAATCCACAGGCAATAGTTGGAAAAGTCTTGATGCCGTGAAGGTTGGCATTTGGGTGTCCATTTCAAGACGTCGGATAGTTGGGCTGATATTTTTTCACAATACCATAAATGGTGACTGTTGTGTTGAATAAAGATATATAAAAAGTGGTTATTGATGGGATACTTAATCAAACAACTCTTAGTTGATGGCTGGTTTATTATTTTAATATTTACATATATCATGATCTGCATCCCTATTCCGGTACCACAGAATACCAGACTTTGGTATTTTGTGCCGGCACCCTGTACATATACCTAATATCTCACTTTTTTAACCTAATATCACAAACAATTAACAATTTGTATTTATTATTATTATCGTTACAATCACATTTTTATTTACTAGTATAGTTTTTTAAATATTGTGAATTTTTCACCTCTCTACCTGAACGAGTGACAATTATTTCGACAGTAGGACTTGTAACTCTTGAACTTTCAATTTTATTTTTTCAGTACTCCGACTTTGTGTTATATATTATTTGAATTGGGATGTACCTCCTCCTGTTGTACACATTATTCTATCATTCTTACTATCATTCATACCGATTGACTTTGCATTGTCGACTTGTTTTGTAGTTTGGTTTTCTACAAATACATTATTTCTCTATACTTTGTTATACGTTATAGTTTTGATTTTGAAGCGGATAAGGACTGACTATGAGGTTGTCTCTCTCAATTCTCTCAAAATAAACCTTATGCGCACGTGCAAATCTGTTAGAGCCGCGTTGTTTGAAATTTAAAATTTGATCTTTATTAGCAAATGCATATGTATGTATTAAAAAGAGATATGCATTCGAGAGTTATTTAAAGATTTTATAAAAATGACAAATTGTGAAATAGAAGTCGTTTATATTTTCAAAAAATACATTGAATTATATAAACTTTAATTATACATTAAATTGGGATTGTGATTTACGGATTATGGAAATATTCCTATAACCGGAGAATCCCAACTTACCTACTTAAATCAACACAAGGAAGAGATCATAAGTTAATTATAACCCTTTAAAAATCACCAATTTTGTAAACTTTTGTCTGGGATATTCTTTTTTTGGTGAAGCCGAACTGGCCTCATGGTGCATGTCGCGAAAAGTCGCGAATTATAGAAGGGATACAATAAAATATGAATAAGATATTAAATGAATGATTTAATAACATTCAAAATAAGTTAAAACTTCTGAAAGCAATTATTGTCAAATAAGCAATTTGCTGTCGTAGGCACGTGTGAGCAAAACTTGCCTACAAGTAGAGTTGTTTAAGGGGAAGGGAAAAAGTTCAGGAACAGTGGGCGATGGTGTGACAAAAAAGGTTAGTCAGTTATTAGTTTTATGCAGAACGAGAAAGTTTTGTGAACTTATTAAAAGTGTTTGTTAATGAGTAAGAAATATCTATAAAAATTATAGATATGTTTAATTAGGCTTCTCTAAGTACGTCATCAAAGCTTCATACCTAACTTCAGTTGTCTGCCTCTGTCACAAACAGCTGACAGTTTTTATTAACAAAATCGCTGGAATCTAAACAATTTTATATGAAAACTGTTCAGATATATTCAGTTAATCACTCTGAATGAAAAATCTAACGAATATTTATTAAAAATAATGAATTCGGAAAAGTCAATTACCAAATTGTCATCTGTTCTTGACAGAGGCAGAGAACTGAAGTTAGCGTATAAAGCTGTGTGACGTCACATGGAGAAGCCTATACCCTAGATAAGATTATAGTTGAATAAGTTCAATTTAAATATGATGATTTTATAAGTATGAGAAGAAAAGGGGTGGCTATAAGGGGAGGTTGGAGGCCACTAAGTGAACTAAAGCTATTAAAACGTACCTAATAATAGATTTTGAAATAATAAGAATTTTTATAAGCATTAAAATTATAAGGGCTGTGATAAGGGGTAAAGTATCTATTAAATAAGTAAATGGTAATACATCTGGAAGAGCGTATTATATTATTAATCGCCGATTGCAGAAAAGTGAATTAAATATAATCCAGGATTAAATTATTGCTATCCTTCTCTTTCATTTGTTTAAAATAAAGGACAAAACACTTTAATCCTGGATTATATTTAATCCAGTTTTCTGCAATCGGGGATAAGTAAAAAGTAGTAATAAATTAAAATTATAAACAACTGGAAGATTGCATTATATATGTTTATAGACAAAATATGTTTTGTTAAGTCAAATTCGTCACTTTAATTAGAGTTTGGCAACAGTGCAATCTAATTTTAACAAAAATTTTTATAATAAAGTTTAATAAATTGAACATAATGACTATCTAATAGAAAATTTTCATGAAACAATAAATTTTGAAAAACAGTTAAACTGTTAAACGGTCGCGAAGAGTCGCGAAATTTACCATAAAATCATATTTATGTATGTATTGTGGCGTGTTTTCGCGGACCCGAGCCGTTTTCTCGAGCGCCAGGTGTTTTAAGGCAAAACACCAACCGTACCGCGGGTAGAAATGTCAGTGGAGAAAATTAATCCAGGGGTCAATAACAATGTAATTAATTAAACGTACCGTAATTTTAAAAGAAATAATTGGCAAGAAAATTGAACGGAAAATCAAATTTATTGAAACCAAAATAAAGAAAATAAACAAACACTCGTTATGAAATAAAAAATAAAATCAACTCGAAACAACTTACAAAGAAAATAATAAATATGCGGAGGTACGTTATTAAACAATTATGCAGATACAGTATGCGGGTGTAGAATAAAAATGCAGAAATACACAATGCGGAAATAAGCGGAGTCACCACAATTTCACAGCACTTAGACAGGTAAATTGCAGTAAAGTATAAAGAATCAAACTCAAAATGAACTAAATAACAACTCGAAATAAACTCAAAGTAAAACTTATCACAATTCAAAAACAGATCAAACAGGTGCGCAGTGCCAGTGGACAGACAGACAGATTTCCGAACAACACAGAGTTCCCGTTTGGAAATTTAGCCGATTTTATATGCGGAAATCAGAGAAGGGATTCTGAGTACGCGCGGAAGAGATAATGACGTCAAAAACACCCCAAAAAACTACAGAATTCAGCGGTGGGGTTCTAGAAGTACCAAAAGAGCGGGGGGTAATTCATGCAATTGTAATAATTAGCCTTGGCTAATTATTCAGGATAAAAGAAAAGAAAATAGCATAATTCAGAATTGGAAAAGAAAATAAATTGACAGACCCTCGCAAAATAAAATGCGGTTGACGACATAATTCTTACCCCTTCATCTTCGGGGTTGATTCATAAGAATCCCCGAAAGGACTCAGAAACACACATCAGTAAACATATGCGGATGCGGGGGTTAAATGCAGGAACAATTCAGGGGAAACAGGGTAAAATTGGAAGCGGCGTGGTTGACCACATTCCAATGTACAATGTTCACAAAAAGGTAAATAAAATAACATAAATCAGACTTACCCTGTTAAATGCGGTTGCCAAGTTTGAAAATAGCCAAAATATGGAAAGAAGATGCAGCGATTATACAATAATTACACTTTAATTGCACTTATAAGAATTATAGCACATGTAATGCAAAATGACTTTTTGCTAGTAAATTCCACACGGCAATTTTGGTTGCGGAAGTACTTCCACCCGTTACAAATTTAAAAACGCGGTACAGGTGGTTGACTATGGTCAATACCTTAATTGGCAATTAATTATTCAGAATCAAAACAAACACTTAACCTTAAAATAATGCAGAAGATTAAATGTGTCGATAAATGCAGATAAATATTGAATGCAGAATAGAATCAACTAAGTTAAGCGGGAAATATTCAGCGGAAAGTAATCAGGTAATAATCAGACAACAAATCGTTATTAATTATGTATTAACGAAATGCATTTACAGGTGGCCAAAATGCAGGTTCGTTACAGTATATTTAACATATAGTAGAACAAGGAACTGGTTAAGACATTTTCCTTAAGAAAAGAATAGGGATAGAAGATCCCATATGAAAGAGAAACAAAGTTCATGCGCCGAATTTGGCTAACTTAAAAAATAGAGCGATAGAAACAGTTCAGAGAGTTACAACAAGAAAAAGAGAATGTTGTGACGAATTATAATAGAAATAAATTCACATAAAAGTGAGTACAAATCGAAAGAATTTGGGGTAAGTCAATTGACAAATATTATTAAGCATGAAATTAAATAGTGGCTAGGCCTAATGCCTATTTTTTAAAATCTATTTGGACTGCTTAAATATTTTTATTAATTTGATTCAAATTATCAACTTAAATTGTGTTTTTGTCATCTCCTAATTGTTACCAGCCGTACAAGTTTTTGCTGTAGAAATTTATATGAAGTGGGAGATGCGATCAGCGAACGAATTAATTTTAAAAACCAATAACTAGAAACGAAATATTTGTTGAATTATACATAACGCTTATTATAAATTTAACAGAATTATATTTCAAAAATTGCAAACATTAAACTAATTTTATCATCATAATTATTTGTATGTTCGTGCAATAATTGCAATAAAGTGAAAGAACTTAAATTTATACATAAAGTGTATTTGATTTGCTGCTTATTCCGTTTCAACCCTTTGCTTATCGACGCCACATTCCAGCGGTCTTCTACAAATAGTGTGCATATGTAAATAAATAAAAGAAATTTCAATAATATAAAGAGAGGTACGAGGGTGGCTAAAAGGGGAGGTTGGAGGCCACATTGGGTCTGAGGGCCCTAAAACCAAAGAATATTAACAATTTGATTATAATAGGAAATTGTACTATTGAAAAACAGTAAATTAAATATTAACATAAAAGTTTATTGTGAATAAATAGAAATATAGAGATTTTACATAAAAGTAAAATCAGTATGATTGTAGTATAATTGATGACCAAAAGGGTTTCTATAGAGAGAAACTAAATGAAATATATAAAGTGTAAGAATAATAATTGTAAAAAACCGTTTCATAAAAGAAAAGTCGGTTTATCAATTTTATGAAAAAATATAAAATAGATTTTCCATAAAAGGAAAATCGGTACATCATTGTGATGATAAAGTACCATTGGCAAAATTAATTTTATATAAAAATTAAATTATTGCGGAGGTTTCGTCACCATATGGTGGAGGAGCTGATATATGTTCTCATTTAAATTTGTATATGGCAGAAAGAAAAAAAATGTTTTGAAATTAATAGTGTTGTCCTGAAGAAACACTGAGGGTTAAAACACAAGTGGTGCGTTGAAAGATAAACTATGAAATATTCAGCACTTTTACCAAAAGATTGAGCTTGTTTTGTAAAAGCACTGTGCACACTATGAAAAATTGTTCGTTTTAAAAAAAAGAGTAAATAAAATTTAGTTGTGTTAAAAATAATGAGATTTAGTATTGAAAGTATGAAATAGTAAAACTTATTTGTTGTTACAGTATAAAGAAAAGCGAATTTAAATAAAAAAGTCAGTCTCAGTCAGTTTTATTTAATTTATTTTAAAGAATAAAAATTTATAAGTTATGGAGGCGGCCGTCCGCGAACGACTGAATTTATTGCATAATATACTAATTGCAAATAAAAGTAATGCAAAAGAAGGAATTGTAAAATTATCTAATAGTGAAATAAGTATTGATACGGCAAAAGTAATTTCTGCTAAATTAAAATCATTAACAGAGCTATTTTCAAATGAATTAAAAGAATCGTTAAAAGTTCAAGGTTTATGTTCACCGGAAAATGTTACCGAATATACTCTACTGCAAATTGAAATAGAGGAAATCTTAGCTGAGTTAAATGTAAAATTCGTACCAAGAAATCAAAATATTGTTAATGTTCAAAATGAACAGGTTAAGGTAACAAGTAAACTCCCACGTTTAGAATTGCCTAGATTGAACGGGGACGTACTGAAATGGTACCAATTTTGGAATCAATTTTCCTCTAACGTAGGTACATAGTAGAAATATAGCTCAAGTAGATAAACTCTTGTATTTGCAATCCGTGCTTGAAGATGAAGCAAAACAAATCATAGAAGGTTGGGAAACAACAAGTTTTAATTATAAAATCGCAATTGATACTTTAACTGAACGTTATGGAAAACCAAATATAATTATTGATGGGCATTATGTTGCTTTGTATCGAATTAAACCAGCGAGTTCAACTGCAAAAGAGTGCCGTTCTGTTTTAAATGAAGTGGAGCGTCATTTGCGGATGTTAAAATCTTTAGGGAAAAATGTGAATCACAATCATTTACGTGTAATGATCGCGTCAATTGACGAGATGCGAAAACAATTAGAGCACATTTGCACATTATAACTACAAGAGAGTCTTCAAATAGATTGAAGAATGCAATTGGAAAAAATATAAGTTTGACTGGTAAAAGCGAAAACCACACTTTTACCATTCAAGCACTTGTCGGTCTGTCTCAACGGGGGACAAAAAAGGTCAATCCTCCCTATAATAAAAATAGGCCAACATATGATACAAGTAATAGAAAGTTTGTACAGGAAAGAAGTAATTTCTGTAATTATCGAAAAAGGCATTTGCCGACAAAAAATTATAATAATCAAAATTATGAAAACAAATCGAAAAGGCGTAAATTAAGTTGTATTTTCTGTGAGCAAAGCCATTATAATGACGAATGCACAGTTGTTAAAACTCTTGAGGAACGTAGAGAACTTTTAAAAGGAAAATGTTTTAAATGTTTTCGGACAGGCCATAATGTTGCTGATTGTAAAATTAAAAGACGATGTGTACATTCCAGTGGTTTTGACCATAATCGAGCGCGAGCCTTATGTTTTCAATTATTTAATAAAAATCAATCTGTTTCTACTCAACAACTTCATATTGGTAATAATTACGTAGATACGATTCTACCAACTGGAATAACGAATGTTTTAAATACACTCAATAATAATATAACACAGGTACGATTTTTACTTGAATCAGGCAGTCAAAGAAGTTATGTTACAACAAAATTGGTAAAATTATTACAATTACCTGTTATAGAAGAAAATGTATTATCAATATTTACTTTTGGTGAGAAACAACCAACCCAACTTGAAAGTCCAGATGTAAAGATAAAAATTATGAATCGAACAGAAGATAAAAAAGAAATTGTTGCAAATGTAGTACCGTATATTACTCACGATTTGCACAATTTTAAAACATTGTATAAAATTGTCTATAAAATTCCAATCTTGTCAAGGTGTAACACAAAATCTTACAATGGCTGATAATGACTCTAATATAAATCAAGTCGATTTACTTATTGGTAATGATTAACATTTTAATTTTGTTAAATTGGAGAAAATTCAGATACACGAAAATTTATTTTTGGTAAATACAGAATTCGGTTGGCTTTGGTGTAAGGAATCCCAGTCCGGCTCTGTTTTAAAATATTTTAGTGCGTATAAAAATAATGCATATATTGAAATGTTAAATCAGCAATTCTGTAATTTCTTATCTTGGCTTTGCTGTAGCCGAAAACTAACACGTGTATTGCTGAAAAGGGAGACAGATTCATTTAGTTGGTGACTGTGAGGCAGTTAAGTCTTCTTAAAAGTGTTGTTTGAATTATTTGTTAATTGTTATTTGATTAGTTCCTGAAATTATCAACAATAATTGTGAGTACCAATTTTACTTTTATCTTTTAATTTATTAATTCATCATATATAAATATGATCATATTCGCGATTGTTAAATTAGTATATTTATGTTTTGCAATCGTTTGTTCGTTGTTTTATTATTTTATTTCAATTTCATAAGTACACAGAGTACTTAGTACATAATGTACGTTATCTATCAATATTTAGTATAAAGTAATTTTTATATTATTTATTGATATTAAAAATGCAAGTTACTGACGTGTGTATGGCATCGCGCCATTTTATAATAAGTGTATAGCACACTTATTTAATTTTACGATCAAACGAACTTTCTGTGAAGTTCGATTGTAATTATACGATGCGTCTCGTCCGAAATAGATTATTTGTTTACTATGTAGTACCGCTCCGGTGCGCTAGATGTCACAAGCTGTTTATAGAATTTAAAGAAATTAATTACAGGAACCTACCTTATCTCTACTCCCCACTCTATATTCCTCGAAATAGTCATTAAGTTTAAAGATTTGCGTAATTTTAAAAAAATTATGGGGTTGAACTCCGATATTTTTGATCCCTGTTGTACTCGATGAGAGCTTCAGAAAATATTTGGGCAATGGGCGGGAAATAATCTATTTCGGACGAGACGCATCGTATAATTACGATCGAACTTCACAGAAAGTTCGTTTGATCGTAAAATTATACTTCTGCGTCTCGTCCTCATAGATTATTTGTTTACTATGTAGACTTTTAAAGATCTTCTTTTTGAAATTACTATAGATCGTCCCTTATGACTGAGGATCTATATGCAAGAAACCCTACGTAGACCTTTCTAATATATTCTTTATTTAGAATGAATTAAAGTTCTCGATCGTACAAGAGAAATAAAAAGCACAACTAGGAAACAAAACGATAAAATAAAATTACAATGTTAATTTGTCAGACATAAGTACATTGGTTATGAATTCTGAAGAATCTACTATTTTTTGATTATAGAATCTTGCGAAAACCCTAGAGTTCTCCGACCAGCCTGCCGTCTTTCGAATCTCTTCAATTCCAACTCCCCTATTAAAAGCTTTAGAGGTACCAGCGTGTTTTGCCGAATATCCCGAAAAATTCTCTTCGATGCCCGCTTCGGATAATAATTTTTTAATCCATTTACTTATGGTTTGTGGTGACACCTGTTTATGTGGACTCTTTGTTGAAACAAACAACGAATTGCACTGTCTATTTGTTTTTGTTTTCTTCAGATAGCATAACAGAGTTGAGGCGACGCATCTCTTCTTATTTGGTTTAAAAAATCTAAGTTGTAAACATGGTTGTCTAGAATTAACTGCGGTTGTTTTAATGCGATCCGGTATAAGAATTTCAATTCTGTCCTTTTTAATATATATATTCTCGAGTTTGATTAAACTAAGTGTCTGTAAGCGTTGGGCCGTGGTTAACATTAGCAGACAGGCAAGTTTCTTCGACAGATCGGTTAGCTGTAGGTGTTCATTCTCATCCATGTTGTCAAAATGTTTTAGGACGATCTCGGGATCCCACACTTGAGAATATTTTCGTTTAGGACGACGTTTATTAAAAACTCCCTTTAGGAATCTTTTCATGTTCGTCTCCGCTCCTAATTCAGAAGGACTGATTAGCGAGATGGCTGATCTGAATGAATTTAACGAACTGTACGTGAGTTTCCTGGATTCCATCGTCTTTTGAAGGAAAGCAATCACCTCGTTGCTTGTTGCGTTATAGGGGTCGATGTTCATAAAGCCACAATATTCCCACCAATATTTATATGCTGTGCTGTACTGTCGAATGGTCGAACTGCTTAGTGAGCCTAAAGTTGTTTCTATTGCTTCCGAGGGAATGCCTTTTATCACAAATGCTTGGCGGATAATTTCCCGACCACAAGGACAAGTGTATCTTTCATGGGGTGTGTGGATCTAAAAGAAGAAGAAAGTAAGTGAGGATGTGGGCCCAAATAAATCGGATTTTTAGTCAATAATTCAGTGAATAATGGGTACCAAGGTTGGGATTGCCAGAAAGGGACAACAACTATTCCGCAAGCCTTGTCTGTTTTAATTTTCTGCAGTGTTCTTAATATTAAGCAGAAAGGTGGAAATGCGTAAAACAGGAATTTATTCCATGTAATTGTGAATGCATCAATTGCGTACGCTTTGTTGTCGGTCCCTAGAGAACAGTACCTTGAACACTTTTGATTCTCATTGGAGGCGAATAAGTCGATGTCTGGCAATCCGAATTTATTAGAAATTTTTTCGAAAAATGATTGATGGATTTCCCATTCTGTCTCTGTGGGTAAAATGCGTGATTGTCTATCCGCAATTGTGTTTTCTACTGATGGAATATAAGACGTTTTTAACCAAAGATTTTTTCTCTCACAATATTGCCAAATGTCTCTGGCAATATTGCTCAGTTTCAGATATTTAACACTACCAAAACGTTTTATATACGACAGAGCTGTTGTATTGTCTACTCTTAGAAGGATAATTTTGTTGAAAACGTTTTCCGTGAAATGTTTGACCGCATTAAATGCACCCAAAAGTTCAAGAATATTAATGTGTTCTTGGCATTGTTCTGCTGTCCACCACCCATTTACTGTAACCCCATTGCATACGGCCCCCCAACCGGTCAACGATGCGTCTGTAAAAATCTCTAAATCGAAATTATCGCGAAGAATATCATTATAACCGTGAATGACATGTGAAAGCCACCATTTCATATCATTTATTATGGTTTCTGAAATATACATCGTACTGTCGAAGTTTTGCGGCTCTTAGGGCTAAAAATTTTTCTCTTTCGAGGCGAACAATGTACATTTTACTGTATTTTACGGCTGGAGAAGCGGCGACTAGAGTACCGACTACGCGAGAAAATTCCCTAATAGTGCACACCTTCTTGTTAATGATAACATTTATTAAATTAACAATGTATTGACTCTTGTCAGAGGGTAAACTGATCGTCATCTTGTCGCTGTTTAAGATGAAGCCTAAATATCTACATTCCTTATCAGGAATGAGACGGCTCTTCTTATAGTTAATAAGAAAGCCGCATCTCTCTAGGAAGTTGAGTACAAACGTTACATTTGATTGACAATCTTCTTTAGTTTTTCCGAAAATTAAGAAGTCGTCAAGGTAGACTACACAGGAAATATTTTTTCGTCTAATATAGCCAATTAGTTCTCTGACAATCTTTGTAAACACGTAAGGGGAAAGCGAGAGACCAAATGGCAGACAGGTGAATTCGTACAATTTATTTTTAAAAGTGAATCTTAAAAATTTCCTTGAATCTTTATGAATGGGAACCTGGTAAAACGCGTTGCTCAAATCTATTGTAGCCATATAGGCATTTGGTTCCATTATCTTAAGTGCCGTTCTGATATCCTCTAATTTAAAGTGAGGGGCCAAAATAAACTTATTTAGTGGTTTTAAGTTTAGAATAAAGCGATTTTCGCCATTTGGTTTCTTATGTAAGAAGAAAGGTGATAAAATTTGTTCTGGACAGAGGGAGCATTCTTTAATAACGCCCTCTTTTAGTATCTTATCGATACACTTAGACATATCATTTATAGAGTCTGATTGTATGTTTTTATACATGCAATTGAACTGAAAAGGTTTAGAATTAAAGGGAATTTTATACCCTCTTAACCACTCCAACACGGTATTATTGTTGGTAATTTTTACTCACTCGTATGTAAAAAATCTTAATCTACCCGCTGTTATGCTTACATTAGGTGGTGATGGACGAGCTAATGTTGCTTCTCCTCCCTCTTGGGAGCCTCTTTCTTTGTGTGTGACGAGGACGATTGGGTGGTTTGACGATTCGCTCTCCTGTAGTAGGGCTTCGTTTGTTGTGATGTCCGGTTCGATCCGCGTGAGGACCGGACCGGACCCTTCCAGTTTTTTGAAGACTTCTTAAAATTATTTTTCTCGGAAATCTTGCTGTAGGACGTAGAAACACGATTCTCTGGGCGATTGGTACTCTTTAGTACCTCGGTGGACTTTTCCATGGCTTTCAAAGCGTTGCATTTTTCGCTAAGTGCATTACCGAACAGAAATTCGTTGATTTCGCAATTCTCCGCTAGTTGTTAAGCGTATATGCTTAACTTTGGTAAAATGCATGTGCGTCTGGAAATTGAAAGGTGGTGAAACAGGTTAGTAAAAAGTTTTGCTGCATCTGACAGATGGCCCAGTGTCTCCAGATCAGTCGTATTGTTATTATTAGCTAGTAACTTTGACATAGCGAGACCTAATGCAACGATTCCCTTACCAAGTTGTTCTTGGTCATCGATAAAAAATTTATCTTTAGAGATATTATACTCTGATAGTACTGCTATAGCGTCTTTATTTAACGCAGGAGGTTTTAGCAGAGTACAGTTGTCCGGAATTGTATATTTGTCCAGTAATTGTTGTTTTAGTTCAGCGTTGATACCGTTTTGGAGTATATGTGTCCAACGGTCAGCAAGGGAACCGTGTAGTGTGACCGTTTGTTGGTTCGTTTTGTTTGGGTGCTCCCCAAGAAGATCTAGAATTTCGGATTTTAAAGTTTGATCTGATAGAATTATGACATCCGATGTGTCATCAAAATTCGCCACCTCTTGTGTCCCTTCGTTATGAGTACTTTGGATCTGTGAAGGTGCCGCTCCTCTCGGGAGTCGGTCCTCCTCCTCCCCGTTTCTCTCAACGACCCTCTCGTTTAAATTGTTTTCTTGACGTGCCGATTCTCTCGGAATACGGTCCCCGTCCGAGATATTGGAAGCATCTGATCTGGAACGTGAACGTTTCGTTGAACGTTTCTGATTGTATGATGAATCTGATTCTGAACTGTCAGAGGAGCTGGAGCTTGAATAGCGTCGTTTTTTACGTCCGCCATCTTTCCTTGCTAACGATTTAACCAACCGTTCTAGTTTGTTTAAACGCTTATCAAAGCGATCCATAATTCGGTATAATCGAAATATGGAGAGTTTTTTACGAATATAGAGCTAAAAACTTGTTATTATGGGGAGAAAAAAGGTAAAATAATAAAAAAGGCTTACCAGTATAGAAAAAAGCAAGTGGCAACGGCTGCACAAGAAAGCGTAATGACTATTTCGAGGAATATAGAGTGGGGAGTAGGGATAAGGTAGGTTTCTGTAATTAATTTCTTTAAATTCTATAAACAGCTTGTGACATCTAGTGCACCGGAGCGGTACTACATAGTAAACAAATAATCTATGAGGACGAGACGCAGAAGTATAATTACGTATTTATCACATTGTGTGATATAGACTGCAATAAGCCTCATAGTAGAGGTTTGCTAGTCATTGTTGGGGACGCCTAACACCCACCGGGACGCTGATGGTTTCGAACGCTTTACAGCGATATTTGCAGACCGAAAGTAAAATGCATTCGGTGGTTATAATTATTCTCGATGCAAAGCATAATTGAATTTTAATATATTGGGCTCACTTAGTTGCGTAGACTAATACTCAATTTTAGTTTCTTTCAGATGGTCTACTTTATCTTAGAACCTGGACAACGATAACTTCCGGGTTTTTAATTATTTTTTTCGTAAATATACATTTAAGTAAATACCGGGTTTGTATGGTTATATTAATCAGGAAAATATCCTATTTCCAAATCATATGATAGACAAATATCTATTATAACATTTTAAAACGACTTATAAATGTCTTAAATTAACTGAACCAGATCTTCCTTTGCAAAAGGATAATTTAAAAAAGTTGAGGGATCTGGAATCGATTGGAATCCCGGATAATCCAAAATCAACCCGAGACGATGAAGCAATTAAACATTTTAATGATAACATTCAATATAAAGACAATCGCTATTATGTAACATGGCCGTGGATTCATTATCCTCCTCAATTACAAACGAATTTTGAGTTAGCTTTTGGACGACTATCAAATGTTATAAAAAGATTAAATCTAACTACATTAAAAACTTATGACGAAACTATAAGAGAACAATTAAAAAGTGGTGTGATAGAGGTAATTGAAAATGTAAATGAAAAGGGGGATCTTCCCGTACATTATTTACTTTATCATTGTGTAATTCAAACAGATAAAAGTACTAAATTACGTATAGTATACGATGCTTCTGCGAAAACAAAGAACAATATTAGCTTAAATGAGAGTTTGTACAAGGGGCAACTTATGTTAAAAGATTTAACTAGTTTGTAAATAAAATTTAGAGAACATAGAATTGGTATTCTTGCCGATGTTGAAAAGGCGTTTTTGCAAGTTGGATTACAGAATAATGATAGAGATGTTACTCGTTTTCTTTGGATCGAATCTTGTGATCAACCAGTTTCCAATGAAAATTTGGTTCATTTTCGTTTTTGCAGAGTTCCATTTGGAATTATTTCCAGCCCGTTTTTATTAAATGCAACTATTAAACATCATGTTTCCGATACAAATAATGAGTTAAAAACTAAAATTGCAAATGACATTTATGTAGATAGCTTAATAACAGGTACACAAACTGTTTCTGAAGGAGTTATATTATATACCTAATACATGTAAAAGTAAATTTGACTAACTTGCAATGAATATTCGTGAATGGAATTCAAATTCTACGACATTTTATGATACTATTCCCAATTTATATCGAGCAAAATTTTAGCTTCAATTTATGATCCATGTGGTTTTGCTGCACCTTTGTTATTGCCAGCCAAATTGTTTTTACAAAGTTTATGGCAAGACAAAATAAAGTGGGATACCGTGTTATCACAAGTCATTTGTCAAAGTGGACTTTAATACACAAGAATTTTGAATTGAATCAGAAATTAACTCTTCTACGTTTTTATAGCCATCAGATTTCAGTCCGTTGTTTGAAAGTGGTAAATTTCGTAAAGCACAATTCGAATTGCATTGTTTCACAGACGCTTCTTTACAAGCCTATTCCGCAGTTGTTTATTTACGAGTACAATATACAAATGAAGTATGCATTCGTTTTGTAATGGGAAAATCTCGTTTAACACCAATGAAAGACCAATTAAATTTAAAAATTCCTCGTTTTGAATTGTTAGGCATGCTTATTGGCAATAGATTATTATTGTATGTTTCGAAAGCTTTTACAATATCAATTAAAGCTCATCATCTTTGGACCGACAGTTCCTTTCCTTTTAGCTGGTATTATTTTCAAAAATTACCTCCTCCGTTTGTATCTCGTCGAATTTCCGAAATTAAACAGAATTCTATACTTCATGTTCATTATGTTAAAACAGCGCTTAATTCAGCTGATGTTGCTACTCGATTTTCTGTGCCTTGCACTAACTATTCTGTATGGCTCACAGTCCCAAAATTTTTGTTCCAACCAGTTAAATCTTTGGCCTCAAACTGCTATGCCATTTAACAGTCCTTTGGCGGCGGAAGGTCATTGTCTCATTGTCTTACATCGACAATGAAAGAGCCAGAAAAGTCAAAAGATCCAGAAAACTGATCAGAAACTAATGACATAGAGGTCGTTCAATCGAATGTGCAAATAACAGAAATAGATAATTTTAAGAAAAGGCAGGCTACATATTTTGCAAAAGAATTAAATGGGGTTAAAACAGACTTATCGAAATCACTATAGGTTTATTCAAAGATAAAGACGGAGTGTTGAGGTGCAAAGGGAGATATAAAAATGCAGACTGGTCTGAAGCCCAAAAATCAACTATTTTACTTCCTAAAAATTCAGAATTTACTAGTAAAATAATTGAGTATTCACAAACAAAATTATCATGTCAAAAATCTCTCATACACTCTCTTTTATTCGTATGAAATATTGAATTCCGCACAGCAGAGCCCAAATGCAAAAAGTATTAAAAAACTGGTTTGAGTGCTGTAAATATCGTGGTGGACCATATAAATTACCCGAAATGCCCGCATTATCCAAAGAACGTGTAAATTTTTCAACACCTTTTAGTTACATTGGAATTGATTATATTGGTTCATTATATGTTAAAATTAATAATGTACTTAAAAAACGTTGGGTCTGTATTTTTACTTGCCTAGTAGCAAGAGCAATTCATTTAGAGATAGTAAAAGTTCTTACTGCCGAAGAGAGCCTAATGGTTTTAAGACGTTTTATAGCAGTTAGAGGAGTGCCATTACAGATAATATCTGATAATGCCTTATACTTTAAATTATTGGCCGATGTGTTAATTAAACATTATTGTAATAAAAACAAAATTGATTGGAAATTTATACCAGAGTTGGCACCGTGGTTCATAGGTATACTACATACATGAACGACTACTTGGCATAGTTAAGAATTGCTTAAAGAGAACCACAGAAAAACACTTATTAAATGATACACAATTAAGTACAATATTCAAAGAAATAGAAAGTGTAGTAAATACCAGACCGTTAACAACAGTAGGAAAAGAAATGAAATATGTTTTAAAACCAGCAGATTTTTTAATGTTCGGTAAAACGATTCATATTGAACCAAATGAAATTGAAATTACACAACCTTTAACGATAACAAAGCCGAATTTAATTGAATTTAAAAAATTATAGCAGAATTTACAAAAATGTTTCATCAATATTTAACGAGGTTAAGAGAAAAGCATATTGCACAACATAAACAATTTCGGGTAGTTAGAAATGTTAATCCTAAAATTGGGGATATTGTGCAAGGTCCAACAAATAATAGAGCTAATGCGACTGTTAGAAAAATTTAAAAAGTTTTTGTCGTTCCGTACGGTCAAATAAGAGTCGCAATCGTAACAACTTCAGTAGGTGAAGGTTATAAACGAACTATTGGGAATTTGTACCCATTAGAATTGATTGACAACGAAAAAGCAAATGAACAGAATGAAATTGAAACTGAAAAGGAGAATGAAAGTCTTCATAATATCGAATCCTCAATTGAATCTACTGAGATTGAAGAACCTAATATAACTGACTTAAACAATAAAAAAACTGAAGAAAGAACAAATAAAAGAAGTTCAAAAAGACAAGCAGCCGAAAAAGCTCGAGAAATAATAAAGAATTAGACTTCCCAATTGCTGATGATTTCCAGAGTTGCAATCGACCAAGAAAGTATGATTATAATTTAAGAATATCATATAATGTTAAAATTGTCATATTTTTTCTATTAAGAAAATTTTTGTTTTGTTTATTTGCTTACCTTTTAGTGTATTTTTAAAAGGAGTTTTTCTTTTATTTTTGAAATCAATTATTTTATAATAAATAAGTGTTCGCGCCAAAATTATTTTTATTCAAATGTAAAGAGCGACCTCCGTCCGATCAAATGTTAATTTAAATATGCCTTTTTATGTTCTCCCAGAGAGAAGCAAATTAAAAGTTGCAATTTCGCGCACACTCTGGCTTAACATTCGAACATTCGAACGTCTGGCACTTTAACATTCGAACGCAACAATTGTTCAAAAAGTTATAACCCAATAAGTTTTCAATTAAAGCCAATTTTCAAATTATCAAAGTTCATTTTTTATAACCACCGATACTACATACAAATTCAACAATATCCAGTGTGTATGGAAGCAGTGCATTCTGTCGTTCAATAAGTAAAGAAAAGGTATAGTAATTTTCATTTCTTTGGGGGAGGGGAGGGGAGATAAGCAACAATATTACGCATTAACCTATTATATTTGTTTTTATAAAGTATTTACTATTTGTTGTACTTGTATAGTTGTTTAAAATATGTTGTTTGAATGTTCAATAATTAGTTTATAATTTGTTGATTTTTCGGGAGTTTCTTAAATGTGCATTGTCGCAGTTATTTATATATATTTTGCTGTGATAATGCTTGGTCATTCATTAAATTGATTGAATCGACATGATTGAGTAGTGTGTCGCGAGGAGTCACATTTTCCTTAAGTAAAGAAAAGGGATAAACAAAGTTCATGCGCCGAATTTGGCTAACTTAAAAAAGTAGAGCGATAAAAACAGTTCAGAGAGTTACAACAAGAAAAAGAGAATGTTGTTATGAATTATAATAGAAATAAATTCACATAAAAGTGAGTACCAATAGAAAGAATTTGGGGTAAGTCAATTGACAAATATTATTAAGCGTGAAATTAAATAGTGTCTAGGCCTAATGGCTATTTTTTTTTAAATTTATTTGGACTGTTAAATATTTTTAATAATTTGATTCAAATTGTCAATCTAAATTGTGTTCTTGCCATCTCCTAATTGTTACCAGCCGTACAAGTTTTTGCTGTAGAAATTTATATGAAGTGGGGAGATGCGATCAGCGAACGAATTAATATTAAAAACTAATAAATAGAATCCAAATATTTGTCGAATTATACATAACGCTTATTATAAATCTAACACAATTATATTTAAAAAATTGCAAACATTAAACTAATTTTATCATCATAATTATTTGTACCTTCGTGCAATAATTTATAAAGTGAAAGAACTTGAATTTATATATAAAGTGCATTTGATTTGTTGCTTATCCCGTTTCAACCATTCGCTTATTGACGCCGAATTCCAGTGGTCTTCTACAAATAGTGTGCACATGTAAATAAATAAAAGAAATTTCAATAATATTAAATTTGTCACTTGAAATTTATGTCAATTATGTCATAGAATTTGAAAATTACAACCTCAAAATGCAAAAATATCATTAAAAATAGAACAAAAGTCAGCGGCTGAACATCCATTAAAATGACAATAATTAATTTGCTCCATAAATTGCAAACTCTTACTAACACTTAGAGTTTGTGTGGCCATTATAACGTTCATTTTATTGTCCTCGAATTTTATATGTTTTTTGGATAACTTGTTGGCACACTTAAGACCTTCCATGTATTGAACTCGATGGAGTTCTTCAATGAACCACCACTTCACTTCTCCTTTATTTGTTAATAGAGTCTGTTTCTCTCCTAACGTATTTCGGATCAGCTTTAGCTTATGACAAGCATCCCAGAAAATATAAAACCTGTCACCATTTGCTGGGTTTGTGAAATAGGGCTTAAAGCTTTCTGTACCGTATTCAAAATTCGCTCCCAGAATGCTGCACATTTTAGTGTTAACTGGTGCTCCATCAAAAGTTATCGAGTTAACTAAACTTCGAATTAGAAAATAACCAAGTGGTACCTTCCACTGATCATTTAGTGCAACTGCCATAAAAACCTGTACATTCGTAGCTTTTATCGTTTCCTTATCATGTTCTTCATTTTCATTTTCCGTGCCCAAATTAACCCCACCGTAGAATTTATTATTTTGAATTACCAGTTCTTCTATAATGGAAATTTTATCAACGACTAAATTACACACAACTTTTTATCTTTGTCACATTTTGTTTTAATTGAAATAGCTTCAAATGCCTCTTTGGTGAATCCCGGTTGTCCATTTACTACTGTGTACCATTTTTGCAGAGTACTTGGATGAGGCAGCAAATTATCCCATTCCTTCCAAAGGATTCCTCTAACACGGTGTATGCCCCGCGTCTTCGTTGCAATTCACTCACAATGTTATCGATAATTACAAAGAAAGAGTTAATTTTCATATTTTCTCCTCCATTGAATGTTGTTTCTCCTTCACGAGATTTCCTAGGTAATATTTTTCTTTTCTTAACTCTTCTGCTCTCTGCCTCATATGTACTACAATTAGTCAGTGTTTTTCCAAGTTCTTCATACTTATTGAATTCACTACGAAGTTGAATAATAAATTGAACCAAGCTATTATACAAATTAACGGCAGAAATCATGTCCATATTTGGACTTTGAAGATATTTGCTGGTCCCATTAAATTGATTAAAATTGATTAAAATGATAACATTATTCCCGTTTCTAGCATTGTCAGTTTTGTGTTGGATCTTCTAGCAGAATATTTAACGCACTTTGAAATGCGTTGTAACTATTAAATAAAGCGTTGCACGCGTCAGCTCTAGCAGACAATCGAGTATCAGAAAGTTTTTTTGGCAAAACTTGTGATCTGTCGTTGGAAGTCTTATCATTTTGTATTTCCTCTTTAACTATTTCCCATCTATATGTAGACGCCGAGAAAAATACATAAATTTCTTCCACTAATAAAAAAAAATCGACTGCTTTTGCACAATATTCCGCAGCACAAGTGCCAACCAAATTCAAAGAATGGGCAGCGCATGGTACAAATTTGGCCCATTCATTTATGTTTTTAATTCATGCTTGCCGAGATGCTTGCAGACCAGAATATTTCCCTGGCATATTTGTAGCATTGTCTTATGATTGTCCACTGCAATTTAGAATATCTAGACCAAGCCAATTCTCAATAATATCTCTAATTGCAACTTCCATATCCGCAGCTTTATGTCCAATTTTCCTTACAAAAGTTATAAATCTTTCAATTGGATTCATGCCCAGTAGATTCAGAATATAAGAGCCAATCGCGTCTTATTATTTCATGATTTTGTAGTTCCTTAAAGAAAATACTTGCATTTTGTTTTTCATAGACTCTTTTGGAATTACGAAAATCTAATTTATGCACATCTTGAGAAATTGGATTTTCAATCATATAATTAATAAATTTGTCATCTACGATCCATTTTGATGGATCTAGAGACATTTCCTTAAAATCGCAATCGCATGGACTTGGAGATAAAAGTGCTACTTCACTATCAACGTTTGTAGATGTACACAGAGAAATTCGAGAAATAGAACTGCTAGAAGAAGCTAATGATTCATGTTCAACATTTGCAGCACTTACCTATTATTTGAGTCCGTATAAATTCTTCTTCAAAAACATTGTTGAAGAGCATACAGAAAAATAAAAAATGTAAATATTGTTACCTTTTTTGACACTATCACTGTCGCTATCATGAAAAATTGGCTACTCTTCTTAGTCTATTTCATCATTTTTAGCAGTAAAATAAGTTTGCAATTTCAGTATTTTTTTAAGTAGAGGGGCTAACACAGTAAGAATTCTTCTGTACACTTAAAAGAATTCTTTTGAAATCTCAAAGAATTCCCAGTAATTCTTCAGTATTCTCCAGTATTCTTTAAGTATTCCCGAGAATTCTTAAAGTATTCTCAAGAATTTCTATAGTATTCTTAAGAATTCAGTGAAAAGCTCATCTATAGGCATCGGAAAAATCGATAGGTAAATTATATAAATATTGTATAAATATAAACCAATTTTGTACTTCTTTTTTAATTTTGAACATTTTAATTATATTTTCGCGGCATTCTTTGCATATATTAAATGGTTTAAACCCAATCAACGCAATCGGTCCGAAAAAAATATATTCCCTTTTGACTAATTTTTTATCAACTCTTTTCGGCCAATCAAATTCATTTAAATTTTCTTTTAGAAAATTTATTTCAAATACATCATTTGACGAGTTACTCGTATTTGAGATCGTGTTAGAGTTCGCGACAATTTTACGGTGTCGGACCAGTTGCGGCGATAGAAGTTTTTACCTGTTTTCAATCGGACCACTTGCGGCCCGGTTGAGGCCCCATCTTTTGCAAATGCTCCTTGCTTACTTTTATGTTGATTTTCTACTTTAATTTTCCTATAATAGATTGCAGTAAATGTGAAGGAAAATATTTTTATATTCATTTTGAAAACGCAAAAGTCTGGTCAGCTTAGTATACGTTAGGTTAGGTTAGGTTTGTATTGATTTAGTTCAAAAAATATTGGAGCCTGTTTTTTTGTAGTAACATACCAATTTTGTCGTGCCAAAACACTATTTTATCATGCGAATAAATGGTACCCCAAAAACAAGTAAGTATGTATGTATAGTGTGCTTAAATGTACATATACAATTGTAAAATATCGGACCACCTTAACCCGGGCCGCAAGTGGTCCGATTGAAACGAGGTAAAAACTTCTTTGCTGGGCCGATTTAGGTCTCAGCCGCATCTGGTCCGGCCGCAACTGGTCTGTATTCAATTTTACGGAGAACTTTACCAATGTACCAGCCATCATCATATATCACAGCATAATAGTGATAAGAATTAATCTCAACATCTTTAGGGCTAAGCGATGGGCGAGTATTTTCTTCGCGTGTTCTAACTCTTATTGTTCTATCATTGCTTAGTTTGTTGCAATTATTATTCAGAAGCCAACATAATGTGGCGTGTTTTTCCCCAACAGGAGAGGATTTCTCGAGCGCCAGGTATTTTGTGGCAAGAAATACCAACCAGTACCGGGCAGTATTCTCAGTGGAGAGAGTTCCTGACCAGGGGTCGATTAAAAGAGGAATTCGCGTTTTTTTAAATATATTTATTAAACGAAAATAATTAGTTTATTATATAACAGGACACAATGTGAAACACAACTTTTAAATGAAATACAAAATATTGAGATAAAATCTCGAGGAACAAAATGATAACAAATTTAAGAGGATGAGAATTCTCCCCTTCAAGGGGCTGTGCAAGAGTTTATATACAAGGAAATATTAGGAGGGATTTTGCGTACGCGCACAGAGGAAAAATTGTTAAGTACTTTTGGTTGCGGTACTTCCGCAAAATCCTTCCTAGAGGAGCGACAAAGGTGGTTGACTAATGTCAACTACCGTTAATTAATTGTTGTTTACAAAATGTAACCAACACTTAACCTATAAATAGGAAAGTTTATAGAGGGCCAGGAGGCTGAAAAATAACTTCGTTGCAATGAAGTGGATTTTCTTAAGATTTTTACTTTCTCATTTATGTTGACTTTAATCACAGATTTTGAGTTAGTGTCTGTTTGGGGACAGTCTTTAATATTTAGTGCCTTGAAATTTTTTAACGAGTCCAGACCTTCTGTTTGTTTGTAACCAAGTTCAAGTTCATGATAATCTGATGCCGAAATTTCGTATTCATCTTGATCTAAATCGTCATCATTTTTATAACCCTTCAAGTTGTGAATATTTGTCCAAGCCTCTTCACTTTGTTACTCCCTTTGTTCCTGTTGTAAAAAATATTAATTAACAACCGGCAGAAATAAACCATAAGAGAAATAACAACGAATAATTCGAATACAGTTTTTAATCACTTTATCACAATAATCACAATACAATAAAATAATACACATGTGCTCAATAAGAGAATTAATAAAGGACTGAGCCATTAAGGTCACTCAGTATAATTCCAATTTTGTTGTGTTGTGGGTTGCATAAATCAATGGCTTATAAATATTTAAATCATATTTTGAACAGTTCCATATTAAAGTTCTTACATGAATCTTGTGCCGCTTTTAATGCTTCATTTATGCATACTTCAATTTCATCCTCTGTTAAAAATAGATTTTCGCGTTGGAAAAACAGCCAAATTATATAACAATTCACAATCGTTATTGCAAACTTGACACTTTAGAATTCCAGAATAGATACACGTCCATCCATAAGAAAAATAACAATAACTCGAATAATATAGTATACCTACGCAGCACGCGAAAAACGAGATTGTAAGTCGAGTTGCAAACCGCCACACCTCGCGCCACACGTTGACGATGGTGAGGCGGCAGCTCTATAAAGACGCGGTAGAATTTATAATTTGAATTTTGAAAAAAAAGACTATTTACAATGTAATATGCATATACATATAAACGAGCATATAAAAGTACAAATAAAATCAAAGATTTTTAGTTATTCACAAAGAATTCCCAAGTATTCTTAGGTATTCTCAAAAAATTCTCAAGTATTCTTAGGTATTCGCAAAGAATTCCCAGGTATTCTTAGGTATTCTCAAAGAATTCCCAAGTATTCTTGAGTATTCTCAAGTATTCTCAAGTATTCTTAAGTATTCTAAAGAATTCTTTAGTATTCCCAAAGAATTCTTAAGAATTCATGTGGTATTCCTATGGACAAGAATTCTTTCGTACAAATTTTTTTAACGTGTTAGCACTCGGTAATTCAGTTTGTCTTTTCTGCTTTTCTTTATCTTTTTTTTTCTATCCCACCTACTTAGTTTTTTTTCTAGTTCCACTCATTATTAGTTTTTCGAATCACAATCACATCACAATAAACAAAACGTACATAACTCATAACTAATTTGTCAATTCGATGCAAATTTCAAATACACAGGCACATTAAACTTAAATTACTATGCGTTTTACAGTCATAACCAATCAGTAACAGTTTCAATTCGATACTACCGACAAAATAGACTTTTTAGCCAAAATGAATAGACAAAGACACATTTTGCTAAGTAAGCAATACATGTATTAGACGGCCGACTATCCGCTTTTGGCTTTTAGTTATAAAATAAGGGGACAAAAAATCAAACTAACGTGTTGCGCTCTAGGCTCTACAAACAAACAAACATTGTACAAGAATGCGTGTGTGTATTAATAGGTATGTTGCTCGATGTGTTGTTTTATTTGTATTTGCGATTTTATTTTGCAAATGTAAAAGTTTTTAGACAATTTTTTTAACGCCTATTGTCTAAACGGCGCCTTAGGCTATAGCCTAATTAGCCTATGGGGTAATCCGGCACTGGGTGACATTAACAGTGAGCCCAAATATATGCTCTAGACAATGCTTCGGCAACTACCAAATGTTTACTTGGTTTATACAGGGTGTTTCAGATAAAGTGCTAGAGTGGGCAAAAAAATGGTAGGTGCGGTGGGCCACCCTGAGTCGAAAATTCATTCGATTTTTCATGGAAATGCCTCTTTGAGGAAAGAGCCCATCAACTTCTTCGGTAAGTTACAAAAAAATTATAACAAAAATTTATTAAGAATTACATATATTACATAGCTTATGGTGAACTTAGAATAATATTTTTATTTATTTTATTATTTATATTTTTATATATTTTTTTAAATTTATTTATGGACCACTGAAGTGAAGAAATTTTCGAAAAATCTTGAGAAGTTCAAATAAAATTGCATTTTTTTCGAAAACGGTGCGTAGTAACATCCAAGAGACAAAAAAGTTTCTTTATTAAATTTGCTATTGATAGGACTTAACGGAATTAAAGTTTGACACCCCCCTCACAAATGGCCAAAGGTGGAAAGCCACCGCTTTGTTAAAAAGTGGTGTTGGGGGCGGCCGATTTTGTCTAAACTTTGCAGTAAGATAAGTCATTATGAGATAAGTAAGTGTACCAAATGTGGTTTGTTCATTTTTGTTCTGTAAGGAGATATTTTGAAAATTCGATTTTTTTCAAGAACTTTGAAGGCCTCTAACTCTGTTATTATGCGTTTCCGAGCATAAGTGTTATAGGTTTTCGGAATCAGGGCAGTGAGGAGAATCTACCATTACTTTTTTGCTACTTTAGCTGAAACACTCTGTATACTAATTACTAAATCAAAATCGTATACATTGCAACCTAGGCGGACACTCACTTAGTGCTTTCTTAATTATTGACACCAATGGACGATGATCTGTCTCCACAATGGAACCAACTGGTACCGAAAACGAACTGATTATATTTTTCGCCTCCGAACAATAGGTATAGCCACAGAATAAGAAAGTTTCTTATTCTGTGTTCGCAGCGAAGGAGATTTTTGACGGTCAACACACTTGAACTTGAATGCTGGATGTAAAATTATAATCACGCGATTGTACGTTTTTACCATTCACTTTCTCTTTCATTCACTTTTCTTTTCTGTGTTTTACACAATCTATTTACCCTTTCAACCCTTCATTAACTATTAGTGCACGTGCTAATTACTTGTGGGCTTTGCCAATTTTAATTAGTGCTTTTACTTGCTTTGGTGCATTGTGCATTATTTTATTTCGGCATTTTGCCTTATTGCAACGTTATTTACGCGAAAGAGACGCTGAAGACGCCGTTTCAGCCGTTCCAGACGCCAGAGCTCAATTCGATTCCGTCTTTAGGAATTACAGCGACTGCAACCAATGTAAGTGCTCTTTTTCTCTCTATTTGCTTTGCATGCATCTTTCTGCCTTCTACTGCGCTATTGAAGTAATTTTTTGGTCTATCGCGGCCAGGTTATTAAGTTTAACAAATATTTACCCCCGTGTTGCCAGCAGTTGTTTGAATCTATTTGATGCGTGAAAAAGGTGGCTACCGAATTTGTGTAAATAAGGTGATTGAGAAATTTGCTTTGTTTAAATTAATTGACTGATTGATGTGTTAATTGATTGGACAACTTGCATGAAACGGGGATTTTGAAATAAACCATATGACTCGATAGAGGAGTGAAATTTATACGACAACTTTTTTTAATTTTCATATTAGCCCACTAATTACGGAGAAAATGATGATTTTCCAGAGCACTTTTCAAATCTACGGAAAGTTCACTAATCCGCAACTTTTTCGGCTATTTGTCTCTGTCTTACGCGTTAAGATCATTATGTGCATGCACACTCTTTCACATAGATCAGTTGAGCGCGTAAGTATTTGAAATTCAAATTCAAACTAACCGGGAACTTAAACAAAGTGCGCTCCTCTGTCGAACCTTGTTTAACTCAGGGCTCTTTATGGCCTGGTCTATGGCGTGGTCTATTTGCGAAGTTGCCATATTGCAACTTTCCGTAACCTTGAAAATTTCGACTTTCAAAGTCAATTTTAGGGGCTTTATTGAACTTTAAAAAAAAATTGATGAATAAAATTCACTCCAATTTAGGGTCTATTTTCAGAATCTGGAATAAAAAAATTTCATGCAAGGTGTCCAATGGACAAGTACGAATAAGTGTTTAGGAAATATTTTAGGTGAGTACTCGTGGACAAATTTCCCTTAGTCCCATTTTGTTTCTGTTTTTCGCGAATTGTTATCTGTCTTATTCTCGAGGCAACCCAGGCAGACATGCGCTATTTCGGCCCCCCTTTTCTACTTCCACGCGGAAGAGAATTGACCTTTTACGGTCAATCAAGACAATAATTCTGAATTCCTCAAAAATCGATCACACTATCCTTTTTCTCTTTTTACCAATTTTTCATTATTTGTTACACTTGCTTTCAATAATAATAAAATTTCGGTCACGCGATTGGACCTTTTTATTATTTGCTTTCTTTGCTTTCTTCTGTGTTTTACACCCTTAAAACCCCTTTATTTTTAACTTAATGATACTTGGTGCACGTACGAATTGCTTGTGGGCTTTGCCAATTGTTATTAATGCTAATTAGTGCCTTTTTTCTCACTTGGTGCGTTGTGCATGCTTATTTTCGGCATTTTGCCGACATTTTGCCTTTTTATTCGCTTAATCCGCAAAAGAGACGCCAACTGACGTTGAAGATGCAGTTCCAAGGGCCAGAGATCATTTCGATTTGGATTACCAGGAATTACATCGACTACATATAAGGCTGGTAGCCGGGTACGGATAACTCGGATACGGTTAGCCGGATAATTTCAAATTATAAGTGATTCGAAAACGGGTTATCCGAGTTATCCGGATAAAATACTGAGCCGGATACAAAATGATCCGGACAAAATACTGATCCGGATTGCAATAATGCATAATTGAATAATACATGAAATAAACTTTGTTTTTTTTTTTTAATGAAACTAAAGAAGTATACCTAAATACTAAATATAGGGCAGATAGTGGTGAGTAAGAACAAATTATAAATATTTTCATTGAATAAAATATTTTTATTTACGAAACTGGAATAATACTAATAAGTATAATAAAATAATATGAAACATTTTTTAAATCTAAATAAAATATGTGAAATTCACCAATAAATTTAAAAGTGAAATATAAAATTTAAACAACTACAAACAATTTCAATACAAGTACAGATAAAGCTATTTTTTTTCCTGAAATTCATATTCAAAAATATTAACTTTTTTACATTTTCCGGGTCTAAACACGCTCTTTTCGCAGAAACTATGTTTCCAGCAGTAGAAAACACTCTTTCAGAAGGAGTGGATGTTGCCGGTATACATAAATATTTCTTAGCTAATTTCGAAACAAAAGGATACTTTCCCTCATTTAGTTTCCACCAGTTTATTGTTGAGGCTGATTTATCCAACTTAGGTTCATTCATATATATATCCAATTCTGTGTCGGTGTTTGTTGCACTGGTTCCTGCCTCTGAAGAGTATTCATCAGGAAACAATAAATCGAAGGCTGTTTTTCGTTCGCTTATATTTTGCGAAGTATCGCTGATCTCAATATTTTGCTCTCCTAATATGGAAAGTTCATTTTGTAAAAGTTTTTTAATGGTTATGTGAATTCCCATAGTACTTTCAAATTTTTTGTATTTCGGGTCTAAAAAGGATGCAATATCTAGAATTTCAGTATTTTGTGTGAAATTGAATTCAAATTAAATCGAGATTTAAATTCTGTACACATTACATGCTTAATTTGTTCAATTATTTCAAAGTCAGAAAAAGATGTTGTCGTTGTAGGAATTAGATGATTGTTTAAAAAACTATGACAAAGTGGTTGTATTAACGAAATAGTTATATCTGATTCTGAAGATATTATTGTTGTTGCCACCTCAAACGGATGAAGTAATTTCTTTAATTGGTCTAACAGTTCCCAGTCGGTTTCAGTCATTTCAAATTTTATCGCCTGATTTTTGGTAATTATTTTTCGGTCAGATAGAACACCAGTTATAGCCTCTTTTTGTTCCAGTAATCTGTCAATCATGTAGTATATGGAATTCCAACGGGTCTTTACCGATTGAATAAGTTTATGGTTTGGAAGTTCTAATTGTTGTTGCTTTATATGTAGACTATGTTCTGACACGGTGGAATGTTTGAAATGTCCTACGATTGATGAACACTTTGCTAATAAGTCATTTATTTGGGGCTTATCTAAGGATTTATTTATAATAAGCTGCAAGGTGTGCGCAAAACAACAAATACTTTTAAGTTCACTATATTTCATTGCTAAAAGCATATTTGCCGCGTTGTCATAGACCACTGCCACAACTTTATTTTCAATATTGAATTCAGTTATAATATTTTCAAGTCGTTCTCTTAAATTTTCTCCAGTGTGTCGCTCGTCCATTAATTCTGTCGATAAATTAAAGGTTACCATTTTCCATTTCTTATCAATTCCGTGACATGTCACTGTGATAAACGGTTCGTTGTTTCTTGAAGTCCAACTATCTGTTGTTAGTGCCAAATAATCAAAATTTGTAAGTTCATTCACTAATTTTGATTTTTCAATGTCGTACATCAAGTGCAGCCGGTGCATTATAGTACCTCGAGAAGGAACTTTATAGAAAGGAACAAGATATTTTAGCAGGGTTGTGAATCCATCTCCTTCCACGAATGAAATAGGCAACATATCAATAGCAATCATATTGGAGATTAATTGGGTGATTTTTTCAGATTTTCGGGAAGCAACATTTTGATTCAAGAATATATCTGAAATTTTTTTTTGTGTATGGCTCGGTTTAGGATTATCGAAAACTTCGTCTTCTAAATTGTGAGTAATAGAAGAGACAGATGATAGAAGAGATGTCCTCTAAGTGATGTCCGATTCAGAAGCATTGTCTTCACTTTCTGATCGTTAATGGGCGGTTTCAGCATTTTCTAAACTAAGAAAATAGTGATATTAGTATTACAACATTTAAGTTTTTAGATTTCTTACTTTGTGGATTGTGTTTGGACAACTTCGTGTAATTTTAATTGCTTAGAACTAGCTAGTCCAGCTCTATCGACATTAAATTCTTCCACAGTTTTCAACCTAAATCAAAATACATTGCTTAAAATTGGTATTTATATTTTTTTTAAGCTTATGTTTATAATATATGCTATATATAAATATATTATATATAACACAATATCATATAAAAAATAATTAATTACTTAATTTACGAACCTCGATGAATTTTTGTTTTACATGCCGCCACATATTTCCGTACTACCACTATATTTTAAAGAGTGGCTGCACAATTTACATTTAACTAAAGTCTCTGACAGTTTTTTAAAGTACTTCCACACGTCACTCATTATGATGGGATATAAAATTATAAATTACTATTATCTAATTAAACAACGATTTTATTTTTTGTGTTAAACTAACGTGTTACCACTATGAAAGTTTCGTGCAAATGCAGTCCAAAATTTCAAATATAGGCGTTACTATTTCTTACAACGCATAATAGCCAAAAGTATATGTTTAATTATTGTTTACTCTTATATTTCCGTTTCACAGATCTACGAAAGTACGAACGTTTCTTTTTCAATAATAGTTTTTTAAACAACCCATTTACCAATCTATAGCAAACGCATATACTATTTCTATTTTTTTATTTCTGTTTTGGTGTAATTTAATATCTGTAATTCCGTCTGTGTATAAGATTTATTTTATTTCATATTTTCTATGGTATACTATACATTACAATACAGTAAATTGGTGCACAGTTGTGAATATTTGTATTCAAAATTATAATTTGTATCAACTTTTTGTAATTGTACCTGATTGTATGTTCCGTGAGAAATTAATATAAACAGAACATATTCGGATAAAATTTTATTCAGGTGTATTCGAGATACTACACAGGTAAAAAGGATAATTTTTATCCGGGTAAAATTCATTAAAAAAATCCGGATAAAAATTGATCCGGATAAAACTTATCCGAATATAACTGATCCGGACAAAACTTATCCGGGTAAAATTTGGATCGGTGATCCGGGTTCGGATATTTTTAACCGTCGACCCGTTTTCGGTTCAATGGGTCAATCCGGATACAATCTTGAATCCGGATAACCGGGTAATCTCGACCAAAGTTGACAGCCTTAGACTACATTCAAAGTAAGTGCTCTCTTTTTCTATCCAATTGCTTATTTGCCGTTTATGCACCTTTCTGCTCTTTGCAACGCTATTAAAATTACATTTTTGGCCTATCGCGGTAAGGTAATTTCGTTCTTACTTATTTTTTACCCCCTCGTTGTCCATTTTTTGGTTCTTCGAATCGGATACATCCGACAATTGCATTTTATTCGCATTTTCAAACGCATTTAACATAGCAAATTCCTTTCAAACGCGCTTCTTCGCCGTTTGACCTTCGCATACCAAATTTATTTTATTTGGTATTGAAACGACTTTTTTCGCTTTTCGTGAAATTTTTCACTGTTGCTACGCCAATTTATTTCGGTTGGTGTTCAACATCGATTTTTTGCATTAAACATCTGATTCTAACAGTTGTTTAACTTCATTTCGCACTTTTCCCTTCAAATATTTTTCTTGATCGCTTTAAATTCGTCAATAAATTTCAGTATTTTTTCTGTTCGTTGTCTTTCAAGTAATATCCTCATTACAACAGTGGGATAAATTCACGAACAGTATTATACGATTGTTGACTATCTTTTCTCATGCCCATTTCCATCAAATTTCTTCAATCTCCCTCGTTTGTCGCGTTTTTTCTCATTCAATTGCCTTTATCATGGCTACTCGTCAATTGAGAACGCTTATACGATCGGTTCGCGAAACGCTAGTTACGGCAATTGACGAAATTCATGACTTTTCGGTTCAGGCCCGTACCGATCCTACACAAATTCCCTACTTACGAGTTTCTTACTCTCGCGTAAAAAGTCTCGAATCGCAATTCATTTAATGCCATAACGACATTTTGGCTGCCAAGGCAGCATTAAATGAGACCACGGCTGAGGATATTACTTCTTACTCCGCCATTCTAAAACGAACTTTAGAAATCCAAATCGCTTATTTGGATTTAATTGAATCTGTCGCACCCAATGTGACAAATACTCCTAATACGGACCAAACTTCAAAATGTAAGGCGCGGTTACCCAAAATTGCAATTCCTACTTTAAGCGGACATTTTAAAGAGTGGTCCACTTTCAAAGATTTATTCGAGTTCTTGATACATTCAAATACGGACTTAAGTAGCGTGAAAAAGTTTAAATATCTCTAGTCCGCATTATCGGGAGATGCACTACAGGTAAACGCAAGTATGTCACAACGTGTTGGGAGGAGATTCTGACTGTCAGTTTTAAGGGCAAATCAGCTTTATGGACACTCGTTTTTACCGTGAAAGAGAACATGTCCATGTTGGCGGCTCAGGGTTTTGTGATCAATGCTTTCGCGGATTTTATTTTGCTTCATTTGATCTCCAACAAGCTTGATTTGACGTTGCGTGAAGCTATTGAACATTCATTGTCTCCGGGAACGGATATTCCTTCTTATTTGACGTTGATTTCCTTTCTGAAAGACACATGGAAGGCTTTTGAAAGTGCAGGTTCTCTCATTTCGCGTGCTAAGACTGCTAGTTCATCCAAAACTGTTTCTTATACCGCCAACACGAAGTCGGAAAAGGAATCAAATTCAGCAGCGGTCAATTCATCTTGCCCTTCGTGCAAACAAAACCACCTGCTGTTCAAATGGTCCAAATTCACTGAGCTAACGTCCTCGCAACGATCATCTTTTGTACGTCAACACAATCCTTGCACTAATTGTCAATTGTTCAAAAAAGCATTACACGATGCTACATTTGAATAATTCCGAACCGACCGTGTCTAATAATGCCAGTACATCAATGTCTGTGTCGTTTTGTGCTGGACAATCTATCTCATCCACAGCTAATTCGGCACTACTTTCGACTGCCCTCTTGTCCGTGCTCGATCGGTTTGGTCGACGCGTTCAAGTCCGCGACTTGATTGACCCCGGTAGCCAAACTTCTTTCATGGTGGACAAAATTGCCAATCGGCTTCATTTACCGCGACATAAATCCACCGTGCCCATTTCCGGAATTGGAGAATCATCAAAAATTTCCTCTGGAGGTACTCTGCGCGTCACGCTTAAGCCGTTGCTTTCTGACTTGTCGTTGCAAAATAATTTCATCATCATGCCCACGATTTGTTGTGATTTGCCTTATGTTTCGCTATCTCCATCATTGGCTAATTGTTATCGATCGCTTCGCCTTGCGGATCTGTTCTGGCATAAGCCAGGAAAAATTGATTTACTCATTGGCGCCGATTTATACCTTTCTATATTAAAAGCCAATTCTATGCATAAACGGTTGACTTCTCTAGCAGGGATTGAAACTATTTCCGGTTGGATTTTGGTGGGTCCAACTTTCAATTCGGCTACCGCCCTTTTATCAATGCATGCGGGGTATAATAAGTTAAATTGCACTTTTATTTGTCTATCACAATTCACACGTCTTGTACTTTTTAGGTTCATATCATGTATGAGTTGGCTCATGCGCAGTCTGTACATACCTCCTTTTTAAATGTGTACATATTTTCTTACAATCACAGTTAATTACTAGTACCTACTATAGTATATCGCTAACTTATCACTATGATTCAGTCTACTACAAAATCGAAAAATCTTTACGTTGGTTTAATATGTCTTTTAGGTCTGTCATTTGTCTGCTTCATGATCGTTATCAATGATTCGCTGTGTCCTGTTTTCTTACTCTCATTTTCACTTTGGCTTTGGTTTGCGATTGCGATGCTGTCGTGTGGTGTGGAACGGTTACTGGTACTACTGAGGCATAAACTCAATTCAGAAAAACTCGGACTGAATTCTTCTTCGGAGCTGTCGGTGCTATTTTCTACAGGATCTGATTCCCGCCTCGCTCTGTGGCTGCTTACGTCTGCGTTATTTGTATACATATTTAAATCGGTGCCTATTCTTGCAAATTTGTTTGTTATTTTACTGTTATTTACATTGTACTCACCGCACCTTCGACCGCACCCGCTTTTGTCGACTTTCTGACCTTCGCACTCTCTCACCTAGTTCCTGTGTTTCACCCATCTGTTCCCTTCGCTTGTAAGGCATTCATACATTGCTGTTCCCATCTTCTTAGTGATTCCGGCTCGTAGCCATTTTTGGTTATTAGTTAGACTATAGTCTTTCGCCATGACGTGCTCATCAATGGAGAGTTGCTTGTCTTTCCCTTCCTTTTTAAGACGTGTTTGGTCGTTTTTTGTTGTGTTGACTAGTGTAATTTCCTCGATCACGTTTTCGTCGATTCTATATACGACCACCGCTTCGCTTTCCTGACATACATTAAAAATATGTTTAGGCTCGAAAAATATGTTTAGGCTGTTGCCGTTTTGGCACTCGACACTCGCGTAGTCTTCCTGTATCTGCTCCGCTACATATGTCCTATACGACCGATTGCCGTAATTCCCTCTATTTTGGTTATTGAAACTACCTCTGCCTCTGTTGCTATTACTGTTGTTTCTCTTGTAATTGATACCCCTAAAGCAATGGTTGTTTCGATTTCCTAAATTATTATTATTACTTCTCCTGCTCGCGTTACCATTGCCTCTAAAACTACTGTTTCCTGATTGCTCGTATCTTTGTTAAGAGCCGTTACCTCTACCCCGATAGCTATTACCGTACGAATTCTGTCCATTTTGACCTCTATAATTGTCTACTATCCAAACGAAAAACCTGTGCTAGTCTTCCAGGACTATCTTGGTCTTTCGTGATTCTAAGCGCTTCCGCAAGTGTATCACAATTTCGTGACTTTATAATTGTTTTTATTTCAACGCTATTTAGTCCGTTTGCGAACGCATCAATGCTAGTTATTCGTTTGTCTTGGAGTATTTAGACTCTTCCCTGATTTCCGTTTGCTTGGGCTACAGTTAAATCAACTAAAAGTTGTTCCACATATTTACCATAATCCTCAATGGATTTGTCGCGTTGACGCGCATTACTCCAGGGTTGCCAGAATTATAAAGACGTAACGCTCTAGCATATAAACAAAAAAGCACTAGAAAGCCCGCCGCAGGCGAAATTTTTTTAAAATTTAGCGCATTTCTAGCGCTTTTTCAATAAAATGGTATTATTTTTTTTAATTAACTATTTTATTGTATATACCATCAATAAGCGTTAGTAAAGCACCATAATTTTATATTAGGAAAAGGCACCAGAAAGCGTTAAATAGGGCCTTGAATGTACAATAAGTAACTTTTGTAATAATAAACAAATTTTTACAGCAAAATAAACATTTATTAGTAATTGTGTTAGATAACGTGTTAGAAATAAATATAACTTTCCTACAAATGAATTAAACAAGATATAAATCATTTTTAAACTTTAAACACTTTATAAACCTTTGCTAAAATTGAATATAAATTCTTCCTCGTCTAGATGTTCTTCATTGCCTTCTCCTTCTCCATTTCCACTGGTGCCACTACCGTTGCCATATACTGAGGAAGTGCCAATTTTTCGTAACACCTCATCTGGCAAAACGAAATTGTCGCAGCAAGCTTCACTTTGTAGTAGTCCAAATTTAATGTGAAGAAGAGCATTTACGGTCTTCACAGACATATGATTTCGAAGTTAATTTTTAAAGTATCCCATATGACTAAAAACTCGTTCTACTGCAGCATTGGAATGTGGTAATGATAGCACTCCTTTGACTAAATCGCATAAGTCTTTGAACGAATTTTCATTTGCAGCGTCTTTATATTTAATCACTTCCTGCCAAAATGCTTCTGTTTCAGTAGTTTGATTCCATTTTATGAAATTTAAATTTCTCCACTGATCCTCAATTTTTTGGATCAAAATGGGATCCGAATACATTTGCCGACACAGTTCTAAAATGCTCCGCTTCTGGTTATAATACCGTAGTGTTTCGTGCACACTTACAACCGACATACCTTCTAAAAGTGTCAGATTGTTCGGCAATCTGGCTTGCAATTGTTCTATAAGTTTTATTAAAAATTCCTGGCACCTTTTTCGGATCATTGAAATTTCTTCAGGATTCAGTGTTGACTGTTGGCAGGCATTTTCAAAATAAAACCCAAAATTTGCCTTCGGATTTAACCGATCCTTAACTTTATCGATCAAGTAGTTAAACGTCTTGTGCGCTGATGGATTGAGCACTTTATTCGTTAAGTTTTTTATCAGATTTTCCAACGAGCTGTATAATTTTGTTGGATCTACGCGATCACTTTCAAAAAATTTATTCACGGCCTGATCGTCGCTCAACACTGGCATCAAAAACTCTAAGTAAAGTAAATTTTGCTCGACTTTGTACATTTGGTACAACACTTCCGCCGTGTAGCAATTGTCCTGCAATCTTGCAATTTCAAAATGGCACTTTAATTCCGTCCATTGTGACAAAATTCGGGTCACAGCTGGTTCCATTGAGATCCACCTTGTATCACTCAATTTTAATATTTTTAAAGGCGTAGCCTCAAAATTCAAAAGAGCATATAACTCTTTGTACTTAAGCTGTCTCATAGTCGAATGCGAAAACCAATTATGCGTTTCTCGAATTAAAAATTCAATATTTCGAGGTAGAGTGACCTCTGTCGCTTTTTGGACAGCCAATTGTATAGAATGGCACACACACCTGACTAATGTTATATTAGGTAGATTGCATCTTCTTTTAATTATTTCAACCACGCCATTTATATGTCCTGTCATTAACGAAGCATTGTCGCTTCCAATTCCAATTAATAATTGAACATCAATATTCAAATGCTCCAAATATTCTAGTAAGGCATCAGTAATGTCTGTTGCTGTTCCGGACTTTATATTAATCAGACCCAAAAAAGTACACACGACTCTATTTTGCTCATTCGAAAAATACCGAATGACTACGCCCAACATTTTTAAATCGGTTAAATCAGTAGATTCATCGAGTAACAAACTAAATTTTCCACTTAGACGAATGTCGCTGCATAACTTTGAGATAAAATGTTCTCCAATGACATTCGTAATGATTGCCGTACATTTTGTACGATGCATTTTATATGATAAATTTCCAATTGATTTACATATGTTCGATATATGATTCACTGAGCGAATGGCTGTATGAACAGCTACAAACATAGCCAATTTTGACTGGATAACACAATTTTCCATCATTTCTGAATCTCTTGCACCAAAATCAATGGTTTTTTGCACTGACCTATTATACGGTTTCGAGTTCGACTTATGCTTAGGTGTATTAGCATGTCTTTTAATATCCGAAAACTTTGCAAACATCGATGATTTGCAATATTTGCAATAGGCTTTTTTTGAATCCTCATTAACAGGAGCTAACCATCCCTTAAACAAATCGATATTTTCCCAGTCTTTTCTGTATTTTTGAGTGTACAGTTTCTGTCGATCCATGTTTTCTAGAAATTTGTAAAAACAGGTACAGAGTAATTTTAAGAATAATATAACATGTATCCTACCTTTGAAGATTTTATTCTAATTGAATATACGATTGAGAATGAATTTTAGATAATAAATAATATACAATTATATATAGGTATGTACAACACTACAATTCGTAATTCGACCAAATCGCCTGTCGTCAACTGAATTCTGTAAATGGGATAATGTCAGATGTCCGTCTGATAGATAATGTCAGTTTGACTTTCAGGAACAGAGCGCAGCGCAAGTGAACAGACAAAAATGAAATATAACATGAAATATATTGTAAGAGTAAGTGAGACAAAAGTTTTAGAGTGTAAAATCTCTACTCTGTTCAATATATCAGCAACCAACAAAACATGGTAACTAACTTTGTGCAATATGTTTGCAAATATTTTAAAGCACCATAAATGCGTTAACTGTGTTTCAAAATGCACTAAAAAATGCACTAGGCGCAAAGACCTATTTTTTCGCGCGGCAAACATTGAAAAAGCACCAGTTTGGTGCTAAAAGCGCTAAAATGGCAACCCTGCATTACTCAGTTTTACCGATAGTGTACCACAGAAAATTTTGTTTTATATCATTAATTAATAATTCGTTTGTCGCGTATGTAGTTTTTAATCTTATTTTACCACCTTCCGTTATGCAACGCTTTAAGACAAAATTCGTTAACGCTACTTTTCCTGCTGGGTCAAGCAACGAGTCATACAATTCAACCGCTCCTACTAGTTCTTTTAAGAACGAACTTGCCTAATGTAAACAGTATCTGAAAGTTCTCTCCCAGCAAATTTGAAAATTGCCGGCAAGCTGTTGCGGCAATAATCACTTGCACGTCTAAACAAGTTCCGAGAGCCCTCTAAGAAGTGGAAATAAATTTCCGTCTTGTTGAAAGTTGTGTGCAAGTACTTCGTGCAATAATTCTTTAAAATTATAAACATTGATTTACAATAGAGGGAAAACGTGCGTGGTCGAAAGAGTTTACTTCTTTATTAATAACAATATTTGAAACATTTCCGGAACTGTGGCAGACAAAATAAAAAATGTACAGAGATAGAAGTAAGATCGAAAATGCATTAAAATCTATAGCCGAAAAGTTTGACACAACGGAGGCAGAAATTCAACGGAAGCAAATCAGGAGTTTAACAAAATCAAGAAAAGAAAATGTAGTCAAGGTACTGATGAAGTCTATAAGAGTTTCTGGGAATTTTTTGATACGCTAAAATTTCTTGTTGATCACAATACAGTATCAGGGACCTATTACTCTAAGGCGTTTTACAGTGTAAACGCGTATGCAATCACTTGCTAAAAGTAAATGTATATAGCATTTGCTGACAGAACTTGCTTTTAAAAACTTATATAACTTATATACAATAAGTTATATATACATATAACTTATATGTAAACGCTTGCGCAAGTGCTCTCGCAAGATACTATCCCGTGTAAACCACGCTTTACGATTCTTTCCGTGCCGTTTATTACCGGAATTAAGGAAGCTGCTGTACACAGATAAAATTGTTCACCCATGTTGCTATTTAGATTATCCCTATCTCCTAATCCTAAATTTATCAAATCTTTCCTGGTCACTTCTACACCTTTTCTGTCTTTTTCTAACTTGACTTTAATTGAATTTCCTTCTTCAGCTTCTATTATAGTTTGGTCATTACTTTCATTATCACTATCCTTATTATCTTCATCCTCGACTTCGCTGAGCCCATATTTTCTAATCTAACTGAAATAAATTGTTCTATTTCTTGTAAATATTCGCTTATTTATAAACTATCATATCTCTTACTATTAAATCAATTTTTTAATACATTAAATTTTTGTTTATACAATTCTAAATCTCTTAATTTACGTTGACAACCGCTTTCACTACACCGCACCTCGAGTCTTTCTTTCTTCAGATTTTTTTTCTTCTCCAATTCGTCTCGGAGGCTGTTGAATTCTTCCAATATTGTCTCTGGCATTGGCTTTTCTTCTTACGCGATTGGCACTTTTTCCACATTGTCCCCACTACACCACCTCTTCATCTTTGTCTGCACACTTCCTTCCTCACTTGCTTCTCAAACTCGTTCGACCGATTGTGAGATTTCCCGTCGGATTTTACCTTCGAAGCAGGCTTTAACTTTTTTGTAGATACAGTGTACTATCATCGCCAATATTACTACAATTTCTAAAATTTCCCTGGGTGTTAAATATTCTTCATGTATGCCTTTATTCACTTCAACATTTCCTGCTTGCGCTATTACTACTTCATCTTTTCTTTCTTTCCTATGCTGCTCTTTGGACTGCCTTTTCCCTATTTTTGGAATTGTTATTTTCTCTCACTATCACTTTACTTTTTTTTTATTTTAATAAAGGACTGGCAGGATCGCCATGTGATGCCCGTTACTAGGCTGCAAATGGTTGAGGGTTAATAATACGATGTTTCGGGCTTAGGTTCTTTATTACAACTCTTCCATCGAAAGAAATATACAAATTTTGGTAAACGTTGATCGGTTGACTCAGCTAGTGATTGACCTGCTAGTTTTTGCGTTATTACAAAATACTTATTTAACTAATTAGCAAATTTAATGGGTTGCTGATAATCCATTATTTTAATATTGCACTGCAACAACATCTTTTGCTTTGATTTTATCTAAATTGATTTTTTTAGACTAGGGTATTTTAAAAAATTCAAAAACCGTGTCCCTTTCATTTTCAATAAATATCTACTTTTACTATTATTTTTCATTGGAATTAATGAACATAATTCCGAGAGAATCGATTCATTAGATCTAAAATTTGCTCCTAAAAATTAATCCTCTCTCTCGGAGGTAATGCAAAAACAGTAAAATTTGTCTTCAAATAACGCTTTATCAAGTTTTTCATTGTTCAATGTCATATTGAATTTTGTAGTAACACTAAATATAAATTGAACACTTAAATAAAACTTTAAATCAGATCTCAAACTTTAAATGCCGCAAAAAATTAAAAGAAATTGTACGTTTTATATAAAAAGTACTTACATTTAATTCCAATAAAGAGCAAATTATTACCTTCCGATAATCCAATAGGATATTTGGGAAATATAGCACTTTATAGGTATTGAATGGACAACTTGCATGAAATTGGGTTATGACGGCTTATGAAACTAGACCCTAAATAAAGTAGTGTTTCATTCATAAAAAATTTTTTCAATATGATTATAAGTACTTTTTGCCCTCTTTTATAGTTTTCACATAGCTTCTAATTGGTAGTTTACATTTTTGTAAGGGGCAGTCTGTTCTTTCGCGATTGTCTCTTCACTCATTGCTAATTTATCTGTGGCATTTTAAGTTATATTTAAATTCTTCATTTCCTTTAGTGGTACCGAATTTTCACAATCTTCCTGAATACGTCTCAGTTTTTTGATTTCGTCTTGAGTGTGATTATGACGCAAAGATTTTGTTTGTTCAGCCCACTGCATTATGTATAGCTAAGGCATTTACAAAGGTACTCATAAGGAATTTAATGCACTTGATGATGAAAAATATTCCAATAAATCCACTGGTCCATAGTCCAATAATAGATACTCCATATATTTGTTCCATATAAGAATTCGCCATTTCTTGGATTTCTTCAACATTCAATAATTTAGTGGCTAAAAATCCTTGGTTATCTAAGGATTTTTCCGCAATTTTTCCAATGATAATATTACTAATGGAGAACTTGCATGAAACGGGGATTTTGAAATAAACCATATGACTCGATAGAGGAGTGAAATTTATACGACAATTTTTTTTTATTTTCATATTAGCCCACTAATTACGGAGAAAATGATGATTTTCCCGAGCACCTTTCAAATCTACGGAAAGTTCACTAATCCACAACTTTTTCGGCTATTTGTCTCTGTCTTACGCGTTAAGATCATTATGTTCATGCACACTATTTCACACAGATTAGTTGAGCGCGTAAGTATTTGAAATTCAAATTCAAACTAACCGGGAACTTAAACAAAGTGCTCTCCTCTGTCGAACCTTGTTTAACTCAGGGCCCCTTCTGGTCGGAAGGCGTGGTCTATTTGCGATGTTGCCATATTTCAACTTTCCGTAACCTTGAAAATTTCAACTTTCAAAGTCAATTTTAGGGGCTTTAATGAACTTTAAAAAAAATTGATGAATAAAACCCACCCCAATTAAGGGTCTATTTTCAAAATCCGTAATAAAAAAATTTCATGCAAGTTGTCCAATGATTGCCTTTCTTTCTACGCCCAACATATTAATTTCTTGTGCCTGATTTACTTCCTCTTGTGTATAAATGCCACCCGTGACGATGTTTTGCATTTGTTTAAATTATATTGGCGATTCTTTGGTCGCTGAAACTTTTATGGGTGTATAACTAGTCGTTGGATTAGGTGTAAAATTCAGCCATGCGCCATCATTATAAAATAAGGCCGAAATTAAAGGTCTTTTGAACAGCATGCTTTTGTAAAATTCTTGTGATGGGTGCCATAGAATAAGTTGTATTTTTATATAGTACTGGTAATTATATTGTTGATATTGGTACAAACGACTAAAATGTTTATATATCACCTTTTCGAATTTCTATTTTGCTCAATTTTACTCTATCTCCTACACGGTTAGAGATAGGACATTGCGGTTTTAACCAGTGAATTCAGCACCTCATTTTACGTAAAATAAGTCTTATACTTTCAATTTTAAGAGTTGATAATGGTACAAACGAATAAAATGTTAATGTAACACATTTTCAAATTTCTATTTTTCTCAATTTTATTTTATCTCCTAAACGGATACAGATAGGACATTGCGGTTTTAACCAGTGTATTTAGCACCTTATTTCACGTAAAATAAGTCCTATACGTTCATTCTTAAGAGTTGATAATGGTACAAACGAATAAAATGTTAATATATCACCTTTACGAATTTCTATTTTTCTCAATTTTACTCTATCTCCTAAACGGTTAGAGATATGACATTGCGGTTTTATCCATCGTAGCAAAATTTTTCTTTTCGGGGATCTACATAAACTGGTAAACATTTAAAGATATAAAGGACTTTCCCAGCCATATTAGCAATATATCCCATTTTCTCTTTAATTAAGGGAGCGACGACCGTTGGACTTAATTGTGCCAAAAGTAGGCGATTTTTTTGTATTTCTTGTTATAGTAAACATCGTCTATATACTGTGTGTGCATACATTTCCTTAGTCAATCTCTTAAATGATTGCTCAATATATAAAAATTTTGTGTGTTGATGAGATAAATTTTTTCAATGGTTTTTTTTATAGTAGTTTTGTAAATCAGGGTTGCTTGATGTGAATATTATTTATTAGACTAGTTAACCTATTGACAATTAGTACTGAAGATGGCAAATCGCCGAAACTAGTCTAATAAATAATATTCACATCAAGGAAGTACAACCCTGATTTACAAAACTCCTATAAAAATTTTGTGTTGGTGTATAAAATAAGGTCAATATCTCGTGATTTAGGTAATGAAGTCTATGGTTTAACTGCATATGGTTGATCTGTTAACAGAACTAATAATCTGTTCGTGTTCTGTTAAATATAAAATTCTTCATGGCAGTATAATTCTTTCTTGGTTAATTTTACGGCAAATACCTTGTTATCTTGTTCCACAACTACGTATTTGTTGGGTGGACCGCTTGTCATACTTTCTTCTGCTAACATTGTTCCTCCCTGATAAATTAAAGATAGATCTTGACATTGTTCTTGGGGTAGTAGTGCCCATACCGCTTCTCCCTCGTGTGAATCCATACAATATCCGTCTAGATAAGGACATTTTAACCCATTTCTTAATATGATTTCATTGTCTTCTAGTTTTATAGTAGCAGAATAGCCCGCTATTGTAATTTTTATTGTGGCAGTGACAATTACATTAAAAAGTAATTAAACAAAGGACAAATATTCAAAATACGTGACTGATAACAATTACAATAATAATATATAATATAATAAAGATCTTTAGTTTATAAAACTACATATATATTTATACTATATTTCTATTTTTATTTTTTTACTACTATATTTCTTTTTATTTCAGTTGCTTATTTAATTATCCAGCAAATATTTCTTTAAACTTCCTTTAAATCCATTCAACGTCAATGTCTTTATGTCTGTTGGCAAATTATTAAATTTTATCATTTCTCGGTGAAGTATCGAACCATAGCTGGCGTTACCCAATAAACATAGGTACGTCGATTCAACGTTGAAACAGAATTCGTCACTTAACGTTGAGAAAAAGGGTGAATGTCGCGTGAAGCAACGTTATTTTCAACGTTGAATTTCAGTAAAAATCAACATGTGAAACACGCTTATGTATCGTTTAGTTCAAACTATATTTTAATATAAATTTAATTAATAAATCAACGCACGAATCAACGATTTTTTTACTTTATAAAAAACGTGGTTTTCAGTTTTCGGTAATTAGATATATTTATAATTTACTCACCCAATATTCAATGTGAGTTGTACCGTTTAGAACTGGTAAAAAATAAGTCGTTTCAAATGAAATGCTCAAGCTAAAGGTAACATTGTTTTTATTTAAACAAAATAACATATTAATTAACATTCTTTGGAAAAAAACTAGATATGAATAATTCTTCTTTAAAATTAAAGGTACCGGTCCATTGAATACTGGAATTTAATGAATTAAAAAATAGTGGTATATTATGGAATCAGAAAATTTTACAATTTAACATTCAGTTAATACGCCTGAGCGGGAGCATCACAGATAAAAAACTGAATGTTTATTTGTAAAATTTTATGATTCCATAATATACCACCATTTTTTAATTCAATTAATTCAGTTGTGACATTTTCTAAAAATAAATTGAATGGATCTGGTTTCCCTTTACCATAAAAAATTGCAACAGCAAAAGGGCGATTATCATTCAGGTCATTACTTAAACATAAAATTGGGTACAATTCCTCAGAAGAACTTTTAAAAATAGGTAAACCGTCAATGTTAACTTGAAAATTTATTGTGTCAATGTTGTTTTTTATTCTCATTCTATTAAGTTTATATTCAATTTTGTGCTTAATTCCGAAATAAACCAACTGTCCGTTATTTAAATGAATTATATCATATTTACTGTCAACTTTTAAAAGAGAACGAACATCCAGGCCCCGGACATCATATGGGAGATATGCGCTTCAAGGTATTAATGCGCTTCTCGGCTTGAGAGAGGGCGCTACTTGTCATTTTGCCGGTGACTAGCTTAGTCGTTTAGTGATTTTTAGTTTTTAACTAACAAAACAAGGCGTGTCTTTTGCTAAGTGTCAGGCATGTTAGAATATTGTAGCCATCGAAGTATAAACAAGTGAAGCGATTAATAAAAAGTGTTTTAAATAAATACATAGTGTTAATAAAACTTAAATAAAGTAATGAATGAAATTTGTGCGAATAGATAAATAGCAGATACAGGGAAATGCCAAGCACAATATAAATGTGAAGTGTCCTTTTCCTGAGACCGAGTCAAGAATTAAGAACTGGTTGGAGTTGATAAAATCCAGCATTAACGTCCTTATTTTATAATAAAATACGGTATGGATAAACAAAACCAAAATGATATGTTTAAGTTATAACTTTTTCTTTTCTTTGATTAAATAGGATAACTGCTATCGTGTGTGTGAACGGCCCTTTTAGACAAAACAGTTTCAAGCTCCAAAAAATTAAGAGAAATAACTATTGATGATGAATTCTACGAAAAATGTAAGGTACACTACCATACTAATCTATCTATAATTTTAAATAGTGTTATATATATAACTCGAAAGTACTTGTCAGCAACAATAAATAGAAAATTGAATTTGTAGGTATATTTGTAAATGTATGTATATAAATTATATTTTATTGTATGTATGTATGTATGTATGTATGTACAAACCTATTGTAAATAATATTCTTGAACATTGTATTATATGAAATTGTAAATATTTTTATTGTTTATCTAACATATCACTCATATGTATGTAATAAATGTAATATTTACTTGAAAATAATGTGTTTGGATCATCCTTTTCTACATATACCTAAATCTATAGAAGTCAAGTGTGAATTTTAAATTTGAATTTAGTAAAATTGGCGGGAACTCGGCTTCTCGAGCGTTAGTTCGCTTCCCGGTTTACCAGATGGCCGACACATTTCTTATTTCGGTATTGTCCGTTCTTCCTAGTGTATATTCGTTGACGAACATCAACTGGCAAAAAGTTTATAAATGGTTTGATAATCTTTAAAATTTCCGTTACGTGGTTCATAGCAATATTATTGCTAGTTGCCTAATTACGTATGTCATTTAATAAATTATTTTGTTTTTCTTTGAAATCTGAATTAGAATTATCCTGCACTTCACCTGCCATTAATTGTCGACGAAATAAATTCGATATACAACGAGTCTCGTTTTCGGTGATATTGTGAAATTCTGCTGATCGCATTTTGTTGAACATTATTTGAGAGGTTAATTGATGAAACACTTCGCAAATTATCTTCTGTGGCGCTATTATTTTCAATAATATTAGGTCTTTTTCGTTGAAAGGCCTGTTTTATACAATTTGCCTCTTTTTTTGTTTTTCGTTGCAATTGTCGCTTTGAAATCAGTGTAAAACAATGGAAATAACAGTTCTAAAACAATGAACTACTTTACCAACAAACCAAAAGTTGAGCTTAGTACTAAACCAAAATTCTAATTTATCAATGCTTATTGAACCGAACCAATAAAATACTGAACTAAATAACTATATGAATAATTTACATTTACCCACTTACCTCAATTAAACACAAATTATAGTTGCTTTTGCTTCACTGGCAACGCGTCCAAAATGGCGTATGAGTTGTAAACTACACGACACAGAATAAGAAACACAGAAGTACGACTCCTCCCCTTTTGGCCGGAATGACGCCTGGCCGCTATAAAGTTGAGAGCAGTCGGACAGATTTTCACAATTGACAGTGTTCTCGCCCCAACGAATATACACTAGGAAGGATGACTACCTTCTCGCCCGAAAGGAGAAGGATCTGTTCGTTCGTGTTCTCGATATACTCTGTTACTTTATTTTGTGTTACCGAGTGAAGTAGTGTAGTACGAACTAACATTACAATCTTTTAAATTGTGAATATACAATTTTGAATTTAAAATTGTTTTTCAATTTGGAAGAGTTTTTCGGATGGATTTGCTAGAGAACAGCTCCCAATTTAGCCAATTAGAGAATAGACGCATTTGTAATTTGCATTTTGAGGACAATGTGTTTACAGACGTCTTAAAAATTAAATTGAAATGGAGCACTATGACCATTATACATATTACAACCATCTGATGAAGTTATTTTTACTTTTTATTTTGATTTTAAGTTTTTACAATTCTTATATTTAGGATGTGGGTACCGGGCTTTAAGTTGTTAAAACTGGTATATTGCTTCCTTTACATGCGCCTGGCATAGCACTCAGTCGAAAACTTACAGAAAAAAGATCAATGGAAAAGGGGAGGAGTCGTACTTCTGTATTTCTTATTCTGTGCTACACGACAACTTGTGGTGTACTGTTAGCCGTAACGAGAACAGAGAAATAGAGAAGGGAGAACCGACTTCGACCACTGCGCATTCAAATTTTGGGAGACGGCATAGTGTCCGACATTTTCTACTCGACCTTTTATTTCTTTTGTTTATTTATCGTTTTGACGTTTAGTGACAGTTATTCAACAGGTGTTTGTTATGTTTTGTTTTAAACTTTTTGGACGTACAATACAAGTATAATTGTTTAATTTTATAATGGCTGCGTGTCAGGTGACCCGATGTAAAAATAATAACAAATTTCGGCCACCAAATATTTTTTTTCATGTGTAAGTATACATAAGAAATAATAGAAATTTACAAAGTATATCTTATTAACTGATATTTTAGATTTCCTCGTGAACCTCCGTTGTTAGAAAAGTGGCTATTAGCGCTACACATTAAAGACAAAAATTGGAAATGGTCAAGCAATAAAATAGTGTGTAGCGAGCACTTCAATTATAAACCTGGCGTTGTACCTTCGCAGAAATTGGACGCGTTTTCCTACAGCTTTGTACCGGCAGCTTCGAATAGGGAGATAACTTGCATTGTTATCAATTTACCCGCTAAAAGTTAGAAACTTTCAATAAAACTTTAGTTTCACACTAGCAGGTTGCCGGTTACGAGTAGAAAATGGAGGACTTCAATATCTTCCCATTTGCGCAGGTTGATGCCTAATCTCCCTACTCTATATCTCTGAACGAGAAGCGGCACACGAATGTCGGTCGTTCATTGGTCAGATTCAACCACGTGATACCACGTAGTATAATGACGTAGTACAAAGCAATTTGTAATATAACGGCGGTACATTTAAACGAAACTAAGCTAAATACTTATTTCATATACAATTAATACAATTAATCATTTCAATATATTGTTGTATGAAAATAAGCAACAACGATAGAAATAAGCTGGAATTCTTTAATTTTCAATTTTAACTTGCGAAATCCAAATGTTGCGAATAGTAAAAATGGTACATTCAATGATAAATGAATAATTTAGAGAATCTTGTTGACAATATGAACTAAAATAATATAAAATACCTATTTATTGAGACTGAGACCGTTTATTTACATTATACATTAAGTATAATAATAAATAAATAATAAATTTTCAACGAGTTTTAAATGTAAAAAATATTACAAATTGCTCATAGACGGTAATTTGTTAAAAAAACGTGATAAACACGTTGAACAAATCGTGCAAACAAAAGAATCATTTTAGTTAAATTTAAATTGATATCAAAGAAATATTTTCTTTAATTAAAAATTGATTAGTTACATTATATATTTATGACGTTTTTTCAACATATTTAAGACTAGATTCTTTTCAGGAAAATATAAACATTTTTATTGGAGTATTAAACGTGGAAAACTAATACAATTGGATATAATTAGTAAATTCGTACTTATAACTGTATAATTATGACGTTTCTTCAACGTTTTTTGAACAAATTACTTTTCTAGAAAATATTTCAATACATAATCATGTCATATTAAACGTGGAAAAAATGTCATTTTTATATTTATTAAAAAACAGTCTAAAATAAACGTTGAAAACATGTTGAATATACATGTTGATTGCGTCAACTATAAATCAACGTTGAAAAAATCAACGTGTAATATTTTCAACGAAACTACGTTGAATATACGTCGAATCAACGTTCGTGTGTTTACTGGGTACCTGTTGGCACCACATGAAGGCTGTTCATTTGTCGTGTTCTATAGGTATGAATGTCACAATTTTTTCGGACTAGATTCATAATACATTTTGGATGATTTTCATAAAAAATTTTTGCTACAAACACCATGACAGAATATATCAAAAAGTCTTTCACATTTAGCCAATTCAGAATTGGATGGATATGGACCATTGGAGTATAGTTATTCGCCTTTAGCACTACTCTCATTGCTTTGTTTTGAATAATTTGGATTTGCCTTAAGTACTTTATATAAAGTTTTGTATCTCGAATTATCTTTTAACTAACGTCAAATCAACTTAATTCTGCATCACTAAAATAATAGTAACTCTTTCAATAACAATTAAATCAACATATTTATTCTCAATAATTATTATTTCACAGTCATCAAACACAAAAAACATTTCTTTTGTATTTTATGAACAAAATCTAAAGTTTCTGTAACTGTCCAGTATTTATTGCGCATGACCATGCTCATGCCAATCATGTAAAATAAAAATAACTAAATAATACATTTCAAATTTTAAATGATAAAATAACTAGTTTTCTACACTTTTCATTAGCAAAATAGAAAAAACTGGAACAGTATGTTAAATGTGGAGATATTAAAGTATTGTATTGCATTTTTCTTGAATTAAAATTTAGATTTTCAGAAATTCTTCGTATGTAATTTGTTTTTCTAGCCATTTTTCCAATAATGAAAGTAGCATGTTCTTTAAAATTCAATTTAGCATCAATATACATGCCCAAATACTTAAATTTATCCACTACTTCAATGGTGTAGTGCAACGAATATACACTAGTGTAGTGGGACCAACCATAATGCAATATGTTATTGTTACACTTTAAATGCAAGGAAAGCTATTTCATAACTGAACCATTGCATCAGGAAATATGCTGACTTGTATTAGTTGTAATAAGTAGGCTAAGTTAATAATTAAGCAAATCAATGTAACTTTAAAGGTACACTGAGAGAAATAAGTCCTACCAAATATTAAAATTCTAATAAGTAATACAATATATTTCTGTTATATATGTGACAACTACTACAACCAATTTTCTATACTACTACAAACTTGTATTACTGTTTTTTTTTAAATAAAACAAATGCTAATGGTAAAGAATACTAGAATAAAGTGTACAAAATACTATCATGGATAGTAATATCTAATACTACTACGGCAATTGTATTGAATACTACTACCATTTCTTGTTATAAATGTACCCCTTGTAGTAGTATTTAATATTATTACTTCAATAGTATTGCAAACAATTCGCAGATTAGTATAAAATAATAATTAAAGCAAATTAACTACTAACATTTTGCATTATATTCAATATATAGCAAAGTTAGTTTGTAATATGCATTGGTTTTAATGGTAAATATAAAAGAATATATATATAATATAACAAAATGTTTCTTTGTCATATTAATATTTTAGATATTTAAAATCAATTCATATTTATATTAATTAGGTATAAGTAGATATATCTAAATTAAAATTGCAATTGTATTCATTAATACTCGTTGGGTCTATGAAATAAAAGATATATGTTTATATTATAATATAGGTATATTTATCAAATTATAATTATACATTATAATAAATTATAATACTTCTAGTTCTTCATTCGTACTTTCTAACAGTTGACGAAGTTCCTGAAATAAAATAACACAATTACATATGTATGTGTTTTATAAATTACATGTGAGTTATAGGTTCGTTGTAATTCAGTAAATAAAATATATGTATTAAAAAGTGAAAATTATAAGATTTATTAATTTGTTTGATTAAGAAAACGACTTGTTCGTCTGTGCGATACAGATGAAGTGGAGTTTTATCTCCTCTCGAGAGGCGAAGGAGCTAGTTCTGTGAAAAGTGCACAATGTGCATTACAAAAAAAAAAAAAAAATACTGCAACACCGTGTAATACAAGTATACCTGATAATAAGAATTATACATGAGTTATGTGAAATGTAAAACATATTGTGAACATTGAAATAGTTGATAAGCAGAAATGTAATAAGTCTGAGAAATGATGATTAGTAATATGAAATATAGTCTATACTGTCTATAACTTGTGCAATATACTCACACTTCCAGGTTCATAAATTGGCGTACTATTTAATTCAGGAACAGTTATGTTGTCAATGGAATTTAACGAACTAAACCTTAACTGAAAAAAATGAAAAGAAAATTTAAATTTAAAAATTGTTCAAGTTTTTCAAACAAATAAACTTACATCAACACTGTTAGATGCCTTTTCAGGAAGACGGACCAATATATCATTAGATGGAGTTATACTTCCATCTGAATTTAATTCATACAGTTGAGAATTCGGTTGAGAACCAATAGTGTTGTCGTGCCTGGAAAGGCTTAGCATTGGCAGAGCGGTTGCCTTTTTAAATGCTAAACTAATTTGCGGGGTAAGACCTCGCGTCTCTCGGCATTCTCCACTCAAAGCAGAGCTACCGCGCTAGTGGATTTTATGCTCAAATACTCAGGTCTACAAACAAATACTTTATATGCGATTCTACAATTTTATTAATTTAAAATACTACAACAAATTACACAACTTCTACAAGAAAAACCCATAAAAGAGCCTACCTTTTGGCAATTGGCACATCTTGGATGAAGAAGACATCTTAGATAGGATGATTTTCACAAACAGGTGAATTAACAGCACAAGAGAACACTTTTCGCGACTTTCAACTTCAGTGAGTATAAGTACGAAACTGATTATTGCTGTGCTCGTGATTAGATGGGTACCTGCTTGCAATGGTGACCACCCTTACAATTTGTCACAATACGGCTCCCTATTGGCCACTGTGACTTCTTTTGTCAATCAATTTATGACTTTGTATAAACTTGTTCTCACACAATTTAGTGTTTGTACAAGGGATTATACAATTGGCTTTTCTACCATTGACACTTATGACTCAAACACTGAATGTAATTTTTTGACTATGTTAAACTGAATGTTTATGGAGAGCAGTTGCAGTTGAAGACTTATTGCTCATTGTAAAGCTGATGGAAGCTTATTACTCATTGTTAAGTTGATGAAAGATTACTGCTCATTGTTCTCTCCTTCAGCCCAAAGCCCTTTTTATATCAATCCGGGAAAAGAGAGTGTCAGCACTCATCAATAAATTTGGCGCCAGCGGTAATTTTACTTTTCCGCTTGGTTGAGCTTTACCTATGCTTGTATATAATATATGTCAATCGGCACCCCAATTTATGACTTTTCTGTCTGGATTTCTGCATTTATCCAGTTGTTGCTGGTCTGAATTACAGACACGTGCCGATACAATTGCTGTCTCCTTTCCCGTGATTTTTCTCTTGTAAATATTGATTAGGCACTCGTTACCAATGGACTTCGACATCAATACTTGCCGAAGGAAAAGTTTTTGTCCATTGGCGAATACCATCCGCGAATCAGCGAGGGCTTTGGCTTGTGGAGGTCTTCACCAGGGGTAGAGGGTTAGGCCTGAGTCACACTTATTGGTATTGATTTTTAAGCTCAAAGTTTAGGAAAATATAAACATTTTAATTTAATTGTTAACCGAATAAATGTGCTCCACAGTGTTAGAATTCTAAAAAATCCATAATTTTAACTCACAAGAATTTTATAAAAAAAAAATTAGAAGCGGAAAACTAAATAGTATTATAATCTGGGCCCGGAGATAACGACCCTAAATAATGATTAGTAAGCTCATTAGCATGCCAATATTAGAAGCACAAACATATAAAATAGTTTTGTGAAGAATGATAAGTACTTGATGGTATTCCTGCCATTTTTTGATTAACTTAACTCGTGGTCCCAAATCTTGGACTAAATTTTGTATATCATATTCAGAAAGTAATTTAAAAGCTTCCTGGTCGATTTTATTCGCTGGTGAAAATAAATACATACAATTATTAACCCTAATTTTAATAGTTTGAACATCTGTATGTACATTATATGTACAATAAAGTAATATATGAGAATAATTCTTTTACTTGATAAAGGAAAAATTTAAAAAAGTACCTTTTGTATAAGAAAAAAGCTCGTAAATATTTATAATTTATCAAATAAATTATGTACTAAATATTGCAATTAGACCGGCTTCATTGCTCACAGTTTTGGTGCACGCAGTTCAACGGACGGTTTTTTGTTTCAAATTTACAGTTTTAAGTGGGAGCGTTAGAAACGTTAGCAATAGCAAGGTATGCTCTCATTTAAGACCGTGTATCGGCAGCAATGAAATCGGAAGCAATGAAACCAGCATTAAAATCAAATGATACTAGGCTCTTTTCAATGAGTAGAAAAATAATAAGCAACAATTAAGCACCTAGTGCTGCTGTTACTGTTACACGAGGCCAGTTCACCAACAGCGGCCTTAGGAATTGATATAGATTAGCATTTAAACTTCCCAAAAATGTTAGGTAATATAAAAGAAACTATAGATACTTACCGATGAATATTGGAATTAACTCCGTCAAATTCCACATTTGCAGTAATTCATCCATTACACTCTCGATTACACTTATTTATCGATATTAAAATATGAAATTTATCACGGAAACGAGACACGAGACGAGACAAATGGCCAAATGGGAAATGCGTATGCGAAATGTGAACTGTGAGTCCTTTGTCCTTATTTTTCCCCTTCTACTTATTAATATAAAAAAAGTCACACTTACAAAATTTTAAGATACATAGGTGTTTAGTATCTAATACTACTACAACTATTTAATATATAAAGTGACTTAGTATATTTTTCACTTTATTGTTATAGCCAATAATAAGTCGCATTTATTTGAAGCATGTATAAAAGTGATTAATATTTAAAAAAAAAATTGTTTCTATTATGGTATATATATATTTATCTCGTTATTTATGTATAAGGGACGAAATGAATTATCTGATGGGTACAAGTACTATAATAGGTACTAAAACTAAACTTGGAAACTGATGATAGGAATTTTAAGGATGACATATAATAACGATAACTATACCAAACCGAAAGTACCCGTTAGAGATAATATAATGGTGCAAAACTATTGTAAATGACGCCATAAGTCGATAGTTCAACAATAAATCAAATTAAACTTCATAATTTGTATCATAATTATGATGCAAACAATTCTTTTTCAATTTTAGTTTTAGAATATCAGCAAAACAAGTCCTAATATAAGACTCTTTGTCCACATTTAAAACAAATATTATGTATGTATAGTATAGTCTCTTATAGTTCAACTACTTGTAATTAATATAATAGTACCTATTTACATTAATACTATTACCACAAGAACGCTTAAATAATTATTTTACAAGTATGTAATATTTTATGAAAAGAGTATAAAATAGCCCATCAACGAATGATATATTAAATTCTAGTGCATCCATATTTCATATGTACACAGTTAGTATACAATACTACTACAACTAAATATCTAATATTCCTGTGATATTTTTAAATAAGGATAAGATGTGTGATGCTATGATATACTATAATGTAGTAGTATTATTAATAAAACAGAAACCACAAGTTTATAGTAATATGCATTAGAATTCGCGTTATTTTATTTACAAGAGTGGTAATATTTTATAGTGAAAACTATATACTAATCGGAATTATATTAATCTTTTCTCAATTTTTCTCTCAGTGTACGGGTCCACTGGATACATTTGTAGCGCAACAATTTGAATGTTGCGATACAAATGTTGCAAAAGCGTATCCACTAAACGACAAGTTGCGCGATACTTTTGTATACGCAACACAATATCTCGATACATGCTACAATTTGTTGCCTTACTCGTGTACACTAGAGAAACCAAAATATTCTACATCTCTGCAACATTGTTGGATTCAGTTGTTTGTTTATTTTCGCTTGAAAATAAACAAACTTGCTGCTGCTGTTATTGTGCTTCAAACCATAAAAAAACGAAGATTCCTGGCAAAGAAGAAGATAAAACGAAGAATGTGGGTGCGCAAATGAATACTCAGAAGATAGGAATTAGGGGCTTATAAGAAATTGATGAGGGAATTGCGACAAGAAGATCCTGATTTTTATAAAAAAATTTGTCGTATGACCGCTGCAGACTTTGATTATCTATAATTAATTAAAATTGTTGCACAAAATAAACTCCGTGAAACAAAGCAAGTTTGTTTCGTGTGAACCATTTTGGTAACAAAGAAAAACCTGTGTCCACTTGATGATGTAGCGCAACATTTAGTGTATCGTGACTCAGAAGATTTTTGTTGCTCAACACGTTTCAGTAGTTGTGTACACAGGAAACTTATGTTGCGTATATGTTGTGCGACAATGTTGCGCTACAAATGTATCCAGTGGACCCGTATCTTAAGACAGAATAGATCTACCAAATAGTAAAGTCGTATTTGATTTAACCTAACCAACCGTTGTCGATCCCGACATCACAATGGTTTCGTTTTCAATTCTTATCGACATGTTTTCCTCATAGAATCTTTTAACTTCTTTGTATTTACCCATAACCATACACTTAGTTTTATTTGTATTCAATGCTAATTTATTTGCTTTTTACCATAAATTTACTTTTTCTAAATCTTTATTCAAACTTTCAACTGCCTCTTCCATATTCGAACTTTTTACATAAATTAGGGTATCGTCGTCGAATATCTGTATACTGCAATATTCAAGAACCTGAGGTAAGTCATTTATGTACATGATAGGGGCCCAATTATTGAGCCTTGTGGAACTCCTATGTTGTTTTCTTTGGTCTCTGAAGTAATATCACCTATCCTAAATTTTTGAGTCCTTTCCTCCAAGTAATTTTCAAACCAGGCCAAAGCCTCTTCAACTACTCCATACTCATAAAGTTTCTGAAGCAAAATTTGTCGGTCTATCGTCTCAAACGCTCTTTTGAGATCAAGGAAGATCTCACCACCACTTCTTTCTTGTCCAACGACCTTAACCAGTCTTCTACCACATGACGAAAGCCGTTTCAGTAGAGTATGATTGCCTGAATCCAGCTTGTTGATCTACCAATATTTTATTAAAATCGACATGTTCTTTAATCTGATCGTATACGAAATTTTCTATTAATTTCTCAACAAAAGGTAACATGTTAACTGGTCTTAAGTCTGCCGCCTCTATAGATTCTCGGTTTTTCTTAATGGGCATTATGGTTGAGCACTTCAGTTCATTGGGTATCACTCCTTGAGATAGAGACAGGTTTATTAGCTTCGTAAGCGGAATATAAAGATAGGTTGTCAGTACTTCCTTTGTTCCTCATTCTATATATTTTTTTCGCCAATTCAATGGGTTATTTCTTAGAATAAATAAAGTTTTCTTTTTAATTCTCCATAATTGCTAGTATTGACTATAGTTTCTGGAATCTTCTGCACAATTGATTTAATACTTTCCACATAATATTCATTTAATTTACTTGCCATTTTTAATTTATCTGACCCCACCTCATCACCAAAGTCTATTTCGGAAACATTATTTTCAGATGTAATTTTGTTTACTATCTCCTTTATTGTCTTCCAAAATTTCTTAGATCGTTCTTATTTTCCTCTAACGCCTTTTCATAGAATTCTCTTTTTGTTTTTCTTAACAAGTTTACGCATTTATTTCTTTTTTGTGTGTATGCAGTCCAATTATTTTTACTTTCCTTAAAACGTCAATAAGCATCATACATAATTTGAATTGCCTGTGTTAAATATTTGTTAAACCATGGAGTGGAATTATGATGTATATAGCTACTCTTTTGATTGGAGATGTTTTATTCAAAGCATTTTCTATATTATTTTGCAAATGTTCGTATAGCTGATTTATATTTTCTGGATTTTCATTCCATGAATAAGTTTTCAGTTCGGTTTCCAAACTTTTATAATCAATTTTACGAATATTTTTGAAACTGATTGTGTATTTACCAGCAACAGGAAGAGTAATTTAGAAAGTAAAATATGTGAAAATAATGATGGGCATATAACACTGTAATGGTTTGGCTGATGTATTTGGAGAAACGAATGTTAGGATAATTTTATCTTTAATTGGCTGTGATCGCTTTACCACTGATGGTGATAAAGCCCCTACGTTGTGTGTATGTAACCGCCAGTACTTTGGATTTAAAGTACAACGGTTGACGCAAAGTTAAATGAAACACGGAAAAATACGTTTAAAAAGAGTAAAACTCATATTTATATTAAAACGTTCTTTAAAACACCAAAACAAAATACAAAGTATTTCTCCTCTCTTAAAAAGAGATGGAGACTATTGACGAACAATTCCTAATGTATAATACAACATTTTTATTCAATGATCAAATTAACGATTTTATATACTGAAATTATTATTTCTTAAATATTCCCGATGATTTAGATTTTATGAGGTTCGCGGAAGTGGACCAATATCAGTTGTTCATTTTATGGGGAAAAATTGGAGTTTTGGAGTTCCTCTAACTTAGCATCTAGGCAACACGGCGTCACGATACGTGAGGTGGGGACGAGAGGGGTGATCAAAATGAATGCTAAAAATACCCGTTCCCTAACTTTAGGATGGTTATAGATGGCACCCTCCACATCCGGGGATCATGATTCCCTGACCGTCGGATGACCGCCCATACGGACCGTCGCCAGAGCCGTCCGGCCTTATTGCCTCCGCGCCTCTTGGTTAAGTGTTTGAGGACATGCAATAAGGGTAAATACTGTTTCGCAATCACAATATTTATTCGCAGCGAATATACGCCAAACAATGTTTTACGTCCTAACGTTGCAATACGCTTACGCTTTCTACTAGATCGCAAACTACGCAGCTTCTATACGCAGCAAAAATGCTCTAATTAATCGCCGGAAATTACGCCCTATCGCTCGCTTCAAACTACAGCAAAAAAAGTATGCTTTAAAAGGATTTGGTATTCCACAAGTCAAAAATAAATACGGGTCTCGTTAATTATGGCAAAAACTTTCCGCTTAGCGGGATTGCTTTTCGACGATTGGTCACTCCGGAACGATTAGCTGAATTACGAATAAATTTAAATGCCAGAAGGGCTACTGAAATTAAATATGATACACGATACGATAAGCAGTGATGGGCAATAACTGATTCCGAATAAAATTAAGAACAAATGTAATTTACCTTATTATCTCAATAAGAGAATCAAACAATTTTCTCAAGATGCTCGTTTCAAGACTAACTGAAGACTAACCGTGAACTATCTGTTAACTCTAGATACACTGTCACTGTCGATCAACCATCAACTATCAACTCCCTTTTACGCCCCCGAACAAATCCTCTTATACCTGCTTATCGTCACCCCCCGACATTGACCAATTTGGCCCTAAGATAATTTAAATGGTCGTTAATTTGATCACTTGTGACAAACAAACTTATACTAAAATCTGTAAACACAGAATACAAAATATTTCGATAGTAATAGTAATAATCGAAATGATCGCGCGGTAACATCAAAATGACAAACGGTAGTCAAAGAAGATAGATTAGCGGCGTTTTGACGTAGTTGTCAAAATGCATTAGATTTTAAACAGTCCATGCACATGACACGAGAAATATCATTCGCGTCCATCGTAATCGCGATAATTTTTAATCGATGAAAGTAATAAACATAATAAAATGACCGAACTGGAAATCCCATTCGGCATTTAGGGCCAAACTAGCATCTGGGGTGCAGCTTTGGCAATTAAATAATTTAAACTTCCTCTCAACATTTCTTAGATATGGCCCGGTCGTTTATGATAGTCAATATAGTTTAGAAATAAAATAAGTAAAATAAAATGTCTCGCTTACGAAACCAAAATTTCATGTATTGGCGCTTGGTGTAGACCCTTTCAACACCTCCCACCTAAAGAATTTTGATACAGTCAAAATTAAATTTTAAATTTATCTACTGCAGATTTGACTAAGACATCGACTTCGAACGAAGTCTGGTTAAAATTGGATATATCGGGGCAGACGGTACGGGTTTATTAGACTCATCCTCGGAAGATTCTTCTTCGTCGGAGTTCTTTATATTTTCCATGGCTATTGGCACATCTCTGGACTTCACATTGGTGTAGACGGTCTGCTGGTTTGGTCGGTTGAAGCAAAACAATGCCTTTCTCTATTGAATTCCTAAACAACATTTGCAAAATACGAAGTATAATGCCAAAACAATAACAATAATTGTCAATGATCCGAACAGCACATTATACCACTTAGGGTTTGTACAATAAATGGTTTGTTCAGATTTTGTTGTAGAATTTCTTCGAATTGTTGAAGTTTGTGCTTAGAATGTCTCAACTCGTCCATATTTGTTGAAGAGATACAACAATCATCCTCATTGATGTTAATGTGAGGGATGTAGTTTGTAACGTAAATTATTTGTTGTTCAATTTCTGTTCGCAAAACGTCAACTCTATGTGACGAAAAGACAGTGTCAAGTTTATGTAATGAAAATAATGCAAATATTAAACGGTACAAATATTATTTCAAAATTCAAATACTACTTTCTTTCAAATAACTAGGGCGCCACCAGGTTTCCTCTCAAACCGGGAAAGATTCAAAATTAAACAAGACTGCAATCTCGGCAACGACTTATTATCCAACGGCGAACAATCAATTAATAAAATTCATTACACAGCTCTTAAGGTAGCTTGGGCTATTAGCGGGGCAAACGGGTATAATTCCAGAGTTCTGATTTTATTTTATTGGACTCTATATTGAAAATAACTTAAATAAAACTCAAAAATTATCAAATCAAATTAAGAACATTTAATGATCAATACTATTTGATTGCATCAATATTTAACTAATTAAATTAAATAAAATTAACAAATATGTGTATGTGTTGGGAAAAATGTGTGTGTGATCGAAAGGAATATGGACTTAAAGGATCAATTACTACGGGTTTCAAACAACCAAATGGGACAATTATTAATACAAAACGCGATATATTGCTATGAACCTAACACGAAATATCTTCTTCCATACACGAATCTAACGCGATATCAAAACTAGAGTGACCCAACACGGACAATAGTTGGGGCTTCAGGTGCCTCAAAGACAATATCTCCTAAGAGAAGGGGTCTTTGAAACTCTGTAGGAATACTACTAAGAGGGCCGTACAGAGCTGCAATTGCTTCTTCCAATTACCTCGAACTCCAATGTTTCTTCCAGTGGAAACTGCAGCGAACTGCCGGAAAACGGCTGTGCAGCGGCTTTTATACTGCTCCCACTCTTTTCCCTACTATTTCTCCCACTTCTAACAGTGGAATTTGCAATTCCAACTTTAACTAGTGAAAGTAACTAATATGTCAAATGACATAACCTCCAAATATTTTCCAACGGCTTAAATGATATTTATTATGGTAAGTTATAGTTAATTTGTCTTTCAATTACTAATTTTTACTGTATTTCAGGTTGATAAGTGTGCCGCATAAACCTTTATATATATGAAACACTTTAATTAGTTCGCCCGTTCAATCCTCTCAGCATAAAGTGTAAAAAAATGTGTTTAAATGTAAGTATGTAAATCCTATGTAACAGTTTACAAATCTAATTAAATATTTTCTTTCTTCCAGGTCTTCCGAATCCATCATCCATTCTCCAGATATCCTTTTCTTTTCTAATACGGTCAAAACACTTCGTTACAAATGAATTTATATGTTTTAACAAAATTAATAGTAATTTCTTATATTCGAATTGAAATAAAACAAAGTTAGTTTTATGCAGGGTGAAAGGTAATTAAATATAAATATTGAAGGTGAATAAAGCTGCAAAACAAATGTTTAATAAAACAATAAAAAAAAGGTCATAAAATTAAAACTTAAACACCCTTTATCTCAGAACAAAGCTACAAGGGAACATAGGCATAAGATCATTTTTTCTTAAAATCAGATCTAGATTCACATCCTTCAATAATGACATTCAATTACAATACACTCTGAACATAAATAAAAATAAAAATGGACACAATATTACGCAAATCCAAATTGCATTCCATTTAATACGCCAAAATCCATATTTTTTTTTAAATTTTTCATATTCATTGCACTTGTAAGCAATTGGTAAATATAAAACAAGAGTACATGTATTTGCTTTTGGCCACATAAATTAATTTTCCTCGTGTAAAAATTTAAGTTCTGGTTGATAGGTAAAACCCATTGGCGGGATTTTTTCGCACGCTGTAGCAAAGCACATTACATTTGCTAAAGTAGCTTCACTTTCCCCTTCTATAGGAATATTAAAGGTTAGGAAAAATGAAAGCGTAAAATGACTTATGTACATACCTTCACAATCTAATAAATAATCGTTCCAAAATGTAAGAATGATACTTTCCACATTGCGGCTGTTGCTTGCTGGTTCACTTAAATGTACCTTAAATATGGAAGAAACTTCATTAGCCGATAATTCACAAGAAGTGTAGCACATAAGCTGTTTTAACTCAGCTTCAAAAACTTTAAGTTTATCAAAAAGGCCAAAAATATTGAGACCTTCTTTGAATTGCTCTTAAGTTGGTATGCAACGGTGAATTAAATAATATTTTGTTGCACCTAAAACAATATAATAATTAAATGGTCATGAATGTTAAAAGAACACTTATTCTCTACAATTGCCGTCATTTTCTCAAAATTTGGAACCATGCCAAAACCCGCAATTGTCATAACTTACTATCCCATATAGCCTCTTGAAGTGTTGACAGATCAGCTGCATTTCGCATTTTTTCTAGTTCGTTCCTTATTTCATCGTTTACTAATTCTTCTAAAATGAGGGCTTGGTCCCCCATGTATAATTGATAGTGCAATTATTTGACCGGCTTCATAATGATGATTATTTTCTAATCGATCGTTACAGAGAGCGATATTTTTGTTATATCTGGAACCTTCAAATAATGTACTATTTAATAGGTAGTTCATTAACAGCCTGAACATTTCCCTTGTTGGCCCACCAAGATCTACGGCTCCTTCTGAGATATTGTCAACATCTGTAAATAGTACATTAATTCGATTTAATGGATTGAAATTTTTTCTCCTTAAAGTCCGAATACAGCAGTTAAAGATATCCACACTAAATACATTAAACTGTGACGTCGATTCAGAATTTATTTTGGAATGAAATCTTTTTAAAGTGTCTATCAATGATTCATCCTTTCTCTCTACTGTTAAACTTCTTTCAATTGCCAGTCGAGTATCATACTTAAACGATTGGTCTACAAAATCTGTTTCCGTATTAGTTTCACTAAGAGCACCGTCTACGTGCTGCACGTCGCTCACATAGGCAATATTGTCTGTAGAAATATCTTCAAATCGTTCCTCTTCCTCGGTACCAAAAATATCTGGGGAAATTGATTCAAATCGCTCTTCTCCCTCTTCTCCCTCTTCTTCCTCGTCACCAGGAATTTCAGTCAAAGTCCGAACGTAAACCGTTTTTTGAGAAAATATTCGACACATTGTATTACCATCTAACATAAATCCTTGAGGTAAATGTGGTTTTAATAAATTGCCACCAATGGGAATTAAGACTTCAATATTAGTTCCTTGTAACTTGTCTTGAAACAAATTTTCGATATATTCATGTATTGCTTCATTGTTCCATTCTTTTTGAAATATTGCAGCCGAAATACCATAGCCTATAAATATTGGAATTATTTCATTATCTTAGACCGGACAAAACAAAATGTTTGACTATTATGGCCAATTCGCCATATTGACAAGCAACACAAGCCACAATAATAAAAATTACGTATTAATTACCATTTTCATAAGCCCAGCTTTTTCTTTTACTTTTCAAAGTTTTTCCCTCACTGGGTTTTGTAATTAGAATGACGTCTTTACGGAAATCCATATTTTTTTCTACACGTTTTCTCTTTTTTGGTCTTTCGGTAGAATGACGTGATGGAAACCTTGGGATTCTATTGACCATTTCGTTGCTACTTGAACTTCCTCGTATGGATGGGAACAACCTGTGTAATTCTCATGCAGGACTTACGGAGCAATTTGGTTGCGTTACTGATGGCAAAGTGTTGGTAGGAAGAGTGGTATTTGAAGATAAAAATGTGCAGAGAGATGCCCTTTCAAAAGATGAACGAAATAGATTGCAAAATTTTTCACTTTGAATAATTTCTGTCACTATGTTTTTTAAATTTGATGGTGAACTGTAATTTCCTGATTGTTTCGCTGAATTCATTTTTGCGCTGAAAATAACGACACAATAGTTTACCTATCTACCAGAAAACAAAATGATATATTAGTGATAAATTATAAACTAATTTATACATACCTACTTATATTACCTATTAATATAGTGTTCACGGTTCACAAAATGTAATTTAAACAATCAAAGGATTTTGTGCCAAAAAAGTAAGGAATATTCAACAATTAGGGTTTTTCGCATACTTACACCGTTGACACGGAATTAGGTTATGTAAATCACTTACTTCGGTTCGCTTCGGCTTAACATGGATTTGACCAAATGCATATAAAAGACGAATGTTTTAAATCAAACAGAAACTGTTTCACTCAAATGTACCAGTAGTAAACGGCGGCAAACGCAGAATGCACTTTTTACCAGCCTATTATGTAGCACTTTGTTAATTCGAATGTATTTATTTAAAATACCTATATGTATATGTACATTACATACACATAGTGACATAACACGCGTTCATTGAAAGTATACGATAATAATTTAACAATTAACACCTCCATAATTTGATTGAGCATTTTAAACTTTATTTGTGGTTTATTTATACGTCAAGATATTCTACCCCATTAAGTATGCATGGTTTTACAAAAAAAAATGAGAAACCATTTTCTCAATAAGTTACTTTTTCTAATTTGGTGATAAAATATGTTTTTTTCTTACTTATTTAGATTTCATTTACTTCTTTCTGTTAATCTACCCTCTGGACCACAGCCGTTAGCATCAGCATCTGTATAAAAACGAAATTCCAGCATTTTCCCCTAGCAGCTTTTGTTAAAAAGTTGTCATCGGCCTAGGTAAAGGTGATGGGCACAGTTGGGTACAAAATTTTAATATTTACCTACTACTTGTAATTAGTATAGCTACCGAACACAACCAAGAGAAATAGAATTCTCCATTGATCACCCTGTATGTTACTCGTTAGAAAAATCTATATATCGCAACCAAATTTTATATATATTGAAGTGAAATTTCCTATATTCGCATCAAAAATTAAAATATATATACAACACAAATACTTTATCTATATTGGTTAAAAAACTATTTATTTAACAAGAGAAAAATTTATATATTACGGCGAAAATTTCTTATATATCGCAAAAATATTTTATATATCATGAGAATATTTTCTATATATATAACTGAATAAACATATATATTAACGCCGAAATTTGTATATTTTCAAAAAAAACTATATATCGATTAAAATAATTTATACATATATCACTTAAAAATTTTATAATCAAGAAAATTTTATATATCGTAACAATTTTAATATTTGCCGGTTTGGCGCCTCATAAAGATTTAAGAATAGTAGATTACATACCGAGGCGGAAAGGGCAGCATTACTGTCGAGAGAAAAGTTTGCCCGCTGAGGCCGTAGGCCGAAGCGGGCAATTTCTCGAGACAGGAATGCCCTTTCGCCGAGGTTTGTATACTATTTTATTCACAATCAGGCACAATTAATTAAAAAATATGTCTTTTGAATGTGTTTCATTATAAATTTTTTGTCTGTCAACATTTGACATTGTAATAGTACAAACCCCTGCCTTATACGAATATAAAACAAAGATAAATACTCTGACCAAGCTCTTGAGTGAAGTAGACCAATCCTGTAATATAATTTATAAAAAGTACGTTAGTTTACCGAAGAGTAAAGTTTAAGAATTTATGTAACTCGTGTTTGACAATCATATCACGATATTTACGTTAATCGCTCCCATGTGCAAGTATCGCTCTATATTTGATAAATATCAAATACATGATATTTCGATGTCCCACTAGCGTCCCAGTGGGTGCCAAGCGTCCTTGACAAGTGACAATTCACCATCGTGGATCCTTGTCGGATAATATGCCCCTCTTGCACGAGGTTAGACATAATCCAAAATTAAAGCTTACGATGCGATATCGTCACATGTTCACCAAGAGTCTAAAGTACGCTAATACTAAATTCCCTTACTACATTGCCTACAAGTCCGCAATGTAGCGGCTAATGCCTTAGTCAAAACAAAGTTCGAGTTTTACATTAAAGATTGTCAAACAACTTTGAAATCAAATAAAATGTGAAACGTACTTGATCAAGTCGTATGGTACTTATTCCTAGTAAACTAAGTGAGAAATGTACTCACCGAGACAATTGGTAGTAAGTTTCTTCAAATTAGAATTGGAAGTTGATTTAACGATTAAGCACTCTTAAGATCAGTTCTATGTACCCCAATGAGGGTCAGTATTAAAACTGGTACTCTCTGCAAATTTATTTCAACACGCATCTACAAGTGCAATATTTCCAATCACATGGTTATCTATAACCAATGGGGTTGAAGGAAGCAGTTTTTGACCTGAGTCTAAAATTTGGGCGTATACCCCCGTACTGAGACCCTTACATACTCCCCCCAGATTTTTATTCAGAAAGTCGCGATTTTATGAATGAAAATTTCAACACGTATTATTGGTGGGTGTAAGAAACGCATATTTGGTTTACTTAAAATGAAAAGCTAGTGCGTGATCTAAATATTTTCATTTGCTGAATTACATGTAATAAATCAAACAACAACAAACAAACAAAAAAAAATAAAATTATTCACAAAACCTCCTTTAAGGTTGCGTAGGAGATGGAGCTATGGACACATGATACAATCTACATGTAAATCGACGTAGAACACAATAAAATTTTTGAATATACAAACTTGATAGTTTTAGAAAATAGGTTAATACATACAACTCCGTCCGAAAAATTGTGATCATCAACGCTTCTTTGTTACATACAGAAATTCTAAGTGCATTAAACAGCCAATAGGCATAAATACCATTGGATCGGTGCCTTCGAAAATTGCAGAATTTTTACATTTACCAAATCATAAGGAATATACCGGGCACTGTTTTCGTCGATCTTCCACTTCTCTACTATCTAATTCTGGTGCTGATATATTGTTTATGTGTGGAGTGGTATAATTTCAAATTCGAGATATTGTAATTTCCTTGAATACTTTTGGTATCAGGATGTTGCAGAGTATAAACGTTTGGGTAAGGGTTGGCAATGGTTATGAATGGGCCATCGTAGAGAATTTGGAATTTAGCGTAAATTTTGTTTGCGGCAACTGAAATGGAGGGAACACGAAGTAGGACTAAGTCACCTAGATGTAGAAGGTCATTTTTATTCTTATCTGAAAGCCTTAATTCCGCGTATTTGCGTAAGTTTTGATTTACTTTTCTATGAAGTTCGGATATATTGCAAATGGGTATGTAAATTTGATGTCGGCAGCAGTAAGTTGTGTAGCCCAATGTGAGGAAGTAAATTGTGATCCGTGATCACTGAGAACGGTCTGGATCGGAATTAAAGTGTGAAAATCTTCTATTAGCTTCATAGTAGCAGCTTTGGATGTGGCTTTACGCAATGCATATAGGCGAACAAACTTTGAAAAGTTGTCTACAACAACGAAAATGTATGTAGTGTTTCCTCTACTGGGAGGTAATGGACCATAAAAATCCACGCATACTAATTCTCCCGGTGATGAACTTAAAATTGCATGGGACGATCCAACTAAGTGTTTATTTGGGTATTTTACCTTTTGACAAAGATCACAGGTCGGAATTATGTTTTTTTTTAAAAATCGGATCATTTGGGCCAATATCATTTTGGGCCAATAGAAATATGGTTTTAAGGTAGAATACATTTTTAATGGACCAAAGTGACCTAACGTATCATGATAGAACCAAATTAAATCTATTGTAATAGCAGAGGGAATGATAAGTTTTTTCTGTGTTTTGTCTGAACCATCTAAAATGTTAAAATGTCGTAGAGCATGTATCGATCAAGATGCTTAATTTCTGGTTGAATTGTATAGGGAGATTTATTGTCAAGATAATGAATTATGGGCTGAAGAGATGAATCTTGGATTTGATACTTGGCAAGATCAGTTAATATTTCTTTCGCTTTGTCGCTCAAAGTATTTTGTGAAGGAAGTGTTGTGATTATTTTGATCAGATAGATTGATAAATTTGCAACTAGTGGATCATTTGAGACTGGAGATGTCATGTCGCTCGGATAGCGGGACAGAGTATCGGCAATTATATTTTCTTTACCCGGAATATGTTGAATGGTGTATGTGAAATCATTTAAGAAAAGTGTCCAACGAGCTATTCTTTCATTATATAGTCTGCAATGTGATAAGAATTCTAGCGCTCTGTGATTTGTTTCAATGATAATTGAACTTCCGAAAACTAAGGTTTTGAATTGTGAAAGGCAGTATATTATAGCTAGAAGTTCCTTCTCTGTAAAACTATTTTATGCGTATATTTTTGTGTGAGACCAGGTTTTGTTTGAAAAACTGTCTGATGTTTGTGAAGAAGAACTTAAAATATTTGTTGGATTTCAATGGATACCATTATTTTGTTTGCAATGTCACTTTAAGTTTCTAGTGATTCAAGATTTTGGAATTAATTTGTATGTTACATCACATAGATGATATCGTTTGCACTGATGTGGGAGAAAATGACTGGGAAATCCATTTATAGGCAAACGGTCATAAACGGCTTTAGGACCTAATTGGATTTTAATATTTTTATTATTGAACTCATGTTGTTTGGGGAATATAAATTGAATTTGGTGTAATAAGGAGTTGTTACAATATACTTCAAGAATTGTAAGGATTATGATAATTTGGAATTTCACAGAACTTGGGTAAAGACTATTATGTAGGTATTAGATATTTAATATGAATGAATTTAACGGATAAAATTCGAGAAATTGAATGAAAACAAGTTGTGAAATACACTACCTACTAACATACGTATTTTGTTGTATTTATCAATAATTTTGTATTCTTAACGCGTCAACAAAGTAAGATGTCTAATTCACCGATTCTGCTTGCCCGTGTTGTACTAAAATTTTATTACTTTGAATTTTGTACATTTTTCACAAGGTGTTATAGTTCAGGGCCAAAGATAAACATATGTTTAGTATTAGAGAGTAGGTACCAGTATTTTAACAATGGTCATCCCTAATAAAATTTATAATAATGACAGGAAAAGATTAACGCATTTTTAAATCTGTAGATTGTAAAGGACGTCTATAAAATTTCATGGAAGTTACCGCTCTTGCAGATGTGCGCAAAACAGTACCATAAATGAACTGAGAACATGATCCCAAAGTGTTGTAAAATATATTTTTTTCATAAAGATCGTCTATCCTACGTTGTGTATTTTTTATTTATTATTATTACGTTTGAATTGTTGTAAGTTGTAAATGAGGTACAATACGATAATTGCTCAAGTGTTAATAAGATGCTATGATATTTCCCAATGATTTAAAATGTATAATTTTATGTAGAAGAAACAAGCAAACTAAATATACTATGTTATTTTAAAATGAAGTTTCAGGCATTAATATGTATCATTCATGAAATTTATGAATACATGCATGTGATTTTAATGATAAATTGAGCACCATCGTACTGCAATTCTCAACAACGATTTTGAATTGAATTGAATTTTACTTATTTTATTTAAACAATAAAATATCTTTGCTTGTGATTGATGTTTGTTTTAATTTGGATTAAACATTCAAATTATAAACTAATTTATAAGTACACGACGTAAAGTAGACTATTGACGATATGCTTTGAATTTAAAATATTTTGATTTTGAATTGAATCAAATTTTTCGTGTACATGAAAATAAAGTAATTAGCTAAAATTTAGACTGGTCTTTCAAAAACTCCACTCAACATGGTCACGGCACTCTGTAATAGTACAAACCCCTGCCTTATACGAATATAAAACAAAGATAAATACTCTGACCAAGCTCTTGAGTGAAGTAGACCAATCCTGTAATATAATTTATAAAAAGTACGTTAGTTTACCGAAGAGTAAAGTTTAAGAATTTATGTAACTCGTGTTTGACAATCATATCACGATATTTACGTTAATCGCTCCCATGTGCAAGTATCGCTCTATATTTGATAAATATCAAATACATGATATTTCGATGTCCCACTAGCGTCCCAGTGGGTGCCAAGCGTCCTTGACAAGTGACAATTCACCATCGTGGATCCTTGTCGGATAATATGCCCCTCTTGCACGAGGTTAGACATAATCCAAAATTAAAGCTTACGATGCGATATCGTCACATGTTCACCAAGAGTCTAAAGTACGCTAATACTAAATTCCCTTACTACATTGCCTACAAGTCCGCAATGTAGCGGCTAATGCCTTAGTCAAAACAAAGTTCGAGTTTTACATTAAAGATTGTCAAACAACTTTGAAATCAAATAAAATGTGAAACGTACTTGATCGAGTCGTATGGTACTTATTCCTAGTAAACTAAGTGAGAAATGTACTCACCGAGACAATTGGTAGTAAGTTTCTTCAAATTAGAATTGGAAGTTGATTTAACGATTAAGCACTCTTAAGATCAGTTCTATGTACCCCAATGAGGGTCAGTATTAAAACTGGTACTCTCTGCAAATTTATTTCAACACGCATCTACAAGTGCAATATTTCCAATCACATGGTTATCTATAACCAATGGGGTTGAAGGAAGCAGTTTTTGACCTGAGTCTAAAATTTGGGCGTATACCCCCGTACTGAGACCCTTACAACATATGTCACTAATGACAATTTTTTGTTGTTACTCATCAAATGACAAGTGAGAAATGGCTTGTTATTGGTTGCCCAATATGAATATTATTAAAAATTGTAGTAGCCAGGATTATGGGAAGCCAGGAAAATGACCATTTTCCTCTCTAGAGAGGAAAGTAAATATTACTTGCTTGAATATTACAATGGGTCACTTTCCATTTTTATAAAATATCGGAAAATGACTCATTACACACTGATTGTGAATAAAAATATATACAGCCCCCCTAGATCCTATTACATGGTTTTTAGTTTTTGTATAAATGTTGTGTTTGGATTTTTAGAGATTGGAATGCAATTTTTAGTAATGAAATTATCTACTTTTTCTATGTAGTCTGATTTCTGTAATAGTACCAACCCTGCTCCTTTATCTGATAGTGTTACGATTGTGTCTCGTATCTTCTTTTTAATTGCTAGAAGTAAATGTGTTCTGTGTTGTTTTTTCTTGTTTCTTTGTTTCAATTTTGTTCTTAAATCTTCTTGTAAAACGGAAATTCTTCTTGGACAACGCGGGGGTAAAAATTTAGTAAGACTAAACTACCTTACCGCGATAGGCCAAAAATATAACTTTAATAGCGTAGTGGAAAGCAGAAAGGTGCATGCACAGCAAATAAGCAAGTAGATAGAAAAAGAAAGCACTTATTTTATTTTAGCAGATGTAATTCCTTGTAATCCAAGTCGAATTGATCTCGGGCCTTTGGAACGGCGTCTTCAACGTCTGTTGGCGTCTCTTTTGCGGAAATGGCGTGCAATAAGGCAAAATGCCAAAAATGAACATGCACAATGCACCAAGCAATAAAAAAGCATTTATTAGCACTAATCAAAATTTCAAATCCCACAAATAATTAGTACGTGCACTAAGTATGATTAATGTATTGAAAACAAGGGTTTTTGGTGTGTAAAACACAGAAAGGAAAGCAAAGAAGCAGATAATAAAAAGGTACGATCGCGTGATCGAAATTTTACTATCCTAGAAGCAAGTGATGCCAATTGACCGTGAAAAATTCTCCTTCGATGGGAAGCAGAAAAGGGAGGCCGAAATAGCACATGTCTGTCTGGGTTGTCTTGAGAATAAGACAGAAAACAACCCGCGGGAGACAAAACAATAGAAATAAAAATGGGACAAAGGGAAATTTGTCCATGCCGCCCACCAAAACAACAGTAGTTGTTTTCAGTAAAAGCGAATAGAAAGGCAAGATGAAAAAGAAGGACCGAGAGGTTCAAAGACGCAAGAGACAAAGGGGCAAAGTCAAAAATAGAAGAAAAAGGGCACAGAAAGGAGAACAAGCTTAGGTACATGATGAAGACAACAAGGGTAGGCTCACGGCACTGTTAGAAGAATCGAACTGCCCGTAATCGATAAGATCCAGCTGTAACTGAAAAGATTGGAAGTACAGTAGACACTCGGTACTATCACCAAAATGATTCATAGAATCACGGGACAACCGGTACAGTTGTGGCACAGCGGCGTGGTCGAACCACATTTTGACGAATCGTTTTGCCCAGCACATCGACGTCAGCAAGGGGGACTACCCCTCTTTTTTTGCTGGCAACAGCAAAATTTGATGGTTACATCGGAAGTGCCTAAGAGACCTGCCGCAGTGACGCATTGATGGGCCTGGTGCCGAAACGGTGCGTGAGACAGACGCCGAGAAGTAGAAGGAAGGGCCGGCGACGTAACCGGTGGAACCACTGACGTTGCTGGGGATTCAGAAGAGGAAACAGAAAAGGTATGAAGCGACAGAATATCGCTTGTTGGCCGTTGTTTTTCCAACAACAAACAGGCCTCGTGGACAAAGTCCAAAGTTAACGTAGAATACCTCTCTGCTACCTCCTGGATCATCTCCTGCTGGTGACATATAGCTCAATCACCGCCTTCATGCGCTTGTCCTGTTAATGCATCTTCCGCTGAACGACTTCATCATTGACAGGAACGGTCCCATATTGCAGATGATGAAAGGCAAAGCCGAAAATAGATCTAAAAGAAATAGGACATCAAGAGTAAATAGGGAGAGGGCAAAGCTTTACAAGGGGTCGCTTAAGCACCCCATGTGTAGTTTTTACGTCCGCAACACGACATACACCGTCTTTTCCCGAGTGAAAACGAGTGATTTCCTACCTAATTTCTACTACAAAGGGGACAAATTATCCTCTATGATGAGAACGAGAATGTCAGTTTGGTCAGGCGTAACGTTTAACGGCTTGTGCCACTTAGATCGCTAAGTAAGCGTATGCAAATACTCCAGATGCCATTCCAAAAATCAAAAAGCATGCGTTAAATTAGCTGCCAGCGCGATAGACAGGACATTGACAATTCAGGCGATGGAATTGTCGTAAGCGGTTCGAGCGATAGAAAATTACCCGGAGTGAGTGGAGTCAAATCGTTTAGGTCGGAACTAATTTCACATAGCGGTCTAGAGTTGAGGAGGGCCTCAACCTGCACTAAGAGAGTGTTAAGCTCTTCATAACAGAGAACGGTCTCCGAGAACGCGAGAGAGATGAGTTTTAATGGATTTTACACCATTTTCCCAGATTCCCCTGAAATGGGGGGCAGAAGGTGGATTAAAATGCCAGTGAATCGCTTCAGAATCCGTAGCGGAGCGAAATAATTGATCCAATTCTCGAGCGGCACCTACGAAATTAGTGCCGCAATCAGAGTAAATGTGTGAGACACGTCCGCGCCGTGAAAGAAAACGACGCAAGGCAACAACAAAGGCGTCCGTTGATAAATTGGACACCAATTCGATGTGGATAGCCTTAACAGTCAAGCAGATGAAAATGCTAATATAAGCTTTGGTGGTGTTTCCACCACGGCAACGAGTCATTGTTACAGAATAAGGGCCGGCGAAATCAACACCAACAGTACTAAATGGTGACTTGGGAGACGCGAAAAGAAGGCAAATCAGCCATCGGCGTCGGAAAAGCCTATGGACGATGCCGAAAACATTTGAAAAACGTCAAAATAACGTGACGAATAATTTTTCTGGCCCTAAAAACCTAGAAGTTCTGTTGCAATAGATACAGGGTGATGTTGATTCCCGAATGGCAATTCGAATAATGGATTTGTCGAACGATTAAAGAGGTTAGTGGATGATCGGCTGGTAACAAAGCGGGATGCTTAGAAGAAAAGGCCAAATCCGTGTTACTAAGTCGACCACCAACTCTAAGAATGCCTTCAGAATCAACAAAAAGCGTTAGCTTCCGAAAACATTTATTAGGCCGACCGCTATTAGATAATAAATCTACGAAGGTAGATTGTTGCGCTGACTTAACGAGAATCAGCAGTCCAGCAAACTTCTGCAGAAAGAACCCGAAAAGCAGGGCGAGATCGACGAATAAAACGCAAAACATAAGCGGCTATGTTCTGAATAGTCCGCAAAGAAGAAAAACGGGTAAATAACGAAAGAAAAATGTGAGGAGGATTCTGAGCTAAGAGGCTAGTCGCGCGAACTTCCAGCGAGTCCGCAGGAGAGTCAGTTGACGAGAAATTATCAGGTTGCGCAGGCCAATGGTTCCTGGAAAGTCTCAAAAAGGGTGGTCCCGCCCACCATGACGAACATGCGAGTAGTTCGAAGGGTAAGAGACCGCGGGAAACGACATCGGCAGGATTTTCACTGGTTGGAACGTGATACCAGCAATATGGAGAAATGCGCTCTTAAATATGTGAAATTTGGTTGGCCACAAAGAACTTAAACAGGTGCGGATAAGAATGTTTCCAATGCAAAACAATTGTGAAATCGGCCCACGCAAATAATGGCGCATTGGTAAGTTCGGGAAGAGTCTCGCGAACCGAAAACACAAGATTTGAAAGAAGAACAGCACTGCAAAGCCCCAAACATGGAATTGAAAGCGTTTTTAGGGGTGTACCTTGGATTTTGCAGTTAAAAGGCGAATGTCGACTGCAGGATCATCAAAACTGCGAATATACAAGACGGCCGCATAACTGGCTTCCGAAGCATCGCAAAACGCATGGAGTTCGAATGCGTTGTGTGGAAATAAGAAACGCGGGATCGAAACGTTTGACAAATTGGAAAATTGGCCTTGAACGTGTTCCCACTTGTTCCTACAGCGATATCGGCAGAGACAGGCTCGTCTCACGAGAGACCAGATAGCCACAGCTGCTGGATGATTCTATTCACATATAAAGTAAATGGAGACAGGAAACGAAGAGGGTCGTAAATCCGCGAAATTTCCGATAGAATATGCCGTTTAGTACACGTTTTAACTAAAGGCGAAGTTGTGACATAATCCGAATTATCCGAAGATATGGCCAAAGGATCGAGCAAAATATGGTAAACCGCGAAGGAGAGCCGTGTTGTTACTTGTCTACTTACTCTATTCAAGACAGCCTGAGTGAAGAAGGCCGATTAATTGATCACGAAGGGACAAGGTCGAATTAATAAAATCAGCACCGCAAAGAATGTCAACAACATAAACATTGTTGCCAATTGCGACTGCTGCTTGTGGAAAAGAAGATTCCTCTTGGCGAGCAAATTTGAGTAAAGTGCGGATAGCCAAATAAGGAGCACTGGACACTCCGTACGTCACCGTGTTCAATTGATAGGTCTGGATGGCATCTGTTGCATTAAAACGCCACCGAATTAATTGATATTGTCGATGTTCTGGCAAAACTAGTATCTGCCGATACATTTGACGAATAACGTAGGAGAAAACAAACCTGTGCGAGCGAAAACGTAAAAGCACAGTTTGAATGTCCAACTTGCATGAAATTTTTTTAATACGGATTCTGAAAATAGACCCTAAATTGGGGTGGTTTTATTCATCAATTTTTTTTAAAGTTCATTAAAGCCCCTAAAATTGACTTTGAAAGTCGAAATTTTCAAGGTTACGGAAAGTTGCAATATGGCAACTTTGCAAATTGACCACGCCTCCCGGCCATAAAGAGCCCTGAGTTAAATAAGGTTCGACAGAGGAGCGCACTTTGTTTAAGTTCCCGGTTAGTTTGAATTTGAGTTTCAAATACTTACGCGCTACAATTAATCTGTGTGAAAGAATGTCCATGAACATAATGATTTTAACGCGTAAGACAGAGTCAAATAGCCGAAAACGTTGTCGATTAGTAAACTTTCCGTAGATTTGAAAAGTGCTTTGGAAAATCATCATTTTCTCCGTAATTAGTGGGCTAATATAAAAATTAAAAAAAAATAGTCGAATAAATTTCACTCCTCTATCGAGTCATATGGTTTATTTCAAAATCCCCGTTTCATGCAAGTTTTCCATTGTAGCTTTGGACCAGCGTGTAAAACGTCGTTCAGAGACAAATGTAAATCTTTCCAAATGTAAAATTACGGGTTACAGTAGATTTTTCTTCAACTACTTCATTAAAAAGTTTATATTATGCATTCGTACGATCACACTTAGAATTCTGTTCACTTGTTTGGAGCCCATATTACAACATACATATCTCTAACATCGAAATGGTACAACATAAGTTCCTAAGATTTCTTGCCTTCAGAAATAGAGTTACCTACGACCCTTGGAATTGCAATTATGCTCCATTGGAATCAAAATTTAATATTCAATCTCTCCAATTAAGAAAAATTCATTTTGAGCTAAAATTCATATTTAAAACACTCAACAGTATGCTAGCCTGGGATGAATTTGTTTCAAGATTTGTTACTAGTTATCATCCATCAATTCGCAATACCCGTCAAAACTATATCTTTTATATATCGGTGTCACGCAACGATTGTTCATTCTATTCACCAGTTAATAGAATTTTGACCAGCGCAATTACTTATTTAAATTCATCAATTCTTACAAATTCCTATTCATATCGATCCTTCATCTTGGGGCTTCCCGGATCTATTAACTAAACTATTATCATCTGCTAATCTAAATTCTTTCATTTGTCATAAGTGATGACATAAGTGTGTATTTGTAGTTATTTCTTTTTATATTTCTTATGTTCATATATTATATTCATATTTTATATTATTATTGTTTATATTTCTGTATTGTTATATTATGTATTACCTCTGCTTAAAAATGGTTATGCCGTTAATTAATTTAAAAAAATAAATAAAATTGTTTAGTGCACGCGCGGAAGCATCAAAAACCACATGGATTTTCTTGTCTGTCGGATCAGACCTGAAAACGTCGTGATGGGGAATAAAATATGACTGCTGTGAGTCAAATGGTTGTGCAACAAGTGACATGTGCCCTAAAGAGAAGTCGTCCTGCATAAAATCGATATATAAGCGCTTAAATTGTCAGTTGCCGAATTCGAAGTTGGACCTAGCAAAATCCAACCGAAAATAGTTTCAACGGCTGCTAGTGAACTCAACCGTTTATGCGTAGAATTGGCCTTTAATATCGAAGAATATAAATCGGCGCCAATGAGTAAATCAATTTTTCCTGGCTTGTGCCAGAGCGGACCCGCAAGATGAAGCGTTCGATAAGAATTAGCTAATGACGGAGATAGTGAAATAGAAGGCAAATCACAACAAATCGTTGGCATCATGATGAAATTGTTTTGCAACGACAAGTCAGAAAGCAACGGCTTAAGTGTGACTCGCATAGTACCTCCAGAGGTGATCGTTGATGATTCTCCAATTCCGGAAATGGGAACAGTGGATTTATGTCGCGGTAAATGAAGCCGATTAGCAATTTTGTCCACAATGAATGAAGTTTGGCTACCGGGTTCAATCAAAGCGTGAACTTGAACACGTCGACCAAACCTATCGAGCACGGGCAAGAGGGCATTCAAAAGCAGGGCCGAATTAGCTGGTGACGAAATAGATTGTTTAGCACAAGGCGACACAGACGTCGATGTACCAGCATTAGTGGGCACCGCCGGTTCGGAATTATTTAAATGTAGCATCGTGTGATGCTTTTTTGAACACTTACGGCAAGTATTCACCGATACGCAATTTTCAACCTTGTGGTTTAAAAGGCAATTGGTGCAACGATTGTGTTGGTGCACAATAGCAGGTGGTTCTGTTTGTACAAAGGGCAAAATGAATTGACCGCTGGTGAGTTTGATTCCTTTTCCAACTTCGTGTTGGCGGCATAAGCAGTTTTGGATGAACTACCAGTCTTACCACGCAAAATAAGAAAACCTGCACTTTCAAAGACCTTCTATATGTTTTCGAAAACGGAAATCAACGTTAAATAAGAAGGAGTTTCCGTTACCGGAGCCAATGAACGTTCAAAAGCTTCAGGCAACGTCAAATCAGCTTTATTGGAGATCAAATGGAGCAAAATAAAATCCGCGAAAGCATTGATCACAAACCCCTGAGTCACCAACATGAACATGTTCTCTTTCTCAGTGAAAACGAGTGTCCGTAAAGCTGATTTGCCTTTAAAACTGATATTTAATATCTCCTCCCAACACGATGTGACAAACTTGCGTTTCGCAATCCTCGCTATTTGTGCTAAAATTGCGAAATACCTGTAGTGCATCTCCCGATAAGGCGGACTGAAGATATTGAAATTTTCCACGTTACTTAAGTCCGTATTTGAATGAATCAAAAACTCGAAAAATCTTTGAAAGTGGACCACTCTTTAAAATGTCCGCTAAACGTGGGAATTGCAATTTTGGGTAATCGCGCCTTACATTTTGAAGTTTGGTCCGTATTAGGAGTGTTTGTCACATTGGGTGCTCAGATTCAATAAAATCCATAGAGAAAGAGATATATAAGAGTTCTCGTTTCCTTGTTTATCTTTGGAAACAAGTTGAGCACAGCGCACCAGTGAGACGGTGCTCGGAACTAACCTAGGTAGCGGAGCTCAGCACCTCTTACCGTTCTCTGTAATATTACTGGGAGGGTGGGGAATGGCGGTATATTCAAATTCAAAATAATATTTATTGCTTGATTTTTTTATAATAATCGACATGTTTCGAACTTATTGGTTCTCGTCAGTACGATGTATTACAATAGTAAAATCGTAGACATGCGACACTTATAAAAAAAAATGTTAATCACAAATAAAGTGAAAAAAAAAACAAAAACATATAAACAGTTTAATTCATTCACTCATTCTCACTCTTATTATTTCGTCTCTCCTTATTTTTACTTTGGAATTGATTTTGTCCTTTGATAAATGAAAAGCGTTTTTTCAAAAACAAACTAAAGCTACTCTCTAAAATGGATTGAAGGATAACCGATTTATGTGTTTTACACAAAAACCAGTCAAAATCAATATTGTTAAGAACATAAAAGGATTTCTGTTTAATGTTAGTGACACGGGGAAAGGTTTCTAAAATTAAAAACAAACATTGATTAACTAAATAAACAAAAGTAAGCAAATCAAGTGAACAATAATTTAATCTTCGGACATCGTCATATTCTTTAAACATAGTAAAAATATGGAAAGACTCTAGTTTATCCGATAACAACGATTTTTTGCAAGCCTCACAGTTGGAAATGTTTAATTTATTAATAAAAAATCCGCAAACGTATGCGACCGCTTGATTTTCCAAAAGATCCTTATCATTAAATTTAGGCAATAACGGAATTTGAAAATCATGAAGTTCGTTATTAAATTCTGTTAAAGTTTCAATAACAACTTCATCTGCACATCCACCCGTGAGAAAATCTTGCAAATTGTCCAAAATACTGCCACTATCTTCTTCGCAATTTGATCCTTTGCTGTGAGGCGCAGCTAAACTATTTAAAATTGCTGTTTTTAACGCACTAACAAAATGTTCTGGGGTTGGATTTATGTCCCTAGCATTACTTTGCCTAATATACCCGTGCAAATTTTCTAATGGGTCTTGATTAAGAGCTCGCGTTTGTAAAAATTTAAAACCGGCCTTTTGCAAGGTTTGCCAAATAAGCTGTACCCCCTTCAAGGTGCGAATCCAACCACTTTTCACCGGCTTATTATCTGAAATAACTCCCGCAGCTGAATTTATTTTTTCAAATTTCCACGTTTTAATTTTATCGATCATTTTATCCCAGAAAACCATGTGTCGAGAGTTATTTGTTACACAACTCCTCATAATTTTGTTATTTTCGGGCCTAATTGTTCGCGCATTTAAACTATCAAATAACTCATCGACATCATGGATAAATTCAGCTGTTTGTAATGATTCGGCGGGCAAAAAAGTGCACAATGATTCAATGGCCTCGGCTACCGTGAAACTCATTGTGCGTGCAGCTATGGAAACTTTCATTTTTAATCGCGGATTTGAATCTAATTTAAAAAATAAGGCTGAATTTTGGGCAGACACGTGTAGCTGCGATGATTGTTATCGGCTTCGTAACACTTACGGATGTGTTCAAATTTTGCCTTTTTGGAGTCGCAAAAAGGATATTATGGCGCATTAAAGTATTTCGCGTGTTTTTCAAAAGGTGGGGTACATCATGAATGGGAATAATTTTTTGATCGTTTACTACAAATTCGGATTCTAAACCTGACTCCTTAAGTAACTGATTTATCGCGGCACAATTCGTGGTCCCCTGGTCGCAAACCGTATTAACAACCTTAAGACCAACCGCCTGCAATTCAGAGATCAGTTCACAAATGAGTGCTTTCAAGTCTTTGGTTTTTATGACATCGCGAGTGAAAAAATATGCAACAGGCTGTTTCTAAGATTTCCGCACACCCTGAACCATGAAATTCAGTGAATGATTTGCAAGTTCATTGCGCCTGCCAAGAGAGCCTAAATCTACAAACCCGATAACTTTATCTAAAACTGCATTATATGAGAGGCCCTCAGATATTGACATCTCATCAAACATGAGAGAGCAATATTTATCTAAATCATTCATTTTCGATACTCTCTTGGCTAATTTCGCGAAATATGACTTATTAATCCCGGTATCTAAACGTACAGAACTTAAATGTTTCATTAATGTTGACTTTGAGGGTAAATTTAAAAAACGTCTTAAAAAACGATAACAGCGAGGACCTCTTTTAAAAATTGCCAAAGCAAGGGCCTTATTTTGTGCAGAGTAAGACGGTTTCTTTCTCTGTACATTTTCTAATTGATTTTCTAAAAATGAAGCACCCGCGGGGTCAAGTTTATCACAGAGCTTTTGGAAAAAATTTGTATGTGATAACTTGTGAGCTAATTTTAAATTTTGTTTGGTGCTTCGAATCGCTTTCTTTAATTTACAGATGGTTCCTTGCTGATTCCTATTAATTTTGTATAAACGCTGTTCCCTCTTAGTCAAAGAAGCTAACCTACTAGCGCCTAGGGTTTTCAAAAGTCCAGGAACCAACTTTGTTGCCTTCTTATTATTGCCATTATCGCGTACAAGTCTTTTAGCACTCATTAATGAAGTGGTCTCTGTGAATTGCATTTCGCAAGAAGCAGTGGATGCACTTGGGACATCGGACCCTTTAAATTGACCCGGACTGTATTTAAAAATTGACGGACTTGCTAAAACGAGCAATTTCGTGTGCAAACTGCTTGTAAAGGAATTCTCCGCAAAGTGGTCCTCACAAATACGCGCATCTTTAATTTTCAAATTGAAATTTATATTAAAATGTTGGCTAATGATATTACACCAAGAAGCGCGCCTATCTGGATTTGAAGGGAAACAAAAAAATCTCTTATTTTTGAAATTTGGATCGGTAATATTGCGATAAAAAATATTATTGCAAAATGGAACTTGACAATAATATTGAACACGTTTATCGAGTGAAGCCATTATGCAGAGAGACAAAATAGATAATAAAAGTACTTACAAGACAAATTAAAGCACCAACAACACCAAAAACATCCAAAAACACAAGAAAAATAGGAACAATTTTCTTACCACAGCACATAACGGACAAAATACTTTTGAATAATGAATTTAGGAATATTTGGTTAAGTGTAAAACAGTGAAATTATTATCAGACATATTTCTATGCGGTGTCTTTTTCTAACACACATAATTTATCTATCTTTGTCTGTACACGTATGTCATGCTTTTTGTCTGAACTAAGGTCGAAAATTACTTTATAGTTTTTGTCTCTTTCTAACACATTGTAATTTGCCATAACGTATGTCCGATATCATTTTTATTTATAATTTTGAAGCGCTACGGACAACCGGTGTGCGAACTAATCCTGTGTTTCCATGTTTGCCTATACCATTCGGACCCCCCTGATAAAATCCAAATAAGCGATTTGAATTTCTAAAGTTTGTTTTAAAACGGCGGAATAAGAAGTAACATCCTCGGCCGTGGTCTCATTTAGTGCTGCTTTGGCAGCCAAAATGTCATTATGGCCACAGAATATCATACCACAGAATAAGAAACACAGAAGTACGACTCCTCCCCTTTTCCATTGTTCTTTTTTCTGTAAGTTTTCTACTGAGTGTTAGGCCAGGCGCATGTAAAGGAAGCAATATACGAGTTTTAAGAACTTAAAGCCTGGTACCCACATCCCACATATAAGAATTGTAAAAACTTAAAATTAAAATAAAAAGTAAAAATAACTTCATCAGATGGTTGTAATATGTATAGTGGCCATAGTGCTCCTTTTCAATTTAATATTTAAGACGTCTGTAAACATAATGTCCTCAAAATGCAAATTACAAATGCGTCTATTCTCTAATTAGCTAAATAGGGAGCCGTTCTCTAGCAAATCCATCCGAAAAACACTACCAAATTGAAAAACAATTTTAAATTCAAAATTGTATGTTCACAATTTAAAAGATTGTAATGTTAGTTCGTACTACACCATTTCACTCGGTAACACAAAATAAAGTAACAGAGTACAATCGAGAACACCAACGAACAGATCATCCACCTTGCGTGCGAGACTACTGTCAATTGTGAAAATCTGTCCGATTGCTCTCAACTTTATAGCGGCCTATATATCGCTTTCTTATTCTGTGATCATACACAGAAGTCCGACTCCTCCTCTTCTCTATTGTTCTTTTTTCTGTAAGTTTTCTTCTGCTCTGCGCTACTGCTGGGCGCATGTAAAGGAAGCGATATACGTACGATATACGAGTTTTAAAATCTTGAAGTCTGGTGCCCACATCCCCCAATGTTAGTTCGTACTACACTACTTCACTCGGTAACCCAAAATAAAGTAACAGAGTACAATCGACAACACCAACGAATAATCTGTCCGGCTAGTCTCAAATTTATACTGCAACGCGTCATTCTGGCTAAAAGAGGAGGAGTCGGATTTTTTTGTACATAATATCACAGAATATCATATACAGAAGTGCGACTCCTCCCCTTTTACCCGGAATGAAGGTTGAGTGCGCTTGGGGGGTGTAAATTAGAGACCTGACGGACAGATTTTTACCATTGACAGTGTTTTCGCACGTAAAGTGAATGCTCTGTTCGTTGGTGTTCTCGATTGTACTCTATTACTTGATTTTTGTATTACCGAGTGAAATAGTGTTTTACGAACTAACATTACAAACTATTAAATTGTGAATTTAAATTTGGTAGTGTTTCTGTGTAACATTTTTTTAAATACTGGTAAGTCATTTAAAAACATATCATTAAGTTTGTTACATGTGTTACCTAAATTACAGGTATCATGGAGAATAATTATTCTCATGGATCATATATAAATGTATTGTTAGAGACTGTCCTATATTATTAAGGGAAAAGGAACATTATTTCGACTTCCCAAAGACATGAAAAGGTAAGAAAAATCGTGGTTAATATGCATATGATTTATTGTAAACGTTGTTTTGTTTTAGGTTTGAAAATTGGTTGTTAAATGTTGATCGGATGGATTTGATGGAAAAGGACTCCCTAAATTGTTACGAGAATCGACGTATTTGTAATTTGCATTTTGAAGACAGAATGTTAACAGAATGTTATGTTTATATTAATCAACATTTAATAAAAGCTTTAAATGTACAAACTTATATTTTAAGTTTTTACAATTCTTATATGTGAAATGTGGGCATCAGGCTTTAAGTTTTTAAAACTCGTATATCGCTTCCTTTACATGCGCTTGGGGTGTTGAGCAGAAGAAAACTTACAGAAAAATGAACAATAGAAAGTGGGAGGAGTCATACTTCTGTGTCTGATATTCTGTGATAATATATTCTGTGATTATGGCATTCAATGAACTGCGATTCGAGACCTTTTACGCGAGAGTAAGAAACTCGAAAGTAGGAATTTGTGTAGGATCGGCACGGGCCTGAACCGCAAAGTCATGAATTTCGTTAATTGCCGTAACTAGCGTTTCGCGAACCGATCGAAGCGTTCTCAATTGACGAGTAGCCGTGATAAAGGCAATTGAATGAGAGAAAACGCGACAAACGAGGGAGATTGAAATAGATTGAAATTTGCAAGAGAAAATAGAGTCAACAATCTGATAGTACTGTTCGGGAATTTATCCCACTGTTGTAATGATGATATTACTTAAAAAACAACGAACAGTAATACGAAAATTTATTGACAAATTTAATGCGATCAAGAAAAAAATTTGAGAGAAAAAGTGCAAAATGAAGTTAAACAACTGTTAGAATCAGCTGTTTCATGCAAAAAAATCTATGTTGAACATCAACCGAAATAAATTGGCGTAGCAACAGTGAAAAATTTCACGGAAAGCGAAAAAAGTTGTTTTAATACTAAATAGAATAAATTTGGTATGCAAAGATCAAACGGCGAAGAAGCGCGTTTGAAAGGAATTTGCTATGTTAAATGCGTTTGAAAATGCGAATAAAATGCAATTGTCGGATGTATCCGGCTCGAAAGACCAAAAAATGGACAACGCGGTGGTAAAAATTAAGTAAGACTAAACTACCTTACCGCGATAGGGAAATGTGCCTGAGATGGCATACTTTTCGTTAGAGCCCTTTCTATATGGGAAAATTTAGTGATAATTTGAAAAAACCTGTCAAAATTGAATGAGAGGGGCATAATCTATCTTTCATTGTGAATAAGTACCATTTACTAAAGCATGACGTAAATTTTTCAGTTTTAAAAAAACGTTTACTGGAGTGTCGAGAGCGCAGGACAGGCGGAAATACCAAATTTGGATAATGTAAAATCACCTTGATTTGAGCTGTCACAGAAAACGGTTGAATAAAATTGTATTTTCTTGTTACTTCGAATTATTATTTCCATCGGCTATCTAAACATATTAAAGACATTACAGTGGCGACGAGGAAAATAAACGCGAATAATATAAACTATTATTTTCGAAAACAATTTGTGAAAAAGAGTGATAAACAGTTAGTGATAAAACGTGCCTAAAAAGATGGAGAACATCAAGAATAGATTTTGCGAATTCAACCAGAGCATCGAGGACTGGACCAACTACTGCGAAAGACTTGAGCAACACTTTGCTGCTTATAAAATTGAGGAACCCGATGACAAAAGAGCTATTTTATTAAGCTCCATTAATCCGGAGTCGTACTACACGTTGAAGGACCTGACATTCCCCGACCTGCCAAAGGACAAGACATTCAAAGAGCTAACGGAGCTGTTAAAAATGCTATTCAAAAGCCACTCCAACGCGTGGAGAGAAAGAGAAAAATTCTACGATTTGAAACAAGAGTCAAACCAATCCATATCAGAATGGTACGCGAAATTGAGAAAAGGAGCCGTAAATTGCAAGTTTGGCGCGAATCTTCTGGACATTCTAAGGGATAAATTCGTCCATGGCCTGCAATCTGGAAAAATCAAGGACAGAATATGCGAGGAAAAGGAGACGAAGACCCTAGATGAATTGGTGGAATTGGCAATGAAGGCAGAACAAACGTCCAAAGCGAGGCAAGAAGAATTTCATTTCGTAAATCCCGCGAATCCAAGGAAGAGGGGAACCGGAAGGAACGTCGAGCAACGTCACCATGCGAGTAAGAAGGTCAACGAAGAGCGCAGAAGTTGGCACCACCAAGGTCAAAAGGGTAAGACACATCAAGAAAATGGCGACAAATGTAAACACTGTGGTAACAAACATTTCAATGAATGTAAGTTCAAATATGCCAAGTGCAACCGATGTAATAAGGTAGGGCACATAGCAAAAGTTTGTTTTCAAAATGTAAATTGTAATTTTATTGAGGAAGACGTAGAATCTAACCTGTATTATTTTGAAAAAGAAAACATAACAAATTGCAAGTCAAGGTCAACTAATGTTAAATGTTTCAATGTTTTAAGTGTAAACAAGCAGTACAACCCCTTCGAAATTGTGGTAAAAATAAATGGAAGGAAGATGAAAGCAGAAATGGATTGTGGTGCTGCCGTTTCAGCAATAAGTTTGACAAATTTCAAGAAATTTTTCAAGGAGTGTCGAACATTTGACAACGACATGATGCTAAAATCGTATGAAGGAAATATGTTCACACCGCTAGCGTACTTTTGTCCAAAAATTGAACACAAAGGTAGGGCCGATACAACAAAAATGTATATTGTAGATAAGGGTGGACCAATAATTTTGGGAAGGGACTGGTTAAAACTTCGCAACGCTGAAATGAACTTGATAGGATCCATAGGGAAAGCAGGAAACTCATTAGAAGAGATCATCGACGAGTTTAAAGAAGTGTTTAGCGAAAAATTGGGAGAATATCGAACCACAAAGATATCAATTCACCTAAAACCAGGTACTAAACCAATATTTTTTAGAAATAGAACGGCACCACTCGCTCTGAAAGAGAAAATGGAAGTGGAATTAGACAAACTCGTAGAGGAGGGCGTGTTGACGCCCATCGAAACAAGCGAATGGGCGACTCCTGTGGTTCCAGTGATGAAAGGGAACGGAGAAATTCGTCTATGCGGTGATTATAAAGTCACCGTAAACAAGCACATGGAAGATGTGCAATATCCGTTACCCAGGATAGAGGAGATCTTCGTGAAATTGGGAAACGGCCAAAAATTCACGAAATTGGATCTTTGCAAAGCTTTCAATCAATTCGTTATGGACGAAGAATCTTCGAAACTGTTGACACTTAATACGCATAAAGGACTCTATAAGGTAAACAGAATGCCTTTCGGCATAAAAGTAGCCAGTAGCATTTTTCAGAAAAACATCGAACAACTGCTAAGTAACATCAACGGCGCGGTTGCATTTCAAGATGACATTTTAGTAACCGGCAGCAACGATAAGGAGCATCTCAAGAACTTGAAAGATGTGCTAGAACGTCTTCAGGAAGCAGGATTAACCGTACGAAGGGAGAAATGTCAGTTCTTTCAACAGCAAGTCGAGTACTTGGGCCACATCATCGATCGAAATGGGCTACGGAAGACTCGAGACAAAATAAATGCAATCGTTAATGCACCCAAGCCGACAAACGCTTCGGAAGTAAGAACATTCATGGGGATGGCGAATTACTATAATAAATTCATACCAGATGCAGCAACAATCGCACAACCACTGTATAATATACTCAAGAAGGGAGAAAAATTCAGATGGACAAAAGAGTGTGACCAAGCATTCGTACGTATTAAAGAAATAATCGCTTCCAACACTGTTTTAGCACATTTCGACCCCAATAGAGAGATAATACTGACAACAGATGCGTCGAACAAGGGCATTTCAGCTGTTTTATCGCACCGGATAAACTAAAAGGACCGAATAATTGCCTGCGCATCGAGAACTCTGACGTCAGCGGAAAAGAATTACCCGACAATTCAAAAGGAAGCACTGGGAATATATTTCGGCGTAGCAAAGTTCTATCAGTACCTGTGGGGAGCGGAATTTACACTAAGAACGGATCACAAACCGCTGGTAGCGATATTCGGAGAGAACAAAAGCATTCCGCAGATGGCAGCGAACCGCCTGCAAAGATGGGCAACTTACTTAGCCGGACATAAATACAAAATCCAATATATCAAAGGTAACGAAAACATTGTTGCAGATTATTTATCCAGAGCACCGTTAGAAGGCAGCAAGGCAGAGGAAAAAGAAGTTGGATACGTGTATTTTACAGAGAAGACCGACTCATGGCCAATCTGCAACAATGATGTCAAGGACGAAACAGAAAAAGACGTCGTGCTAAGGGAAGTAATAAAGTACGTAGAAGAGGACAAATGGCCAAAAACAAACACCGACCATGTCAGCCAATATTACAGTCGGAGGGAGGAATTAACCGTAGACGAAGGCATCCTAATGTGGGGGCACAGAATCGTCGTGCCGAGCTCTTTAAGACCACGCGTACTACAAGAGCTGCACACAGGACACTTTGGCGTGGGACGCATGAAGTCGCTTGCACGATCATGGGTATATTGGCCAGCGATAGACAACGAAATCGAGAAATTGGTAAGAAATTGCACACCATGTACCCTAAACAGGCAAGATCCACCGAAAGTAGAGCTGACACCATGGCCACTGACAACCCGAGTGTTCGAAAGAGTGCATTTAGATTTTCTAGGTCCCATAAAAGGCGAAAACTACCTGTTCGTGATCGATTCCTTCTCCAAATGGCCAGAGATATTCCGCATGAAGTCGACCACAGCTGACGCAGTCGAAAGTACGTTAAGAGAAATCTTCGCACGTTACGGACTCCCAAGGACAATCGTAAGTGACAACGCACCTAATCTTGTAGCGGATAAACTAGAACAATTCCACCAAAAGAACGGCATAACACATGTTACGTCACCGCCGTACCACCCCAAAAGCAACGGAGCCGCGGAAAACATGGTCAAAACCTTCAAAACCAAAATAAAGACCGCACTAGACGACCGCCGAAACGCTAACACTCCAATAAGCACAATCATATCAAGATTTCTAATAACATACAGAAATACAGATCACTGTTCCACAGGTAAAGCACCGTCCGAACTAATGTTCGGTAGGAAAATCCGGACGCGATGGCAATTACTGCAGGAACGACCAGAAAACACCGCCAACAGACGTCAAGACACCTTGACAGCAAATCAAAAGGCACAAGAGCAACAGAAATGGTACTACAAAGGAGTAAAACGGGAAATCGCCATCGGAACCACAGTGATGTTAAGGAAATACCCAATCCGCAACGGACACAAGTGGGAAGAGGCAACGGTAATCGAGAAACGGGGAAACAGCGTGTACATTTGTCAACTCAGCAACGGACAGAAACAAAAACGACATATAAATCAGCTGAGACGGAAGGATGAGCAATTCAGAGAGGACAACGCAAATCACCGTCGGGAAAGCGAGGAACTCGACACGTCAATATTGTGCAGGAACGTCGACAACGACAACAGAAACGAAACCGTCACCGAAAACCCGGAAACCATCGCTGAAACCGAGGAAAACAGACAGACGGAGTCGGAACTTGAAATAGAACCACAACAAAGCGAAATCGAGGAATTCATGGACGCAAACGAAGAAATAGAAAACGAGGACGCACAGATACAGGAACACCACGAAGAAAGAGCAGAAACTGAAACGGAAAAGCCCACAAATCCAAATACCTCAAACAAAAGACCAAAAAGGGATACAAAACTCCCCAAAAACCTCAAGGATTTTGTACTGTCTCGTAAGTAACAAACTAATAAAAATCGTATCATGTAATGACTGTAAATTAATGTGAAATTGTCATAGAATTGTAAACGCGCATAGGGAAAGCACACAAAGTGCACCATTAAAAGTAATGTTCACAGGTAACAGCAAAAACAACCCCGGATGACCACATCAAAACTAAGTGAGGGGAAATGGAGTGTCGAGAGCGCAGGACAGGCGGAAATACCAAATTTGGATAATGTAAAATCACCTTGATTTGAGCTGTCACAGAAAACGGTTGAATAAAATTGTATTTTCTTGTTACTTCGAATTATTATTTCCATCGGCTATCTAAACATATTAAAGACATTACATTTACTATGCCATCTCACCGAGGTTTAATGTCAAGTAAAATAATTTGAAAAAACACATAATTAACAAATTAAAAAACTTTATTCAGTCTTGTGTCACTGTAGATTGTTTCATATTCTTCAGTATTAGTTCATTATTTGAATTACAAGGAATATTATTTAATTCCTGCAGTTTTACTCTCTTTGGCGTTCGTTTTAAATCTTCCGCTGCTTTAGCTTTCAGTTCCTCTATATCTGGAGTGGTATTTAAAGTACCAAATTTGGAGGGCTTTCTTAATGCTGATTTTCGATCTGTAATATTTGCCTTGGGCACTGGTAGGATCTCTTTTGGTGAAACATAGCTTGTAGATGGAGCCGAAATGTTGTCGGTTGAGTCGATTATGCTTTGTGCAAAATTTTCCTCATTTTCACTTTGAGTCACAAAATTTTCCACATTGATATCTTGTATTAGGGGCATTTGTTACCTCTGAAGGTGCAAACACTGATTCAGGAAAAATATCTCTAATAAAGGGATATATATATACAGGGTGTTTCAGCTAAGAGCAGCAAAATTTTAATGGCAGATTCGGTGGGTCACCATTAGTCGAAAACTCATTGGATTTTTCTTGGAAACGTCTCTTTGAGGAAATAGAGGCCATCAACTTCTTCGGCATGTTAAAAAAAAATTATAACAAAAATTTTTAAAAAATTATAGTATGTAGCCTATGGTGATCTTGGAGTAATTTTTTTAAATTTTTCGGTTCATAAACTAAAAAGTTATGGACCACTAAAGTTACGAAATTTTCGAAAAATCTTGACGAGTTCAAATAAAATTGCATTTTTCTCGAAAACGGTGCGTCGTACGAAAAAAATCCAAGAGACAAAAAAGTTTCCTTATTAAATTTGGCATCAAATAGACTTAAAAAAAGTGATAAATTTACAACCCCCATATGAAAAAACAAAGATGGAAAGCCGCCCCCTTGTCAAAAAACCATATTGGGAGTGGCCGATTTTTCTGATATTTTACAGAAACATAGTCCACAATGACCTAAGTAAGTGTGTCAAGTTTGGTTATTCCAACTTATTACAGTTAGGAGATATTTAAAAAATTCGATTTTTTTTCAAGAACTTTGATGGCCTATATCTCCGTTAGGAAGCGTTTCCGAGCAAAATGAATATAGGGTTCTCGACTTGGTTTGGCCTCGAGAATCTGCCATTAAAATTTTGCTGCTCTTAGCTGAAACACCCTGTATATTCCGGTAGACGAGAAGCCCTTTTCAGCATTTGCCATTATTGCAGCTTTATGAACGGCAGGTTTGAATATTTCGGCCACTTGAAAATGAGTTACCACTCTCCCTGGATGAGTCTTGAGCCAGATTTGTAAACTCTGATTATAACAAACTTTGAGAGGACCAAAGAAGCAGACATCTAATGGCTGAAGTTTATGTGTACAGTGGGCAGGGAAACAAAAAAGTATTATTCCGTTTTCCTTTGCATATATTTGAACCTCCAATGATTTGTGAGATACGTGTCGATCAAGAAGAAGAACTACTTTGTCAGTTTTAGACGATTTCACAGTCTTTACAAAAAAATGCAACCACTTAAGAAATATTTCAGAATTTGACCATCCTTTTTCTTGTGTAAATCCTATTGAACCAGCTGGACTGTGATCCAATAATTCCTTTTTCATGTATTTTCTTGGAAATATAAAAGCTGGTGGGAGATACAATCCTGCAGCATTCATACAACAAATTACTGACAAGTGTCGTCCACGTTCTGCACTACTTAAAAAACCCACTTGCTTTTTTCCCTTTGTTGCAAAAACTTTTGAATTTTTACTGGCCACCCTAAACAATCCACTCTCATCAACGTTAAACATTTTGGTTGGGTCAAACTGGACTTCATTTAAAACTGGCTTTAGAAGATTAAAATATTTGTTTATTTGGCCTTTGTTAAACGCTTTGGCACGTGCTGCCGAAGTAGATTCTGGAGATCTTAATGAAATTTCATGATGTCGCTGTACAAAGCCTTTGTTTTTCTGTCTGTCGTTCTGTCGTTCCTAATCCAAAAAATAAATTCTCCAATTCGTTGATATGGGATACCAATTCCTGTTCCATTTGTTCATTGAAAATAGGGCTTTTTCTACCTAAATAAACTTGTTAGGAACCATTGTCAAATTTATTTTTGCCAGCACAATGTCTTATTAAGGAACCGAATGGAACATTGTAAGTTTTTGAAGCAAGTAGCCAGCCCATTTTCTTCGACTTCACTGCTTCTATGGCAGTTGAGTGAAAACTTTTGTCTCTGGCACATGCCATATTTTCCTCCGACCAGGGCCAGCTATTACTATTGCGTTTATATCGGCCTGCCATTTTATAAATTGAAATAGAAAAAAAGTTCAATGGGGATGAGTTGGCACAGTATGCCAACCGAGCCACACACTGACTGTGCCATCTCAATCAACTTGTATACATTTTCAAATAAAGCGGGTTATTTTCGCGGGAAAAATTATTAAAGCGCCAGCGTTCTAAAATAATGTTAGGTTATAACTAGACAACATAACAATTTAGAATAAATATCATTAAGGTGCCAGCAGACGCCCTCAATCGCTTTGCGGCGAAATGCAAACTAAAGTGCCGTCGGTACCCGATCGTAGTGAATCAATGTTGCCATAAATTTTGATTGTCAATGTCACTTGACATAAATTCACGAGTCAGTCTTTTACTTTTATATCTTATACTTTTATTGCACTATCTGGCATATGAGCATATATCGATCGTCCACGAATGATTTATCATGTCAAAATTTTGGAAAATATCTTACGGAACATTCATCTCAGTTAATATACTATGAAAAATGCTAACAAAAATATGTGGTAGTCAAGAAAAGATTGGTTTTCAAGTCTCTGAGGGTGAAATTCCAGTTTTTTGGGTATGTAATGAATGAAAAATGTTTTTTGGTGTTATTGTATTATTGGTTGTATATATGAATTGAATAATGAAAAAAAGTTATCGAAATTGAAAAATTGAATTCCAGAGATTCAAAGAGTAGCATTTTTTATACTGGTACGTATTTTTCTCATATTTTTTAATAGTACAATAAGTGAGATGAATGTTCCGGAAAATTTCCACCACCAGGGGTCGTCTGCTGTCACCTTAATAGTTTGATATTCTTGGCCTTTATAGTGAAAAACATCTGAAGAAACTAGTTGCCAGGGTAATTTCGGAATTTATTTTAACACGAGTGTTTGTTTATCAATGGGCTCATAACATGAATTTTTTTTAACGGCAATCAATAGAGCATATTGACGATAGTCAATAGTCGATATTGACTATTCGAACGCCTCGTACTTTTCTCAAAAAATTTAAAAAAATTATTAAAGTTTGAAAAACGTCACTGCTACGTCACCCATGCGATCGACAAAAAATAGCATTATACCCAATAGAAACGCTAGGAATTGGAGTGGGGTGTTGCTGTCTCTGTCACGCTGCTTGCTGTCTCTGTCACACCAGCAGCTACATTCCTTGAAATTTCAAATTTTTTGTCCAACGCATTAGTGACGTCACGAGAAGTTTTAAACGCTAATTAAAAATTAATGGTAATAGCTACAGAGTAACCAATGGCACCAAAAAATTGCAAAAAAATCAATCTTTCGATTTATTAGAAAAAAATACCACTTTTCGATTCCATGTTATGGGCCCATTCTTCGTTGTGTCGATCGACAAATTTGACATGTTTTCAAATATGCATTTTTTTTATTGAGTTGTAGTCCATTGCTATTTAGTATATTGGGGACTATAATTGTAATTTGATTCAAACTCTCTTTTGTTGGAGAGTGAATTAAAATATGGTCCATTGACAATTCAACACTTGGTATGTCTTTCTATAGTTTGGTCATATAAAATGAGTTTTATAAAATTATTAAAAATTAATAAAATCCAATAAAATTGATATATAACCAAATAAATACTTGAAAGTCTAGAAATTTTAGAACCCGAATATTGTGTGAAATAAAAATATGACATCGGATGTTTTGAGGAAAATTCCAGGAAAATGAAAGTCAAAATTTATGTATTGAAGTGTTTGTTTATTTAAAAATAAAGGAAAAAAATACTTTAAATATCATAGTTAAAATGAAAATTAAATAAATTACTTATGAAATATTTAAATAATATACGTTAATAAAGTCATATACAGAAGTTACTTTGATTAACCCTGTATACGATTTACACTTCAACATCAAGTTTCGTTCACAACTTTGATTGTCACTAAATGAGGAAAAGAATCCAAACTCGACAATCGAAGAAACCTCATTAGTATCGACAACCGATAAAATATAAATATTATAAAAAAATAAAATTCTTTTCAAAATATTATTAATAATATTCATTTCATTTTATAATTATAGAAAAATTAAATTTCATCAATATGAAAATTAAATCCTTTTTAACAATATTACAATTATATGTAATATAGTTGTCATTCAAAAATTGTTTAAAATAACACAAATCTAAATTTCCCTACTTCTGAAATAGACCGTACTATGACTGTTCATCTTCCCAAAAGTTTAATTATTAACCTAACCAACCATTATTTAACTATTTCATATTAATAGCAAATAATGAAAAATTATAAAATATTTCCAACAAAAGTAAGACAATCTTAATAAATATCATAATAAATATTTATTTGATAGTTTTTAAATATGTCATAAAAAATATCAGAATTATTCAAAATAAACATACAAGTTCAGATTTGAAATATTATTCTGATTATTATTATTAATATTATTCTAATTATGTATTTGTTTTTATATATTGTTCTTATAATCATTGTTATAAGTTTTATTTTTATAATTTATAGATTTATTATATTATTTTAGTGAAATTATATTCACTAATTATAATTCAGAATATTATAATATTAAAATTAAATTCTCTGAACATATAATAATATATATATATATATATATATATTAAGGCTGTCAACTTTGGTCGAGATTACCCGGTTATCCGGATTCAAGACTGTATCCGGATTGACCCATTGAACCGAAATCGGGTCGACGGTTAAAAATATCCGAACCCGTATCACCGATCCAAATTTTACCCGGATAAGTTTTGTCCGGATCAGTTATATTCGGATAAGTTTTATCCGGATTTTTTTATGAATTTTACCCGGATAAAAATTTTCCTTTTTATCTGTGTAGTATCTCGAATACACTTGAATAAAATTTTATCCGAATATGTTCTGTTTATATTAATTTTTAACGGAACATACAATCAGGTACAATTACAAAAAGTTGATACAAATTATAATTTTGAATACAAATATTCACAACTGTGCACCAATTTACTGTATTGTAATGTATAGTATACCATAGAAAATATGAAATAAAATAAATCTTATACACAGAGGGAATTACAGATATTAAATTACACCAAAACAGAAATAAAAAATAGAAATAGTATATGCGTTTGATATAGATTGGTAAATGGGTTGTTTAAAAAACTATTATTGAAAATAAAACGTTCGTACTTTCGTAGATCTGTGAAACGGAAATATTAAGTGTAAACAATAATTAAACATATACTTTTGGCTATTATGCGTTGTAAGAAATAGTAACGCCTATATTTGAAATTTTGGACTGCATTTGCACGAAACTTTCATAGTGGTAACACGTTAGTTTAACACAAAAAATAAAATCGTTGTTTAATTAGATAATAGTAATTTATAATTTTATATCCCATCATAATGAGTGACGTGTGGAAGTACTTTGAAAAACTGTCAGAGACTTTAGTTAAATGTAAATTGTGCAGCCACTCTTTAAAGTATAGTGGTAGTACGGGAAATATGTGGCGGCATGTAAAACAAAAGCATTCATCGAGGTACGTAAATTAAGTAATTAATTATTTTTTATATAATTTTGTGTTATATATAATATATTTATATGTTATAATATATAGCATATATTATAAACATAAGCTTAAAAAAAATATAAATGCTTCCCGAAAATCTGAAAAAATCACCCAATTAATTTCCAATATGATTGCTATTCATATGTTGCCTATTTCATTCGTGGAAGGAGATGGATTCACAACCCTGCTAAAATATCTTGTTCCTTTCTATAAAGTTCCTTCTCGAGGTACTACAATGCACCGGCTGCACTTGATGTACCACATTGAAAAATCAAAATTAGTGAATGAACTTACAAATTTTGATTATTTGGCACTAACAACAGATTGTTGGACTTCAAGAAACAACGAACCGTTTATCACAGTGACATGTCACGGAATTAATAAGAAATGGAAAATGGTAACCTTTAATTTATCGACAGAATTAATGGACGAGCGACACACTAGAGAAAATTTAAGAGAACGACTTGAAAATATTATAACTGAATTCAATATTGAAAATAAAGTTGTGGCAGTGGTCCATGACAAAGCGGCAAATATGCTTTCAGCAATGAAATATAGTAAACTTAAAAGTATTTGTTGTTTTGCGCACACCTTGCAGCTTATTATAAATAAATCCTTAGATAAGCCCCAAATAAATGACTTATTAGCAAAGTGTTCATCAATCGTAGGACATTTCAAACATTCCACCGTGTCAGAACATAGTCTACATATAAAGCAACAACAATTAGAACTTCCAAACCATAAACTTATTCAATCGGTAAAGACCCGTTGGAATTCCATATACTTCATGATTGACAGATTACTGGAACAAAAAGAGGCTATAACTGGTGTTCTATCTGACCGAAAAATAATTACGAAAAATCAGGCGATAAAATTTGAAATGACTGAAACCGACTGGGAACTGTTAGACCAATTAAAGAAATTACTTCATCCGTTTGAGGTGGCAACAACAATAATATCTTCAGAATCAGATATAACTATTTCGTTAATACAACCACTTTGTCATAGTTTTTTAAACAATCATCTAATTCCTACAACGACAACATCTTTTTCTGACTTTGAAATAATTGAACAAATTAAGCATGTAATGTGTACAGAATTTAAATCTCGATTTAATTTGAATTCAATTTCACACAAAATACTGAAATTCTAGATATTGCATCCTTTTTAGACCCGAAATACAAAAAATTTGAAAGTACTATGGGAATTCACATAACCATTAAAAAACTTTTACAAAATGAACTTTCCATATTAGGAGAGCAAAATATTGAGATCAGCGATACTTCGCAAAATATAAGCGAACGAAAAACAGCCTTCGATTTATTGTTTCCTGATGAATACTCTTCAGAGGCAGGAACCAGTGCAACAAACACCGACACAGAATTGGATATATATATGAATGAACCTAAGTTGGATAAATCAGCCTCAACAATAAACTGGTGGAAATTAAATGAGGGAAAATATCCTTTTGTTTCGAAATTAGCTATGAAATATTTATGTATACCGGCAACATCCACTCCTTCTGAAAGAGTGTTTTCTACTGCTGGAAACATAATTTCTGCGAAAAGAGCGTGTTTAGACCCGGAAATGTGAAAAAGTTAATATTTTTGAATATGAATTTCAGGAAAAAAAATAGCTTTAACTGTACTTGTATTGAAATTGTTTGTAGTTGTTTAAGTTTTATATTTCACTTTTAAATTTATTGGTGAATTTCACATATTTTATTTAGAGTTAAAAGATGTTTCATATTACTTTATTATACTTATTAGTATTATTCCAGTTTCGTAAATAAAAATATTTTATTTTAATGAAAATATTTATAATTTGTTCTTACTCACCACTATCTGCCCTATATTTAGTATTTAGGTATACTTCTTTAGTTTCATTAAAAAAAAAACAAAGTTTATTTCATGTATATTCAATTATGCATTATGTATAGCATTCGATTAAACAAAAGGGGGTGAATCAAATAATGGTTACTTTTGTTCCGAAACTGATTAAAAAGTCAAATTGTTATCTAAGTTAATCGTCTAATTGCAATCCGGACAATTTTATCCGGAAAACTCGGATAACCCGTTTTCGAATCACTTATCATTTGAAATTATCCGGATAATCCGGGTATCCGGCTAACCGTATCCGAGTTATCCGTACCCGGCTACCAGCCTTAATATATATGTATATTATATAATTATTATAATTATATATATTATATAATATATAATATATTATAATTATATATATATATATATATATCTGATATTTTATATCAAAAGAAGTAATATGTTTTTTAACATAATCACTTACAAATGTTGAAAATACAATAAATATAAAAAATAAGAAAATATGATTAATATAGTTATTATTATATTATTGAATTTAGGCTGATCCTTTCTTAGGAAATCAAATCACCTATTCAATTTAAATATATGAAATAATTAAATATATTAAACGAAACATTCATACAAATAATCAATTTCCATATTGATATTGTATGTAGAAAAATTGAAAACTGATAATAATATTAAAATGAATATCATTAATTAAATCATCGAAAATAGAAAATAAAATCAAAAATTAAAATAAATTTACAAATACCTGCAACTTTTGAAGCTAAGGTAATCCAAAAAAAATATATAATTATAAACAATAACTTGATTTTATAAGAAAACTTTTAAACTTGATTCTGTTTAAGACAAGATTCAACTAACTCAATCTTTAACTGTAAGTAAAAGAGACCCTAAAAATTAAGACCCCTTGAATAATGAAAAATTGCTCTTTTGACAATTTTTAACTATGCTGACAAATATATGGACTCTTTCAAACAGGCAAAGACCAAGCCATAAATTACAATACAAAAAGAAACTTATTCTAAACATGTTAAATTGCTAAATTCTATAAGGTCTAAAACACTTACAGAACGTAAACGGCAAAATATTATCAAATTACATAGATAAGATTTTAAAAACTTTTAAAATCTAAAGCAATTAAACAAAATTTAAACATAAATAAAAGAACTGAAATAAAAATCTATCAGCCCAACCACCCCCCCGCCCCCATATACCCATCACAAAGCCCCCCATTGGATGATGATCAAAGTCGTAAATCTTTGTAGAAACATCCAATAATTCCTTTCTTCAATCCAATTCCAAATTCATTCAGGTGAAATGCTCGGAATAAAACAAATAGAAAAGAAATTAGAATTTATTAGAGATAAATCAAAAATCAAAAATAAAAATAATAATAAAATAATGGTAATAAAAATTGGAAAACACTAAATTGAATTTTAGTTTTGTCTATAATAAAATTTAAGGTTTGTTACATTGTAACGTCCTTTAATGTCGTCAAAATTATCAGGATTAGCAATTGTATAAACATTAGGAAAAGGAATGTCTATTACAATATATGGACCAGAATAAAGTAAACATAATTTTTGAGAAATTTTATGAGTAGCATCAGAAATAGGATTTTCTCTAAGTAAAACCAAATCACTCAATACAAATTGATCACATTTAGATACAGATTTAGATCGAATTTCTGCATTTTTCTTCAAATTTTGTAAAACAATATCTCTAATCTGATTTACATCAAGAGAAATAGGAGAAGGTCGAAATTTTGAAAACATTATAGTTAAAGTATTTGGTGGATTTGAACCATATAGTACCTCAAAAGGAGAAAACCCTGTAGACAAATGAGGAGTACTATTAAAAACTGTCTCAATTTGTGACAAATAGCCAACCCAATCAGGATGAGATTTATGACAAAAAGTTCTAAACATACAACCAAGTTCTCTCATAACCCTTTCACTAGGATTTGATGCAGAATGTCGGATAGAAGACAACAACAGAAATACCATTTTTCTTCAAACGATCTTGCCACAATTTAGAAGTAAATTGAGAACCATGATCTAACAAAATAGACTTAATAGGAATAAAAGAACAATAATCATTTAAAACTTTATCAACAGCAACTTTAACCAAAGCTCTTCTCATTGAATACAATCGGACAAACTTAGAAAAACTATCAATAACAACTAAAATATATGAAACACGTCCAGGACCAGGTGGTAAAGGTCCAAAGAAATCACAAGTAACCAATTCACCAATATATGAAGGAACTATGGGATTCACTTTTCCTACAAGATAACGATTTGGATATTTGCATTTTTGACATATATCACAAGATCGAGTATACTGTCTAATTAAACGACTTAAACGACGAAAATAAATTAGTTTCCGAAGTACTGAAAACAATTTAGATGCACCAAAATGACCATAAAATTCATGAAATGATTGAATTACATTTTGAATAAGACAAGCTGGAATAGTAACAAGATAAACTAAATTAATTTTAAATATTAAATAATTATTAAACAATGAAGCAAATTTAGACAAACGTAGCTGTTGAGAATTTAAAACTATTGATTCCCCTAAAACAAACTTATAAATAGGTCCTAAAAATGAATCCTGTTCTTGAAGTACTGACAAATTACGAAATTGAGAACGGAATTCCTTAAAATTAACTAATTCAAAAAAACTAACAAAGAAATGATTATTAATACTAGAACTAGCAATAATTGGAAAAGGATCTCGCACTAAAGATACATCACCTACATTAGGAGGGTACCGAGACAAAACGTCTGCTACAATATTGTCTTTTCCCTTAATATACTCTACTGTATATGAGTATTCACTTAAAGTTAAAACCCATCTAGTTAAACGATCATTTAATAAACGACACTGATGAAGAAATTTCAATGCATGATGATCTGTTCTAATAACTAAAGAATATCCTAAAATAATAGTTCTAAATTTTTCAAGACCAAACATAATTGCTAGTAATTCCTTTTCTGTAACTGTATATAAAAGTTCTGCCCCTCTTAAAACACGACTTGTAAAACCGATAACTTCATGTTCCCCATCTTCCCCTAATTGATATAGTTCTGCACCAAGTGCATAATAAGAACTATCTGTTTGTAAATAAAATTTTTTATTATAATTTGGAAAATGAATAACTACTGTATGAAGAAAAAGAGATTTGACTTTAGTAAAAGTATCTTCTTCTTTGTCAGTCCAATTCCATCGAGAACCTTTTTTTAATAAATGTAATAAAGGTTGTAATACATATGAATTTACAAAACGTCTATAAAAATTGCATAGCCCTAGAAATGCTCGCAATTGTTTTTGATTTCTGGGGGTAGGAAAATCCTTAATAGCCAAAATCTTTTCATTGTCTGTATAAATACCTTTTGAACTTAATATAAAACCAAGAAATTTAACTTCAGATTGAATAAATTTAGACTTATCAAAATTAATAGTTAAACCAGCATTGGATAAATGAGTAAACAAAATATCTAAGTGATTTATATGATCCTGAAAAGAAGGTGAAACAATCAATAAATCATCAATATAATTAATAACAAAATCTCTAATATCAGCACCCAATATAATATCCATTGCCCTCATAAAACTACCGACTGGTGATAATGGAGTCTCACAATCGGCAATCATTCTTGAATTTAACCATCGAGCATCAAGACAAAGTCTAACTGACCCATTTGGTTTTCGAACAACAGTAATTGGACTATTGGACTAATAAATGATGTTGGTTCACGTATAATAACTCCAAGAGATAACATACGTTCTATTTCTTGTTCAACCTCTTTAATTAAATGAAAAGGTATTGGATAAGGTCTTTTTACAAAAGGAGTATCATCATATAACGAAATAGTGTGTTCATATTTATTAGTACGTCCAGGAGAATCACTAAATAAATGTGAATATTTAATAAATAACTGATAAAGTTGTTCTTGTTGTTGAATAGTTAAATTTACTAATTCATTGACTTTAATTCGAAATTTTGTAAATAAATCTGTAGAAGATGAAATATTATTTTCATTATTATTATCACAAACTAATTCTTCATTACAAATCTCAAATGATAAAGATTCAGAACTTGAATTTAAATGAACATCAAAATTAAATGGCAATTTATAAGACATATTGTTTTTTATTAAGTACTAAAACTTGATTTGAAAAATCTAATAAACTACCTAAATCATAAAACCAATCTACACCTATAATTATTGGTCTAATTAAATTTTTAAGAACTAAAAATGAATAGCTAAATTCAAATGGAATTTCTGGAAAAGAAAAAGTTAAAAACACTTGTTGTTTAATAGGAGTTGTCACGCACTTTCTTCAGTTACTCTCTTGCGCGACAAAACTCCGACTAGGAATTGTGGGTTCGTTAGAAATTGCAATAATGCCAAAAGGGCGTCACTAGTTTATATAACACTTAAACTAGAAAGAGCAACAATAGAGTAACTAAAACCAGAACAACCGACGAAAGAAATACCCGAACGTTAAGATAATTTGGTAAGGTGCAAAATAAAGAACAAAATTTATAAACAGAAGAAACAACGAGTTTAATAACTCTAATTCAACAAGTAGCTAAACCGTACCACGGTTTGTCAATCATAAACTTAATATTTAACTTGCTTATTTAATTTAAACTAATGAAATCAAATTCAATGAGCAGGTATAGCTAATCAATAATAATTATTTAATACTAATCGTACGTACGAAATGATTACTTAAAACTAAAGGAAAAGAAATCAATGGTTTTCAAAAATGTACACAAAAAGTGCACCAAAATGTAGTGACTGAAGGTCAACTACAAACTCTTAAAACTAACACACAAAAAAGGTACCGATCCGACGGAACGGCACGTAAACAATAAGGAACTTAAAATTAACTTAAAACCAGACTTAGCTGTACAACTCAGCCTGAGAAGGAGTGCATGGACTTAAAAAGGGAATGTGAAACGCCGAGACGTCGTCCGAGATTGCAATGTGTCAAAAGGGCTCCAACTCCACCCTGTCTCCTTTCAATGGATGTTGTACGCCAATTGCTTACACTTTAATTGATCCTACTAATTAGGAAAACGATACTATCCATAAAAAATATCCATAAAGACTATCCATAAAAACCCTACAAATATAAACGACAAGTTATTTTAATTATTCTCCACACAAATTGTTACTAACCTATACAATTTGTACAAACGCCGAAATGAATGGCCTAAAATGGAAGAGAAAGAATTTGTTAAGAAAATGTTCACATGTTCAGACAATGACTTACTTGATTAAACTTTATCGCATAAATATGGTCAAACTCAACGAAAACTTATGCACTCAATTGGACAATCAAAATAACGCAAAAATATAGAGTTTTTAATAGATAAACGCACAAAATTAATCCGCTTAAAAGCGATGATTTTGGAAATCACTTAAGTACGTGTTATCTCTTCTAATCAATTAACGCCATTGTCTTCTGACGGAAAACAAGGTACCAACATAGCTGTCTGAACATGGTAACAAATTCCAAACTCCTTCTACTCATCAAAATGTATTCAAAATGTCACCAAAATTCAGAGAATAATCAAAATAACACATCGAACCTAAAACAAGCCCTATTCTTAATTAAATCCTAAATAATCGCAAATGCGAAACCTAAACTAGGAATAATTATTTACAATGAGGTCCGTTGTCACTACTTGATTGTCAAAATTAGTGTCAAAACAATCATGTAAACAATAGCGAAAATTCGCCCGTGACAGAGTACTCTTTTGACCAACTGCACCACGTAAAGAAACCGAATTTACAGGTAAAACAGAAATATTTTTATTTTTCTCTTTAATATCAAGAAAAATTGCTTCATTTATACAAGAAATTTCAGAGCCATAATCTAATAATGCTAAAATATTTAAAGTTTCACAAATTAACTTAACATGAGGTAAAAATTTAATTGGAGACACAAGCTTATCAGATATATTATGATGATTAGGAAAAGATGAATAAGTTTCTATTTCTCTATTATTATGTGGAAGAGAATAGGATAAATTTGAAGGATTTATACACACCGGTTCCAGAGGTGTACTTAATTTATTTGTATTTCTACTATTTAAGAAAAAATTAGGTATAATTGATTTTAGAAATATTCTAGCACCAATGGAATATTTTGAATGAAGAGTTTCTACTGAAAGTGGTGAAGAAGAAGTTAATGTATAAATAGGTGAATTACACATAAACAAAGAAAATTGTGTGGAGTGATCAAATTCAGTAACAGGGTCCACACTACTCCACCCTAGTTTCAACTGTAAAAGTTTCCCATATTTGAACCAGTTTGATTTTGTACATTGGAAAAATTTGACACATTAGATGTTAAATTAGAATTTGGTGGATTAATATTAGATGTAGTAGGTGCATTTTTATTAGATTCAAGTGTAATAGAATTAATATTTTTAGGTTTTGTAACAAATTTTTGTTGTACAGGTTTGGGATTAACTGTAGTATTTTTAAAATGAAATCCATCATTTGAAATAGAACTTGATTTCTTTGAAACATTTAAAATTGCCTGTTGTTTCTCCAAAAATGATAACGCTCCCGCAATAGTACGATCATAATATACACTCCAGGCTGATTGAACATTTATAGGAAATTGAAGCATAATTTCAAGTAAAATTTCTGGTTCAGTCATTGGTGGAGAAAATGCCTTACACCAATTTACTTGACGTAAAAAATATTGTGTCATATTTAATGATTTATCCTCCTTATATGTCATTTTTAATATTCTTCGTTTTTCAGTTAACTGTTTGTCAGCAGACCAAAAATAATTCAAAAACTCACTTTTAAATTGTTCATATGTCGACCAGGCATATAAAGCGACCCAATCTAAAATAGGCCCTTCAAAACAACTCTTTACAATAATTAACTTATCTGTTTCTGGAATTTTATATGCTGTACAATATGATTCAAATTTTTTAATAAATTGAGAAGGGGTAATTAAATTATTCTCTTTAAATTTTGGTTTTTCCATAGTAGTTAAGGGTAAAGAACGATACATTTACATTATTTAAATTGGTATTTGGTGTAGAAATATTTAAATTTTGTGGATTAACTTGAGAAGAAACTAAATTAGGACGATCTTCTACTACACTCATTGTATTCAGATTATTTCGCGGATTATTAAAAGAAACTAAATGTGACCGACCTGTAATTGGTGCTGGTTGATGTGCCAATCCAGTTGTTGTTGGTGAAGAAAACTCTGGTTGAGCAGTACTGTTCACACTTGAATGAAAAGTACGATATGATGTTCCCACTCTTGAATTTTCCATATTAGGACTATTTGAACCCAGTAAATTATTCCTTGATATTTCCATTAATCTTTCGACTGTCTGTGCTTGCTTTTCAACCAATTCCTTTAGTTGCACTACTTCCTCTCTAAGAGCAACAATGTCCCCAGACACATGTACAGTCTCTCTTCTATTTTCTGGTGATACATTTTCACTTGGACTATCATTTTCCACTTCAATTAAAGAAAATGATTGAACAGGTCCGGCAGATGTAAAACTCTCCTCTATTTTAAAATTCTGCAACTTTTTTATCAACAGTATCTTTGCCTAACTCAAAAAAAAAAATTCAACAATAATTTTCCCGGAAAATTCGCTAACAAAACATTCTGGTCACGGCACCAATTTATGTAGTGAAACAACCCAGATTGAGAAAACTCATGTCATATCAAATGAGTTTTATAAAATTATTAAAAATTAATAAAATCCAATAAAATTGATATATGGCCAAATAAATACATGAAAGTCTAGAAATTTTAGAACCCGAATATTGTGTGAAATAAAAATATGACATCGGATGTTTTGAGGAAAATTCCAGGAAAATGAAAGTCAAAATTTATGTATTAAAGTGTTTGTTTATTTAAAAATAAAGGAAAGAAATACTTTAAATATCATAGTTAAAATGAAAATTAAATAAATTACTTATGAAATATTTAAATAATATACAGAAGTTACTTTGATTAACCCTGTATACGATTTACACTTCAACATCAAGTTTCGTTCACAACTTTGATTGTCACTAAATGAGGAAAAGAATCCAAACTCGACAAACGAAGAAACCTCATTAGTATCGACAACCGATAAAATATAAATATAATAAAAAAATAAAATTCTTTTCAAAATATTATTAATAATATTCATTTCATTTTATAATTATAGAAAAATTAAATTTCATCAATATGAAAATTAAATCATTTTTAACAATATTACAATTATATGTAATATAGTTGTCATTCAAAAATTGTTTAAAATAACACAAATCTAAATTTCGCTACTTCTGAGATAGACCGTACTATGACTGTTCATCTTCCCAAAAGTTTAATTATTAACCTAACTAACCATTATTTAACTATTTCATATTAATACAGTGATGCCAGATGCACATAGCCAAAAATCGGTAGATGTCGCTTAATAAAAACGGTAGAAAGCGGTAGATACAGAAAATTTTATAATAAAATTATTTTCTGTATTCGAGTCGATTTGTTTAAACTTTAAAACAATTCCGGTAATTGAAATGACATTTCAAGTGTAATATGTCATATATATTAAGTTTTTTTTTTAATTAAAACACATAATAAATAATAAATGCATATTTTGTTTATTTTTCTTTTAAAACATATCTCTAAGCCAAAGTTTCAATTAACAAATATATATATGTATAATCTTATACATACATTTAGAAGAATAGGTACTTTATACGATTCATTTACAATTATTTACAAATCTTCAGTTTCGCCCGAACTAGAACTTAAATTTGGGTGTTTATTATACATTTTAACGATCAAACGAACTTACCTGTTGTGAAGTTCGATCGTAATTATATTCGGGTCTTGTTTGAATGGTTACTAATGTAGTCTCGTCTACTTCTGTACGTTGACGCACAATACTTCAGCCAAAAAATAAATCTAGTAGCTACCCTTAATGACACCCTTATTTATTCAGTTTAGAACAATTAGGGATGGGTAATATATAAGTATATACCATATATGTGTATATAAATAAATATTTTATATGGGCGGCACCTTAACCATTCAAACAAGACCCGAATATAATTACGATCGAACTTCACAACAGGTAAGTTCGTTTTGTCGTTAAAATATATCCGAGTCTCGTTTGAATGATTACTAATGTAGATGTTTAGAGCCAACGCAAAAAACATATATTTTTATAAACAACACATTAACAAATTAAGAAATAACCGAATCGATGGAAGCTTTCCTATCCATTTGAATAGGACGGTTATAAAATCTTGCAAATACTAAAGATTCATTGGACCAACCTGCTGTACTCTTAATTAAATTAAGATCAACACCTTTCTTTAATGCAGCTGATGTGGAATCATGACGCGTTGAATGAGCAGTAAATTCACAAGGTACACCACTTATAGCCAAAACATTGCTAATCCAACGACTGATAGTTTGAGAAGTTGTTGATTTGAAAGGTCTTCTTGTAGTCAATATCAGCTGATTAGTACCAATTCTCAAATCCTTAGTGAGAAACAAATAAATTTCCAATGTAGAAGCAATGCAAATTTGAGGTTTCTCTGTAAACCGTGGTAATAATAAAAAAGGCTGATAAGCCCCAGGTCGAGAAGTCTTCATTAAATCATCAATTTCCACTTCATAACCATTATCATTTTTATGAATATTGTCAACCTTAATTGCAGCTAGAGTCTGCATCCTCTGAGCAGTACCTAAAGCCAACAATACAACCAATTTATAAGTCAAATTAGCTAAAGTTAACTCTTCCAATGGAAACATATTCGAAAGTCCATCCAAAACAGGCCTAACATCCCAAATTCTTTGATATTTCGGCTTTATCGGTCTATTCCGAAAAACTCCCTTAAAAATCTTGAAATTAAGGGCTTCTTTGATAACTCACGATCTAAAATTAAAGCCACTGCTGCTCTACAACTATTAAGCGTTCCATAAGACGCTCCCTCATAATATTTTGAAGTTAACCATTTTAACAATACCAATTCTGAACCTCTATACGGATTCACATTTAACTTATAGCAGAAATTAAACCAATCTTTTATAGGTTTATCATACTGCTTAATTGTATTAGGTGCTAATGATCAAATTAAAATTTCTATTGTTGATTCTGGGATACGTCTTCTACGGTACGCTTCGCTGATAATTTCCCGACTAGTAGAGATAATTTCTTGGCTAGTGGATGCGTTACTGATCTATCGGGAGAAAATAACAAATCAGGTCTTGGATTAAATACAATAGGAGGTTCAATTAACATCAATTGAAACAATGGAAACCACGGTTGAGCATGCCAATCCGGCACTACTACAACTCCTTGTGCTTGCAATGTGCTGCTGAAAAAATAACGTGAAAAAATAACTTTGCAATTTTTTCACGTTTCCTTGTTGGAAGCTCGATAACCATATCAATAGAATTCAAAACAAATCCAAGAAATTCACACTTCTTATCCGGAATAAAAATGCTCTTCTTCTTATTTATAATGAATCCTAAAGATTCTAACAAACTTTTAGTTTGATTAATATTGTCCAGGCAAGATTTATAATCATCAGACACACACAGCAAATCATTCAAATACACAGTTGACAATAACCCCTTTTGCCGTACACAAACCAAAAGGTAAACACACAAATTCATAAAATTGAATGACCTTTCCAGGAAAATCTTAAATACTTTCTACTGGAAACATGCACAGGGACCAAAAAATAAGCATCTTGTAAGTCCAACTTAGCCATATAACAGTTAAATGTTAACAATTTAACAGCTGTACGAACATCTTCCATTTTAAAATGATCCGTCTTCATAAAACTATTCAAACGTTTTAGATTTAAAACAAAACGTTGTGTACCATCTGATTTAGACACCAAAAAATACGGTGACACAAATTGATCCGAACAATATGAACACTTCTGAACTGCCCCCAGTGCTAGCAACTTAGAAACAGATACCTCTAACTGCTTTTCTTCGCTTTGGGACCAAATCCTTTGACTGATACAATGAATTTGCACAGGCTCAGAAACAAACTTTAATTTATAACCAGCAACAGCCTCCAACACAAATTTATCAGAAGTTAAGTCTGACCAAGCACTAGTAAAATAACTAAGCCTGCCGGCTATATTTCTCACCATTATGTTTTTGGAGGTGGATTGTTCCTTTGACGTTGATTGAATGTGGATTTCGCTTCGGTTCCTTTGTATTTCCTGGAATGGTAATATGGACGATGAGTTTTGTACCCCGTCCGCGCACCCAATTGATTTTTCCCAGGCGGGGTTCGTCCATTTCCCGAAAAATTGGATCGCGCTTCTGAAATCTTAGACACTATTGGTTGTTTCAACGTCAAGCTAATTCTTTCAACAGCTTTAGCAGCCTTCAACCTCTCCGCAAGGACTACACCAAATAAAAAATTATCACATGAACTTTGTTCTAAAACCAAATTGGGTTTTTTATCCACATTAGGATAAACAAAAGCTTTACGAATTTTCGTTATTTGACAATGAGCTTCCGCCAAAAGTTTAACAGCGTCTAGCTGAAATTTGATCAGTTTTTCACCATCATTAGCCTCCAACTGCTTCTTTATCAATAATAAGCTTAGACTTGATCCTAAAGCCGAAAGAGCCGAACCCACAATATTCTGATCGGATACAAAAAATTTATCTAGCTTTTTAATAGAGCTGCTAAGCGAGGATTCAATCTCTGGGTTCAATGAAGGCGCATCTAAATATACACTGCCAACTCGTGCATAAATTGCCAATAATTCGGATTTTTCATCCTTTTTAATGCCATCATGTACCCAATGCGACACCCGAGAAGATAATTCTGTATGAAACACGCATTTTTTATCAGCCTTTTCCAAATTATCACCCAGTAACTTTAGGGTATCTTCATCCAAACATTCCTCCACTGGTTCAGCTAAGTCATTTGCAACAGTACATTGCGTTGCATCAACATCCAAAACGTCATTATCTACCTCATTCGCTTGAACTGGGGTAATATTGACATTATTCACCTTTTCTACGTCATCAGACACTAGAAAGGATATCAACAAAATTAAATCGTTGACTGGAAAAAACGTGTCCTCTATTCCAAATGCCAAATGATAGATAATTGTCTCGCAGAAACAACCTCTATCAATCCCTTACAGCGTAAGAGCTGAACGGATTAATGCACTTTAATTCGCACCCTCGAAGGGTTGTCAAATTGTTACAAATTGTCTCGCAGAGACAACCCCAAGCTGTTCCTTACGCAGTAAGGGCTTATCGGGTTATTGCACAGTAACTCGCACTGCTGCGTGTCTACTGCCAAATTGACACAGCGTTTATTCCACCTAAGCGTTGATCTTGCTGCTCAAAATATTACTTACATTCAGTCTCAAAGTCTGAATGATTTGATACAGCACATGACTCAGAAATATTCCTGCTGGAATCATCTGAACTCGAAGATGAACGAGAATGACGGCGTTCTCTCTCCAGCTTTTTAATCCGCTTATATAAGCGTGAAACCAGCTCATCCGAACTGCTTCTCCTTTTTCCCATGATTAATTAAAATTAATAAAAGGAGAATAATTCGTATTTTCTCTTGAAAAATTAAAATTATTTGAAAAAATTCGCGCACAAAATGACTGACGATGTTATGCCAAAAGGCACAAAAAAACGAATGAATAAGGGTGTCATTAAGGGTAGCTACTAGATTTATTTTTTGGCTGAAGTATTGTGCGTCAACGTACAGAAGTAGACGAGACTACAGAAAATTTTAAAATAAAATTATTTTCTGTATTCGAGTCGATTTGTTTAAACTTTAAAACAATTCCGGTAATTGATATGACATTTCAAGTGTAATATGTCATATATATTAAGATTTTTTTTTAATTAAAACACATAATAAATAATAAATGCATATTTTGTTTATTTTTCTTTTAAAACATATCTCTAAGCCAAAGTTTCAATTAACAAATATATATATGTATAATCTTATACATACATTTAGAAGAATAGGTTCTTTATACGATTCATTTACAATTATTTACAAATCTTCAGTTTCGTCCGAACTAGAACTTAAATTTGGGTGTTTATTATACATATCACTATTGTGCATACTAAGTAATGGCAAATCAATCGCAAGATCGAAACACGAGCTGCCTTGTAATAAATTTTTTGAGTGAAGTAACCCGCATAATGTTGATGTTGATAACCGATTACGTTGTTTCGTTTTTAATAAGTTTATTTGAGAAAAAATTCTCTCCACATTTGCGGACGATACTGGAAGAGATAGTATAGCCGGTATAAACAACTTTAAATTAGGAAACATGGGTTCGTTGTTCCCAAATTTGGTGTCCAAAATAACGTTCCAAAAAATTTCCACATTGTCACTATCGCTCCATGTTTCAATATTCCTCAACATTCGCCATTCCTCATCTAATTTAACAGAATCCGCGAGTTGAGGAAAATATTTAGATAGCGGAATAATCGATTCGACAGTACCACTTTTTACCTGAACTGGATCAATGATACACAATTGTTTTAAGCTGTCGTCATTAAAATTGAATCTCAGATTAATTTGTGTAACACTTTCAATGTAAAAATCTAAACAACGTAATCGTAACAATAGCAATTGTTCCTTTGATAACACATGAGTTGACAAATAGTTTATTAGTTTGACTCCCAAGTAGATTTGGTCTAAAGGTTTGTGATTATTCGAATTTTTAAAATCGATATCCTGTAATGGTGTACTTGTAACTACTTCCCGTATAATAAAAAAATCTATAAGTATTTTATATAAAAACGACAATCTGCTATGTACTCTATGAATATTCGGTGCGGTTGCCTGCATTTCTTTATTAAAATTATTAAAAAAAGGCAAAATATGATCCAAAAACAAGTAAAATGGATGAGTGACAGGATCTTTTAGTTTCTGCAAGATGCCATCCGAAACCAATAATCGATCGTTTACTGAACAATCAGTAAAAAACAAAATCAACGCATTATATTGTTCTATTAAACGTTCAACTACCATATGTAAGGACAACCATCGAGTTTGGCACGGATGCAAAAGTTTATGTATTTTTGTATTTGTGAAAATTTGAAATTCTTTAAAATGTTCAGTTCTTTTGGGACTGTTTGAGAAATAATTATATAGTTCTCTTGCCAAATCTTCAACACCTTTCGGCAACTTTGCACAGGCATATGACGCACATAATGAAAAGCTGTGGCAAATACACTTAAATACATAAAGATGCGGGATATCCTTTTTCAAAAGCGTAACAAGCGAGTTTTTGGAACCGAACATAACATTTGCGCCATCCGATGCAAAGCCAATTAAATTCTGCTTGTATGGAAAGAATCGGGATCTCTCAACAACTTCCAGGAGCAGATAACCCGTAGAAACCGATATACCTGCACAACAGATCCACGTCTAATTGTGAGCATAGATGAAGCAGAGCTGTATCTAACTCTATTAGACCAGAAGAACAGCAGTACTAAGACGTCTTGAAAAGAATGTACCTTCCAAAAAAGAATATGAAGCAGAGCATCTTTTGCACCTAAAACGACTACCAAAAGAAGAAGTCGGATCGCGATGTATAACACACCACGACCAGCAATTCCTTTTGGTACAACGCTTTTTCGTCCTTAAGAGACCTTGTTGTTGCAGGGCTTCCACCAAAACCTCGTCATCCTGACCAATAAATTGGTAGAGATCTAAAAAAAATACAAAAAATCAAAATTTTGTATATTTAAATTTAAAAAACAACTTACGATGAATGTTTCGTATATTGCTGAAGTCCATCTTTATATGATAGATTGCATAAAACGCGGAAAAACGATGAAAATTCAACGCTGTGGAAAATGGCTTTTGTTGGAAAAAAAGTCAACACCACAAAATGGCCGCTTAAAGGAAACATCACGAAAGGGCGTGTCTAGTGCAAACATAAAAGTCACAAGAAAATTACTAGTAATCTAGTTATTTTTCAATGGGTAACCTAAAAAATTTGGTGAAAAATTGCAATTTTTCAATTGCAATTTTCTCGGAAAATCGGGGGTCTTCCGCAAATTTTTCTTCGCGAATGTACTATTAAAGACGTGTTCTTTCTTTCTGTAAAGTTAGTTTTGCGAAATTCGCACGCCGCTAAAGTGTACTGGCACCCTTGGTTCTCTTCCTGACCTAACAGCATCCACTTTTTCTTTTTTACAGTCATTGATTTTCTTCAGTAAACAGTTCCTCCCGGTTTTTATCTGAGTTGATCTCCAATAGTATTTTGTCTCATAGAATGCTGTCATAAAGGTCCCCATATGCACACGTACGTCCCAAGTTTCTCAGTCTTGTCAGGAAATCATCAAACGATTCAGTCTCTTCTTGTTTGGCAAGATGAAATTTGTACCTTTCAAACGACACATTAGTCTTCGGTACGAAATATTGATCATACTTATCTTGAATGACATTCATGTCCATTTGATGGGTATCGGTTAAATTGAAACTGTCGAATATTGAAACTGCATCAGAGCCTATTACTGACATAAATGTAGCAGCTTGAATCTCCTTCAGCTGATTTTTCAGATTTGTGACTATCGCATACAAAGTGAATTGTTGCTTCCATTTCTTCCAATTTTTTGTCATATCGGAGCCATCGAAATTTAACGGACGTGGTGGACATAGACTAGGAGTGTTCTGAGTACTTGCAGTTGCAATACCTGCATTTGAAGTTGTTCTGTCATTTGCATTATTAGTGGTATCATCGTTTTCTTGATGGTGACCACTTATTGTTCACTAACAATAATTCTGACACCATGTAACGTACACTAATAATTACAACTATTTAACATTAACTATGTTATCGTTGCTTCTAGATCTATTGCTGTTTGTTCTAAGTTTTTATAGTTTTGGGGTGGTGCGTATTTTGTGCCCTCTTTGTAATTTGTTTGTTTCACAATTTTTACTCTGATAATAATTGTGAGAAGTCTCGGTCGTGTAATACAGACCCGAGAATAATCGGTCGTGTAAAACGGGTCTTACGCAGCGCCCAATCTTTGTAAATTTTTTTCTCATATTCCATGACTGGCGGCTTTTACAAAATGTCTTTAATCTGGCGTAGTTTCTAGCTGTACGTGGAACCAAATCCTTCTTTCTATTTGCAGTGATTAATGCATTAAAATCAGTTACCACCTTGAAGTGTTTTCCAATCAAGTAAAATCGGAATTTTCTCAAAGTTTCCACCACCGCTAACGTATCCAATTCAATTGAGTGATATTTACTTTCAGCTTCAGTCGTATGTCTGTAGAAATAGTAAACGAGGAGTAGCTTTCCTAAAACTTCCTAAAGTAAAATTCCGGCCAATCCCTGTCCAGACGCATCACAATGAATTTCCGTTGCTGCATGTTCATATATTGCCAAAATAGGGTGAGAATAATCAATGCTTTTGCTAGTTTAGCAAAATCCTTCACGATATGCCGAAAATAGCTGACTAAATCCAAAAATTGTCTCACTTGCTTGACAGTGGTTGGTGTTGGAAACTTTTAAAGTTCTAAAATTTTTTCCTTACTTGGCTTAACACCCTTTTGTGAAATCTTATATCCCAAATAAGTGACATTTTCATACATAAAACTGCATTTTTCGAAGTTTAATGTCAACCCTTCGGTGGCCAAAATTTGAAAAACTTTTTGTATATTCTCAAAGTGTTTTTCAATTGTGGTTGATGAGATTAGAATATCATCGAGATACACACTTGCGATATCTCTATACTGCAACAACAAATCTGTTCATCATACACTGAAAAACACTTGGAGCATTATATAAATCAAAAGGTAATCGGTTATACTTGGAGGATTGCGCAACACGAATCTGGTGGTATCTTGATGTCATATCCCGTGTCGTAATGTATTTTTGATCGTGCAATTAATCGATATGCTAGATTGAGAATTAATTTTCCGGTAATCTACGCATAATTGGATTGGGACTCTCGCGCAATATTTTTCGCCAACAATCCTCCTATAATTTCCCGAACCACTTCCCTAATCTTTTTCTCAAGTTGAAATTTCTAACCAAAATTAAAGCGTTCACATGACAGAGGCTCTTACCACAGAACCTCTTATTCTGTGCTCTTACTAGTAACTTGTATCACAGAATATCATCACAGAATAAAAAACACAGAAGTACGACTCCTCCCCTTTTACCCGGAATGAAGTTTGAGTGCGCTTGGGGGGCATAAATTAGAGACCTGACCATAGATAATAGATTTATATATATATATATAAATAGATAGCCGACTCTCCTGTTCTCTCTGTTTTGCATTGTCACTAGCGCCACGGACGGCTTGGGCCAGCAAAAGGCGGGAAAATCGGAATTTTCAAATTATGATTTGAATTACTCAAATTTAAAAATTCATTTCATTTTAAAATTTCGTTAAATAATAGAGTTTCAGTAATTTAACACATAGTTAAAATAAATCACAGTTTTAAATACTTAAAACTAATTGGGGGCATAATGAACTTAGAATGAATAAATGAGTAAAATTATATCTGATTAAACTATTTATTTAACTGTTTAACAATATCTATTTTCTTTTTCTTGATTTTATTTTTTTTATATTTATCCGATGCAAGTTTAATGAGCGAATTAGTAATTTTAAAACAGTACTTTCCTTTCAATATATTATTGACGTGGTTTATATATGTGTAAAGAAAGAAATAAGTTAACACATTTCTTAATAAAAATTTTGTTTAAATCATGAAACTTGCAGGCATTGCCTAAATAACTATTTGAAGTTTCATGAATTATAAGACCTATTTGTGCACTTATATTTTTTTTGGTAACCAATTCTTTTGTGATTTGCGTTAGTAAAGAAATACATTTTGTAAACATTTTTATTCACAATCAGTATGTAATGAGTCATTTTCCGATATTTTATAAAAATGGAAAGTGACCCATTGTTATATTCAAGCGAGTAATATTTACTTTCCTCTCTAGAGAGGAAAATGGTCACTTTCCTGGCTTCCCATAATCCTGGCTACTACAATTTTTAATAATATTCATATTGGGCAACCAATAACAAACCATTTCTCACTTGTCATTTGATGAGTAACAACAAAAAATTGTCATTAGCGACATATGTCAAATGTTGACAGACAAAAAATTTATAATGAAACACATTCAAAAGACATATTTTTTAATTAATTGTGCCTGATTGTGAATAAAATAGTATACAAACCTCGGCGAAAGGGCATTCCTGTCTCGAGAAATTGCCCGCTTCGGCCTACGGCCTCAGCGGGCAAACTTTTCTCTCGACAGTAATGCTGCCCTTCCTGCCTCGGTATGTAATCTACTATTCTGAATTCTGTGTTAGCTTTAATTAAAGCGTTTGCTTTGTATTCTTTTACACCTACATACAAATGTTCTTTATCGACACTATTTGTTCTCATTTTGATTAGACAAATTTTACAATAATTTGTCTCTTTTTGTATTAATTTAACAATTCGTCCTGCAATATAGTTATGAATGTTTGAGTCATATGATAAAGATTCGCTTTCACAAATAGTGGCGCTAATAATAAGCGGAGTTTGAGTTTCTGATTGTATTATTGGTTTGTTTTCGCTGGTGCAATTTAAAAATTCACGCAAATTACAAAGTAAATTGTCTGAATCGTTTTCACAATTACTACCGATTGAATGATAAGAAACAAAGTTATTAATGACGAGACTTTTAAGACTATTTTTAAATTGGTTGGATTCACATTTCGAAATCCATGTGACCGAATAGAAGAGAAAAAATTTTCTTGTGGATCCTGATTTAAATTTCTAAGGCACAAAAAGGTAATTTTACTATTTAAGGACTTCCATAAATATTGAATACATTGGAAGCACTGGCGATCGTATTTGGATTAAAAAAACCACAACACTACCTGTTGGGAAACCATTTCACGATTAGGACGGACCATAAACCGCTGATAGGGCTGTTGGGTGAGAATAAAGAAATTCCTATCTGATAAGTATTAAGCAACAGACTCACTGTTGATTTATATCAAATAAACGTACACATTAATTCAAAAGATAATTTATTGTCACGATGATTATGGATACAATTAATTCACTTATTTGTTCTTTGATGGTCACAACGGAACTAACTATTCTTTGCTTAACTGTTGCGCATGTGTAGCTTACATTACATTTTACATAATCTGTCATTTCTCCCTTCTTAAATTATTCCACCCTTACATAAACAATTACAAAGATTTTACAATAATTTTACTCTAAAATACAATTACTTTAATCTAAATTAGTTATATAGTCTCTTAAGAATTTGGGCTTTGTTTTCGATGATCTTAGATCGTATTTTCTGTTTTGCCTGTCTTCTACCGTTGTGGTCTCCTCTCCTGTCCGCTGTGTCGCCTGATCTGTGCTACTGGTCGCCTTCTGTAGCTCTTCTACCGCTACTTCTATTCCCGTTACGGTCCCCCTGGTTGTCTCGACCGTTGGTTCCTCCTGTATTAAAGACGTCTTTCCTACTTCGGGATTGTATGCTATTTTGGGAACATAAGAAGTGTTTATTACTTTGTTTCGTACCTTTTGTGCTTGTTGTGGAATTATACCCCTTCTTCTCATCTGATTACCGTGTCTTTTCCACAGCTGTTTAGTTTGTAACCTGCATATATATACGTTTTTCCCTATTTTCTTTTCTATCACTGCTTCTATCTATTTTTTGTGATTAACTGTGCGATAGTCTCTGACCATTATTTCCTCCCCTTCTTGGAAATCTCTGTATTTCTTTTCTTCTTTGGTCTCTTCGCCCGAGTCTCTTATTTCCTCCGTTTTTTGTTCCTCCTGCTCAACTTTTTTTCTTCGAATATGTAACCAATCCAGTTTATTTGTGATTTTTCTTCCCAGGAGCATCTCTGCTGGTGTTTCTTTTGTAGTTGCGTGTTGTGAGTTTCTATAATTTACTAGGAATCTTTGCATTAATGTATGCAGACTTACATTTTCATTTTCCGGGTCCTCCATCGCTGCTTTCAATTTGTATTTGATTGTCTTCACGAAATTCTCCGCTTCGCCGTTACTGGCTGGATTATATGTAGGTGTTGTAACCTGTTTGATTCCTTTTTCCATTAAGAAATCCTTCATTTCTTGTGGTATCAATTGTCTTCCATTGTCCGATACCACGGTTTCCGGTAATCCGAATCTACAAAAAATTTCATTCAACTTATTAATTGTTTCACCTGATGTTATGTTTTTCATTATGAAGGCTTCCGGCCATTTCGTGTACACGTCGATTATTATTAATATGTTTTTCGACTGTATTGGCCCTAGAAAATCCATATGAAGTCTTTTCCACGGTCCTTCTGGCTGTTTCCACTGTGTGTTCTTTATTTTGGGTGGGTCCGGTAGGCTTTTCAAACATGGTACGCAGGCCCTGATGTTTCTCTCTATGAATTCGTCTAATTTTGGCCACCATAAATAAGATCTGGCTAGTGATTTCGTTTTTACGATACCCAAATGGCCTTCATGCAGTGATTTCCAAATTTCTGTTCTCAGACTTGCTGGAACCACTATTCTATATCCCCATAGAATGCACTCGTTTTCTACGTGCATTTCCTCTCTTCTGAAGTAAAATGGCTTAATTTCCTCGGTAATTTCCTTCGGCCACTGTGTTTGAAGAAATTCCTTCACCTTTCTGAGCGTCTGGTCCTTCTCCGTTTCTTCTGCCACCTTTTTATTGTCGATTGGCCAATTCGTGTGTGATTCTGCATAGTTTAGGTATCCTAACGTCTGAAATTCGTCTGAAATTGTATTAGTTCTTACCGGAATTCTTGATAAACAGTCTGCCAGGACGTTGTCCCGTCCTTTTATATACTCCATCTTGTAATCATATCCCGATAAGAACACTGCCCATCTTTGCGGTCTATCTCGATGACGTTGTGGTGTGTCCTTGTTTTCTTTGAACAGTCCCAGTAGTGGTTTGTGGTCTGTTTTAATTATGAACTGATTTCCTTGCAGAAATTGGTTGAACTGTCTGATTCCGAATATAATCGCCAACGCCTCTCTGTCTATAGTTGCGTAGTTTTTTTCCGCTGGCATCAAAGTCCTTGATGCGCATGCAATAGGTCTTAAGCTGTTGTCTTTTTCTCTATGACACAATATTGCAGATATTCCTTGATCACTGGCGTCTGTCACTAAAACAAGTGTTTTGTTAGGGTCATAATATGTTAGTGTTATGTCCTCCGCAACCAATTTTTTTAATTTTATAAATGCATCTTCGCATTCGCTGTCCCATTTCTTTCTGTTCTCTCTCTCTAGTAGCTTATAAATTGGGCGCAATATTTGGGCTAAATTCGGTAAAAATCTGCTGTAATAATTGATTAAACCACAGAATGACCTGACTTGTGTTACTGTCTCTGGTCTCTGTGCTTTAATTGTCGCGTTTACCTTTAATTCCGACTTCTTTAATCCATTTTTGTTTATTTTATGGCCCAAATACTCTACCTCCTCTTGAAAAAATTGGCACTTGTTCTTGTTTAGCGTTAATCCTGCCCCTTTTAGTTTTCGTACCACCTTTTCCACATTTTCTTCGCACTCCTTTACGGTTTCTCCTGTTACGATGATGTCGTCTAAAAAATTCATTACGTGATTCATACCTTGAAATAACTGCTCCAGCGATTTCTGGAATATTGTAGACGCCGGTGCCACTCCATATGGCATTCGTACCACCTGGTACAGTCCTTTATGAGTCGACCACGTACATAATTTCTGCGACTCCTCATCCAATTCGAATTGTGTGTATGCCCTGTTTAAATCCAGTTTCGTATATAGTATTCCTCCTTGTAGTTTGGCAAATATTTCCTCAATTCGCGGTAAAGGATATCGTACGTTTTCCAAACATTGGTTGATTGTCCTCTTGTAGTTTCCACACAATCTTATGGAGTTGACCGCTTTCAGCACTAGGATAATTGGAGTTGCCCATTCGTTCATCATTACTGGTTTGATTGTCCCCTGTTCCGTTAGTTTCTCCAACTCTTTTTCGATTTATTCTCTATAAGACAATGGTACTGGTCTCGGCTTGACAAAAATGGGATTACTGTTAACTTTTACAGGTAAAGAAATTTTTGAGTATTTAAATTTCCCTAACTTGTCGGTGAAAACCTCCGGATATTTTGTTACAATTTGCCTTTCTGCGTCTTGTATATTATTAACATTTTCTGTTTAAGTCAATTTTAAATTAAATGTTTTTAAAAAATTTTTGCCCAATAGATTTGGCCCTCTATGATCCACTACATAATATTTCATGATTTTAATTTCATTGTCAAATTTAGTTTTTGCTTCAAAATATCCCTTCGGTTTTATTAAATGCCCTGTATAACCTTTCAAGACTATATTATCATTTATCATTTTATATTTAAAAAATTCTGTTTTATAGAATCCGTAATCTATTACTGTGCGTGTAGCACCCGAATTGACATCAAAATTATACTTTTTATCACCTATTTCTACATTTACATTAAAATCAAACTCTTTTTGGTTGTTTACATTTCTTAAACTAAAAATGTCTACTTCAATTTCTTGTTCCTCCATGAAGTTGCAGTCGCTCGGTCTCTGGTTGTTGACCTTCGAATGTTTGTCTGTTTGTTCCGTTCCCTCTAGTTCGGACGGAGTGATATTTTCCTGCACCAGTGTTGCTCCAATTCTGTTTTCCTTTAATCCAATTTACATCTTCCATCTCAACATGTCCGCTTCCTTTGCTCATTGCTGCTTCTCTTTTTATGGCAATCGTCATTAAGTCATTTAACGTTTTTTATCATCCTCTTCACATATTCTATCCAAGATTGGCCCTCTTCTTAATCCGCATACAAATCTATTTTTCAGGAATTCGTCCAAATTTGTACCAAATCCGCAATTTACAGCCAAACTTCTCAATCTCACATAAAAGTCATTTACTGCCTCACCCTCTGCTTGTCTGGCTTGGTCAAAGTTGATCCTTTCTCTGAATATCGATATATGTGGACTATATTGTTTGTCCAATAATTCAGTTAACTCCTTATACAATTTTTCCTTTGGTAGCTTCGGAAAAGTTAGATCTCTCAGTAATTTGTATGTTTGCGTTCCTACTAAGCCTAATAAAGTTGCTGCTTTCATTGTAGGTTCGGTTAAATTACTGGCAATAAATAACTGATCCAGCCTCTCGCTATACAGCTTCCAATCTTCTCTTTCTGCATGAAAAGGTTCAATTCTACCAATGACTCCATTGACCGCCATTTCAGATACTTCCGCACGTTCTTCTGGTTCCATCTAATTTTTTCCAATTTTTATTTAATTTTTTTTACCTCGTCGCCACTGATAAGTATTAAGCAACGGACTCCCTGTTGATTTATATCAAATAAACGTCCACATTAATTCAAAAGATAATTTATTGTCACGATGATTATGGATAGAATTAATTCACTTATTTGTTCTTTGATGGTCACAACGGAACTAACTATTCTTTGCTTAACTGTTGCGCATGTGTAGCTTACATTACATTTTACATAATCTGTCACTATCAGACATCAGGACAGAATTCAGCGATGGGCGATATTTATGTCCGGTTTCGACTACAAAATAGAACATGTAAAAGGTAAAAACAACGTAATTGCTAATTTTCTGAGCAGATTACCAGTGGAGAAGTACACCAAATCACCTATTAACAACAACCAAGTACGAACAGAGTCTCAAAACGATCCGGTACTAACCAAGGTGAGACATTTCATAGAAAATGGATGGCCTAAAAGGGTGGATCAAACACTGAAAGCGTTCAAAAACAGAGAAAACTAGTTGTCAATCCAACAACAAATGGTATGTATGGTCACAGATTCGTCATTCCAGAAAGTTTAACAAGAAAAATGCTGCGACAACTTCACGAGGCACATTTAGGCATCGTGAAAACGAAAGCGCTTGCCAGGACATACTTATGGTGGCCTGGAATCGACGCCGACATCGAAAATTACATAAAGGACTGCAGTGCATGCATAAGTGTCAAACCGAAACCACCAGCGGTAATTCTAACACCGTGGCCAGCAGCAGAACAACCATGGGGTAGGATACATGCAGATTTTTTGGGGCCGGTAAAGGGTAAGGAGTTTTTAATCATTATAGGCGCACACTCAAAATGGCCGGAAGTATTTTGCATGGAAAAATGCAACAGTAAAGAAACCATACATAGAATGGAAGAAACATTTTCGAGGTTCGGACTCCCAAACACTCTAGTCACAGACAACGCAACAATATTCACAGTGGTGAGTTCAAGAAATTTATTCATAAGACAGGCATCAAACACATCACAAGTCCACCGTACAATCCGGCGAGTAACGACGCTGCTGAAAACGCCGCAAAAACCTTCAAGTCCAAGTTAAAAGCGATTCTACATGAGAATAGCAACACCGAAATAACGTCAGCAATGAACAAATTCCTATCAACATATAGAATAACGCCACATTGCACAACAACAAAAACCCCCAGCGAGCTATTAATGGGAAGAACAATCAGGAACAAGTTCGATTTACTGTTGGAGGACAAAATCTACAAAGGTACACAACAGAACATAAAAGCAATCAAAAACATCAAGGAAGCACAAATGAAGCAAATATCACAAAAAGGGGGATGCGAAGAGAATTCCAGATAGGGGAAAGGGTAGCCGCACAGGACACATGTTCTGCATTAAAGTTAAAGTGGAAAAAAGCAACAGTGACGAAACAACTGGGAAAAAATGTTTATCTGTGCAAACGAGACGACATAAACACACTATGGAAGCGACACAGCAACCAAATGCATAAAATAAGCTTGGCAGACCCCAGACAAATCAAGGAAGTCGAAGAGGTTGAGCGGTGGGGAGGAACGCAGTTGAGAAGGGTGAGTTGCACTTTAAATTTGTTGAAGTGTTTTACTGTTTTGTTAATTGTAAATGTCGTACTCTGCTTTACCGACTAAGGTGGCAGAAGCCTGTAATTGTGAAGTAAAAGAAATAGCTCTCTCTCTCTCCAATGTCCGTCCTGTGTGTATGTAAAACATAAAATAAGGCTCTAATAAAATTCAACATAAAGAAGGTATTTAACGCTTTTATTCAACAAACCAAATTATAATTCAAAAAAATTCATCAAATAACTTGGTGTCTAACAGCTCTAGTGATATAAATATTGCCGACGACCCGACGACAATAGCACCCAAATAAATCGACCCAGTACCCACAAAGATGAAAGTCACACCAACGAAGAAGCGAACGAAGAAGCCACACCTGAAACGGGAACACGAGTGGAGGAACAACCCTCAGAAGCCGACCAGGAAACGCATATCCAGACAACAGTGAAGTACGAAAGACCAGTCAGGAAACGAAGACTACCTGCACAGTACAACGATTGCATCATGGAAGGCCACAGAAAGAAACGTAGGCAAATTCAGAAATGACGGGGGGTCCAGACCAAAAGGGGAAGAATGTAATGTTTGAATCTGGCGCCACAATTAGCCAAGACTAGAACCGGGCGAAGGTCATCGTGGTCACTCACTTAGATTTGTGTAACATAATTGTATGGACGTTAATTATTGTATTCGAGTAAATAAATGTATTAAATGTTATTGCGTGTTTATTAATGTGGCTTAAAGACATAACAATATATATATATTAACGTTTTAGATGACTTAAATCGTAACTCTTATCAATCAAACAACGAAAGGAATGGCGCAATTGGAAGACCAAGAAAAGAAATTACGGATGGATTTCAATTAGTTCTTTATTATGAATTTCAAGGAGTACTTTGTATAGAAGGAAACAATTTTTGAACGAGCCATTAATATCAAACACAGATTTAGAAACAACAATTCGAGAAATTTTAAATCATACCGCAAATTCTGGCGAGGTTTATGTTATTGGCTCTTTGAGAGCTAGAAACATAAGAGTACCGAGATGGAAAGTTAGGGAACAACTACAAATAATTGATCCCATTGGTACAGCTCTCAGAAGAACTGCAATAAGACGAAGAATATATAACGTTTTAGGAGCCAATTACTTGTGGTATCAATGACTGTGTGATACTGATATAAAATTTACATATATCTGATTGTTTTTTTTACAGGCACATAGATTCAAATTAGTGAATTACCGATTTGTTTTCCATGGATGCATATATGGATACAGTAGATGCATTATTTATTTAGAGTGCAAAACCGACAATAAATCCCAAACAATCTTTGTTTCAAAAAGGTGAAGAGGAATTTGGATTGCCAAGCAGAGTACCAGGATATAGAGGCAGTGGAAATGTACGAACAGCAATGTATATGATTGAAAAAAGAGGTACAAATAGAGGTAGCTTTATTGTTGGACGCTCTGTACATAATCAACGAATAGAAAAACTTTGGTCAGATGACAATCGAGTGGTCAGTCACCCTTACAAAAACTTGTTTAAATACTTGAAGGATATTAACATTCTAAATGAAAACGATGAAGTTGATTTGAGTTGTCTAAGGTATGTGTTTTCACCCAGAATAAATCAATCTGCAAAAAAGTTTGTAAGACAATGGAATTACCACGGACTTAGTACCATGAGATCAGCATCACCTCTTCAATTATGGAGTGCATCCATGTTGGAAGGAAATAATTTCTCTTTTAATGAAGATCCTAATTATCTTCAGTGTCCAAGTTCTTATGGTACTGATGATTTTGGGCCAATTCCACAAATCCAAACTGAAAATAATGTCGTTGCTCGACCTTATGAAATAGTTTTTACAGAAGAACAGGAAGCTATGATTCGACAACGTATACCAAACATTTTAGATGATGATGGAAATGATGGAGTTAATTTTTACGAAATTATAAAATCAATGATAAACAATAATTTGTAGTGTTAAAAATATGTATTTTTTCTTTGTAAAACAATAAGTATTCAACATTTCTACTATAAAATATAAACAAAAAAATTCCATTTAAAAAGTTTAATATTTTATATGTCAAATTTAACTAAAACCGAAAACCATCCCATTTTTAATTTCATAGGTCATGTAATATTTAAAATTTTCGTAAGTTAATTGTTGGCAAATATAATTCGTATGCACAAGTATTTCCACGTGGAAAAACGCTATCATCATGAAGAAAATGAATTGATGGTCGACTGGAAAAACCTGTACAAGGCACATCACTGACGGCAGTACAAAATGTGACTAATTCTTGTAAAGAACAAACATCGTTTTAACTTTCGCATTCTGTAACGTAAATAAATTAATACAATATATTAAATATAAACAAATATATAATAACCATCGCATTCAATTATATAATCTTGCCAAAAAGCAATTATTCGACTTTCAATTTGTCGCTTATTTGATCCTTCTTCGCTGTAATGTATAAAGAATAATTCCTTAAATTTGGAAAGGGTCATGATACCCTCATTCGTATTGCACATTAACTCGATGAAATATTCTGGATACTCTTGCACATGTTTCAGTACATCCAATGTTTCGAGTCCTTCTTTAAATTGTTTCAGACTACTTTTACTTCTTTGTATTAGATAATAATGTAGGGTCGCACATCAACTCGTCACTGGTATTCTCTTGTAAAAATTTAGAGGTACCCGAAACACATCAACTCGTCACCGAGACCTTAGTGAGATGCATCAACTCGTCACCGGGACGGATTAACTGGTCACCCAATTTTTAATCCTTTTAAATATCTTTGGGTATGAAGATATAAAATTTAAAGTAAAATAAGAAAAGACAATATGTTTTTTCAAAAAAATATACATATATTTTGCAGTATACATATAATGAACATACAGTATCTATACAAAGAAGGTAAATAATTTTACCTAATTCATCTGATGACCTCTTTGGCTCTCAACAAACTCTACTTCCACATCAATTGCACTTATAAAAATCGTTCTGATAATACGTTCTAACACGGTCGAGAATGGTATATTAGAATGAGAATATGTCCAATAAAATTCACAGTTATATAGGAGTAATGAGATACGATTCTTAGAATTAACTAATTATACCTAAGTAGCCCAAGTGACCAGTTAGTGTGTCTCCGAAAGGTCCTTAGAAAATTACCTGGAATCGGCCGGTGACGAGTTAGTGTATCTTGCTTGAAAGAGATTAAATCTGGTGACGAGTTAGTGTGAACCCTAATGTAGAACATCTAAAATCACATATTAGGCAATTAATTACTAGCATTGTAATTGTTTAATAATTTACTCGCCTTTTATCAAGTTCTTTCAATATCTCTTAAGAGAAGGGGTCTTTGAAACTCTGTGGGAATACTACTACGAGGGCCGTACAGAGCTGCAATTGCTTCTTCCAATTACCTCGGACTCCATTGTTTCTTCCAGTGGAAACTGCATCAAACTCTTGTTCTCTTTAAGAGCCGGAGGAGAAGTCTCTTTAATCGGGTTTTGTGGCGACTTTTATACTGCGTCCCCACTCTTTCTCCCGCTTCTAACAGTGGAATCGGTAGTTCCAACTTTATTAATAAAAATTACCAAAATGTCAAATGACAACCTCAAATTATTTTTCAACGGTTTCAAATACATATATTTATGACGGCAAGTTTCATTAAAATTCACATTCAATAACTAATTATTTCTATTTCAGCTTTATAATGTCCCGAAGATAATATTTTCTATTATAAAGTCCTCTAACCGATTAGTCCGAACTATTTTTCATTGTAAAGTGTAAAATTTGTGTAAGTTAGAACCTAATCTGAATTTACAATACTAATTAATATTTCTTCTTTTCAGTTCTTCCCATACAATCGTCCATTAAATATCCTTTTTCTCGTTGTTCAAAAATCACTTCGTTACAAAGTGAGACTTTCTTTTTCGTATTCGAACCACAGTCGGTGATTAAAAATGTGCAGAGATTTCCAAAACATCGGCTAATTCTCCTGCATCAGTGATCAACTTCGCAAAGCCTTCATCAGTGCGTAATTCTTCAATGTAGCTGATCAAATTTAAAATCTCTGTAAATGCATTTGCAATATTTAGACTTTGTTTTTGGAGCAATTTGCTAATAATATTAATTCTGCTCAATACATTATGCCAAAGTACAAGGGAGCATAAGAATTCGTAATTCTTAATTTTTGTACACAAAACATTTTTTCACATACTGTTTGAATGTATCCCAACGTTTAGTGGAAGCCGAAAAAAAGTTATAAATTTCTTGAATTTATTTATTTATTTATATAAATATATACGGTTTACACTTTTTTACATTAAATACAAATAAAGAAATTTGGATGTGTAACTTAATTACTTAAACAAGTTATAACTGGGCAAAAAATATATGAACAAAATATTACAAAATAAGTAAAATGATTTAAACTGGTTATACTTTAACACTTTAACACATAAACAAAACAAAACGTCGTAGCATTTCAAATATCAAGTAACAAGACTAGACTATAAAGTAAACTAAAACTATAGTAAAGCAAGCTCAGGTAAATTAAGTACAAAAATTTTATAATTAGTGAAAAATAAATTGATATCTTTTATAGACCTGTTTGCACTTAACATCATCCTTTTTACTGGAGAATTGGAATTGTTGCGAATAACTGCATTAATCTTAAAAAAATTCCCATTGTTTTTTTTCAAACAATTTGTCAGTCGTTCCCCATCCCCGCAACGCAAGATTTTGCTCGGCTAAGTACTTAATGACTTCTATTATACGTTTTAACACATCACGTAAATGCTGTTTTTCCAGTTCAAATAATTTTTGGGACCTTTGATCTATGGTATTGTGCAATTCGAGAGCCCGTCTTAAGTTATTCCACTTTTGGATATTATGTAAATGTGTGATGGAAAGTTCATATGTTCGTAATGAGTTTGATAAATTTTGCCAATTCGAATAGCCAGTATTGATTAGTCGACTTAAATTAAGATTTTTTTCAGCATCTGGTGTAAAAAGTTTGCAGCAAAAACAAAAGACACAATTTCCATTTTTGGAATAGACTAACCATTTTCTTTTTACTAATTCGCCATTTGGTAATTTTCCATAATAGTAGGAGTTACTAAATGATCTATTATTAATGTTAGATGGATAAACAACATTTGTGTTTATAATGAGGCCTATTTCTATTAGTACAGTTCTTATTTTATCATTGATTGATTCAGGCCATGTTAAAGGAACTTTCAATTTTTCTGATAAAATAAAATCGCTGGTAGCAGTAGTGTGGAGCCAAAAATAATCAAGAGTGCAAATTCAAATGTAAGCGGTTAGTTTGTAAAGAAGCGGTTTCAATTCTTTCATTTGAACGCTTATATGCAGAAAAAACGAAACATACTTAAGTACGCTTGCACTGACTACCTGTTTTAGCCGATAAGAAAAATAATTTATGTCTTTTCGAGAACAATTTATGTCTTTTCGCGAACAACTGTGAGTCATCAGCTGGATATTTATCAGTAGCAATTTCTGCAAGTCCCTGCAAGAAAATTCTTTCACATTATGTCATAGATGTAGATCATTGGCTAGATTTCTAAAGATAAAGCCGAAATTAAATTTCATTGGTTTAGTTGTGGGTGAATTAACATATATAAACCCATAAAATTCAGTCTAAGAAGAAGAGACAGTAAGTTCGTCAAGAAGTTAAAAAGTACAATAAAACCAGACCCAAGAAAGTGAAAAAATAAATTGAAGATGAATACTCCGAATGAAGAGAATGTGTTGATTATGGAAGAAGAATCCAGCAACAGCAGCTTCAGTAGTTTGAGCGACGGAAGCATCAACTGGAGTAGCTCTGGTAGGAAACTTTTATTTGGGTTTTTGTAATCCGTTTATAAACAATGTTTAGTTGTAATTAACATAGAGAAATAAATTGTGTGTAAGGAGTATTTGTGTGTGATTTAGTTATAATATTATTCAATTTATTAAATAAATAAAAAAGAAGGCAAAAATCTTTCAGCGCGGTAGCTGAGACAAATATACTCAGAATGCCGAACAACGCGAAAGTCGACCCCGCGTAGATAGAGATTTAATGTACACGGTCTCCGCTCGGCCATTTGCTTAACATCCAACATTAAATTTCTAAGTTGGAAATAAAAGACGCACGACAGTAGTTGAAGTTATATTAAGGACTTCACCTGTTGTATTAGTAACAGTTGTGTTAGGATTTTGATCCGTCTTGGTCTCGGAAATTTTGAAATCAGCAAATGTTGTTGCAGTAAATGTCATTTGCAAAATATGTATTGTGCACTACATGTGTTAAAATACATAATTATTATTACTATTACTATTATTATTATTATACATGTAGTATACAATACATATTTTAATTACATCATATTTATTACAGTTTTTAAATGTTAATGAGACAAATAAAATTATGTGAACTTATTTATTTAATTGTTTAAGATTAACAATTCAATTTTTTTAGATCTATATTAATTTTGTATTTTTCAAATGCAATTTTTGTTAATTGATCATTTAATTTAAGGGCATATTTTCCCATTAAAATCAAATTAATATTAATATGTTTTAATAATTTGTATATGAATTAAAAAACTTCAATAAAAATATTTTCTTGACATCATGTGATGTGCTAACTATTTTTTTTTTTTTATTCTAACTCCCTAATATATAACAATGTTCATTTAAATCATTCTGGGAAGTCAAATTTCTCTTGCATATTTCACAATAATCAACACTTTTTACAATCAACTTTGCTAACCTACCACCAATATAATTATATAAATTTTTTGTTTTTGAAGACTGCAAATTATTTTCAATTTCTTTTATTACACCTCTCACTTTCTTTTCACTCGGTACGATCTATATTGATTTCAATACCACAAGGTTCCTGAGGTACGTCTTCCTCCAAAAATACTCTAAAATTTGCCAATAAAGAGTTTTCGTCCATTTCACAGTTAGTGCCTGGCAAATGACAAGAGACGAAATTATTTACAATCATACTTTTGTAAACGTGCACAAATTGTTGTGGAGTCGGGTTGTGATTGCGAACACCTGTCCCTTTATTGAACTAAAAACTTCCCAAGCGGATCCTTATTGAAGTTTCTTAAACATAGGAAATTAAAATCTCTTTCTAATTTATTCCACATAAATTTAAATCCTTTCAAAGCCAACAACCCAATTTTTGAGAGGTGGATTTTTTTTTGATTTTTCAATCTTTTACATATTTAGTAATGTTTAAAAAAGGGATCGCGCTATCCCAAAATGACTGTTGTGTAGAATTTTGTGTTATTGCTCCTCGCAATTCCTTTCCAGTCTATCAATTAATTTGGAGAGTTGTTCAATGGAGATCAGTGGTGTTTAATTCACCAATGATATTCTTTAAATTCTTTTTTATGTCAATGGATTTCATCGCACCGCTTGTAAAAAAATAAGGCACAGGTTGTTTCTACTTTTGGGCCATGCCTTTCAACATAAAGACCATAGCATGGTCGGCAAATTGTATGTATTGACTTGCCATCACCGTAATCCACAAAACCATCGACAACTATCAAATTGTTTTGAATAAAATAAGGCAGCATCGAGGCTCATTTCGTCGAATATTAATATGCAGTGACGATTGCGGTGATCCATCTTTTCAACTAATGATTTAAGAACTTTCATTATTTGTGGATTTATACCACATCCGGAAGAAAGAATAGCATTCAATAAACACATATTTTCAAGGAAGGCAACGCGAAGACTTTTTGCAATAATTTTTAGCCTCTAGGGCTCTGTTTTAACAATGACAATACGAAAATTTTATCATTAACTAAAAAGAGGCGTTCACGGGGTGGGTATTTTATTTTGAAATTTCAGTTGTTTTCAGTCTTCTTAAATCTACAATGGACAATTGCTAACGAAATTGTTCCCAAATTGTTTTATTCCCAGATACTGCGACAGGTTTTTGAATAAATCGGACTCAAATTATCATCCTGTGTCAGTTGTTACTGTAGCGGGTACACCAAATCGTGATATTCATTTATCGAAAATGAATTTCCTTTATTGGAACCACTTCCGGCCATCGTGTAAATCGATCTATTGCAGTTAGTCAGTGTTTAAATTTCTTGTCTTGTGGAAGTGGTCTAATTAGATCGATGGGTACACACTAACTCGTCACCAGACTTAATCCCTTTCAAGTAAGATACACTAACTCGTCACCGGCCGATTTCAGGTAATTTTCTAAGGACCTTTCGGAGACACACTAACTGGTCACTGGGGTACTTAGGTATAATTAGTTAATTCTAAGAATCGTATCTCATTACTTCTATATAACTGTGATATTTATTGGACATATTCTCATTCTAATCAGAAACTAAACAGTTTTGTCTCTGTTCTAATATACCGTTCTCGACAGTGTTAGAACGTATTATTCAGAACGATTTTTATAAGTGCAATGGATGTGGAAGTAAAGTTTGCTGAGAGCCAAAGAGGTCATCAGATGCATTAGGTAAAATTATTTACCTTCTTTGTATATAGATACTGTATGTTCATTATATGTATACTACAAAATATATTTATATTTTTCCAAAAAAAACATATTGTCTTTTCTTATTTTACTTTAAATTTTATATCTTCATACCCAAAGATATTTAAAAGGATTAAAAATCGGGTGACCAGTTAATCCGTCCCGGTGACGAGTTGATGCATCTCACTAAGGTATCGGTGACGAGTTGATGTGTCTCGGGTACCTCTAAATTTTTGCAAGGGATTACCAGTGACGAGTTGATGTGCGCCCAGATCGATATGTACATGGTAAAAACGATGATCAGGTACATCAGTACGTTGCAACGGATACCAATTGTGACGCGTGGGTTTGAATTTTTCGCAAGTAAGGCACTCTCTGGCCCATCGTGCTACGTCTCTGGGCATATTTTTCCAAACAAAACGGGTACTAAAAGTTTGATAGTAGTTCGCTTCCCCGGATGAGAAATGTTATGAAACTTAACAAAAATCTTGTATCTAAACGATTCAGGTACATAAGGACGGACACTGTTGTTTGAAATATCACAGAACATTTCTTCTCCAGCAAATGGTAACTTTACTTTTTGTAAATTAAAACTAGAAGTGGAATTATCTTGTAGAATTTGTTATAAACTCGCATCATTCGCCTGTGCAGCCATCAGAGCGTCGTAGTTAATTTCAATAGAATTCTGTATGGCGTTAATTTCTAATCGGGAGAGACAATCAGCTGTAACACTTTGTATTCCATTTACATGCTGAATATCTGTTGAAAATTGGCTAATGAAACTTAGTTGTCGTTATTGTCTTGGTCCATGTTTGTCGGATTTAGTACGAAAAGCAAATATTAACTGCTTATGAAGCATATCCTGAAATCAAGCATATCAAGCATACCTTAAAATTCTGGCCTCCTGGAAAATGTTGAAAGTACTTGATAGAATAATAAATTGCTAAAAGTACTCGGTCATAAGTACTGTAACGTTATTCGGTGGGCGAGAATTTTTTCGAGTAGAACGCAAAGGGTTTCCATTTGTCTTGTTAGCGTTGTTAAAGGACAGCCATAGATTATAGATAAAAATAGGTAGGCAACTCTCATTAAATCTGACGTTCGGGACGCAACTATTGACTCTGAGGGGAACTAGAAGTAAATAAGGAGAAATGCGGGGAAATTAAAATGAGAAAAAACATTTTATACCTAGGAAATACATAAAATACATATTATTTTAGTTAACATCATATTAGACTTTTTTGGTGGTTGTGTGTTTTTATTAAATTTATTGCAATTGCTTCACATTTTTCAATTTGATTTTTCTATTTTTATTTACATTGTACTTATGTAAAGCCATTTTAGATAATACATCTTTTACATTTAATGAGTAACCTTTTAAAATACTCTCTCTTAATATGTTTTATGTAATTAAACACATACAAATTGAAAAACTTTTCAATAAAAATTGATTTTATATCATGATTTGTGCATTCTTTCAACACACTTAAGGACGCTCATCAGTGTACATAATGAGTCATTGACGCTCTAAATTTTTCTTCTATAAAATATGTTTTTTTTTTTCACTTGAATGAATTGTAAAAATATTAAAATGAATTTACATGATGAATTCTGTTATTGAATCTCCCATTTTTTATTTTTTTTTTCCTTTTCAATAATTGAAGTTGTTTATTTGATTTCCGTAGTAATTAACGCTATCTAGGATTCTCACATTTCAACTCGAAAATAGGCTCGATTTCACACGTTTCTGCTTGGCTCGTTTATTTACATTTTTCGCGAGCTATTTTTCGTTATTATTTAACAAAATTTCGTTGGTGGTTGAAAAAAACTAATATTAATATAATTATGGAGGAAAATAGACATGATTTACGGCATACTCATGCAAAATTAAAAGGGAGATTTCGAAAAAAAACATCATACCAAAGAATGTTGAAAGACAAATCAAAACGCAAAGAAAATAAGTTAACTTTAATACAACAGTCAGAAGTAAGTCTATATTATTTAAACATCGTGGTTTCTGAAAGTGCAATAAATTACCGCTGAATGAAGTTTAATTACTGTTATATTCGTATATGTTTTCAGGAAAAAGAATCTGATGAGACTGATTTGTCTGGGAAAACCTCGGGAAAAACCCTAATAGACATTAAAAAATTTCTCAACAAATGTATTTGTTGTGATTGTAAAAGCCAACTACCAATAGTTGAATATTCTGAAGAATTAAAACGAGGATATGGTGTTTCATTAACAATTACTTGTACAAATTGTAAAAAAGTTCAAACAGTGAACAGCGATACATTGGTTCCCATAGGAGACAAAAAATATGCCTTTTCGTCTAATTTGAAAGCAGCTATTGGTAACATTTTTTGCTCAAAGTAACAATTTTCAATTCAGCATCATGTTTATGAAATATAATATTTCAGCCATGATAGATAGTGGAATGGGTGAGTCTCAAGTGAATAGTTTTATGACGATTCTCGGTGTACCCCCTATCAGTTCAAATACTCTAAATCATTATCAGGATATTGTGGGTATGGAGTTGGAAAAATTGGCAATGGAAACATGTGATGAAAATTTAAAATTAGAATAAGATTTAACACTAAAAGCAAATGATGCTATAATTGATGAAGAAAATTGCCCGGGTAAGACAGGCTTAACGTTATGTTTCGACGTTGGTTGGCAAAAAAGGGGTACAGGACGTGCTTATAACAGCATGTCTGGCCATGGAGTTTTAATTGGATATTATGGAAAAAAAATTGTGTCATACACGGCAAGATCCAAAAATTGTCGTAAATGTGCTGCTGGTCAGTCTAAAAGTTTGCATAATTGTCGCTCTAATTATGATGGCTCCAGTAAATCGATGGAACCAGATATGGCTCTGGAATTATTTACTGAAAACCCCTTATTTGAAACTAATAAAGTTTTTGGGGGTAGATTGGTTATGGATGATGACTCCACAACTATTGCAAATCTACGAAGAGTTTGTAAATATCAAATAGTTAAATGGTCTGATCAAAATCATGCCTGCAAAGGGTTCAGCAAGGCTCTATATGCACTTCGTCTAGAAAAAGGCCTGATAGAGTATTTTTCATCCAATGTAACTGCTGCCATTGATCGGAATAGAGGAAATGCGAGCGGATTAAAATCCAATTTAGAATATATAGTGGCTCACGCCTTTGGTGACCATTCAAAGTGTACATTTCATGATAAGAATGTCCCGTATGTGCACAAAAACCTTCCAAATAATAAACCATTAGAAAATGCGCAACTCAATACATCAATAATGTTTCAAAATTGGCTGCAGCAGCTTCCACACAGGCTAATGAGTCGTTTAATAATACAGTTATCTCTTGCTGCCCGAAATCAAAACATTTTTCTTCGTCCGCAAGTTTTAATTACAGAGTTGCCGCCGCAGTTTGTCAGAAGAACTTAGGTTTTCAGTACGTCGATAAATTGTTGGAAAGGATGAATCTTAGTCCCATCAAACACAAGAGTTACCGGTTTACTAAAGAAAATAAAAAATGCAGAAAAAATCTTTTTGAGAGAAGCTATGAAGGAAAAAAGAAAAGAAAAATTAATAAAAAAAATCGTACTCTAAAAAATAAAAATCAAGAAAAAACAGAAGGTGTTAAATATCAGAGTGATATAGGTTTATCTGTCGGCGATGAGGCCATTTCTTCTGAATGTTTTGATATTAAAGAATTAGAAGATGATAATATGTACAAGTATTTACCAAAGAATCAAATTCATATTGATGAAATTTTAAATTATAAGCTAGTCTACTTCGACATAGAAACAACTGGATTTAGCTTTAAAGACCAAATTGTCCAGATTGCTGCTTCTGATGGAGTCTCCTATTTTAACAATTACAATGTCCCAACTTGTTCATTTGCCAAAGGTGCCGCAGATGCAACTAAAATGCATGTAAAAAAGGGTGAATTATATGTTCGCAATGAAAAAAAAAACAACAGTATCTTCGTCTACAATGTTGATAGGATTCATCAACTTTCTTAAAAAGATAAAAGAAAATTCTGTTGAAAATGAATGCTATATTATTTTAGTGGGACATAATATAATGAGCTTTGATTACCCAAGACTTGCAAGGAACTTTTCAAATATCGGTAAAATTCAGGAATTTTATGAAGTCGTGTATGGCCTAGCTGACACAAGAAATATATTTTCAAAAGTGCTGCCAAAGGAGTTAAAAAAGAAAATTGGTGTGTCAGAAGGAAAATTAGTGGAACATTTTTTACCACAGGAAACTTCTTTGCAGTTGCATGATGCTCTGCATGACATTACTGCGCTGCAAAAACTCGTACAAAAAATTGGTGTTTCAGAAAATACAATAAAGGAAAATTGTATAAGTTTTTCAGAAATTGTCATTAATAAGATTGAACAAAGAAAGATCGAAACCAGAAAAGCTCAATTACAAATTTTGAAAGGGACTATATCGAGTCAAATAATATCTAAGCTGGCCAAAGAAGAAATTGACTTAAAAGTCCTAAAAAGTACTTATAAGGAAGGTGGGGAAAAGGAGGTAGCATCGATATTATCTAAGAAAAAAAATGGAAAATACCTCATTACCAATAAGAAGAAAATAATTGCATCTCTATGTACATTTCTTGAAAAATGTCAAAATACAATGAAATAATTGTTCAATAAATATTTTTTCTATAATTCAATGCATACTGATATATTAATTTATACAAATATTTACTTTATTGAATTTTGAATTTTTAAATTTCGCACATTTTCGCGCGCTTTTTTTGAAGTGGATATAGCCAAACAAAAATTTTTTAAAATGAAATAAAACCAAATTTTGCCCGGCTACCCGCTGTTCACTATGTACCATGATATTAAAGACCATTCAAACAACATTATATTTAATTTTGGTTATTGGGCGTTGCGTTTTGAATGTCAAATATAACTTTTTCCGTCAACTTCCGTTGATTTCCCCATAAGTGTAATGTTAAAACGATTAGTATTCAACCACGTTTTTCTAAAAATTTCGCCCGGGTTTGTATATTGTGAATAACGCTGTGTTATAGAGCTCATTTTGCTTTTTCTGACTATGCAATTCATTTTTTCGGGCGTTCTGCTGATGAGCGTCCTTAAGTTGATATTCACATTCGTTTATAAAAGATTCATCCCTACAATGCTCAGCATGTTTACAATTAGAGCAACTTTTAACGATTTTTAAAATTTTCATAGTCAAACTTCCTGCGATATAATTATACAAGTTGTTTTTTCGGGTTTCATCAGTATAGATTTTTTTAAAATCAACTGTTTGCAAGGAAATCTTACTTGTAACAATAGTTTTTACTGAGGAATGGTCCAAAAGTATTGCTTTATCAATTAAAAATATTCTTAAGTTGTTAAGCAATGTGATATTGGTCAGATAGGAAGAAGGTGTAAACGACAAGCTGGCCACAAGCATACTGCTTTTATTGGTAATAATGGTTGGTATACCATGTCTTGCGAAAATGGACTTCATCTTTTGTATAACATTATTAGACGTTAGGTTTTTGTACAGATTGCATATTTCTACATATTTCGAGTAGTAATCAACTAGTAATAAATAGCTTTCACCATTTAAAATGAAAAATGTCCGCGCCTACTTTGTACCAGGGTAGTTGTTCGGTCTCATGGGGGATCATGGGCTCAGAAGTTTGTTTTTTATTTAGAGATTGGCAAATATCGCATGACAATATCATGTCCTGGATCTGCTTGTTCATGCCCGGCCAATAAAATGATTGATTTACGAGATTTGTACTCTTGTTAATGCCGGAATGCTTGTGGTGAATTCGCTTTAATATTTCTGCCCTGTGCTTTTTCGGTACTATAAGTTTAACTCCTTTGTATATTAGGCTATTCATGACTGTGAAATCGTCTTTGTATTTCCAGTAAAATTTTACTTCATTTGGCACCTTTTTAAGTTTGTTTGGCCACCCTGTTATGATTAGTGTTTTCAGTTTCTGTAATTCCGAGTCTTCGTTTGTCAATTTTACTAATAGCTCTTTCGTTTTCTCTGTTGCGTTTAGATTCATTGAGATTAAGCTTACCTGAGCTTCGAGCTCAAAATCAATATTTTCATCAAAATATTTGTCTGATTCAAAATTTCTTGATAACGCGTCCGCTACTATCAACTTTTTCCCCGGAACATAAACCAGGTTGAAATCTTATTTTCTGAGTTGTAATAATATTCTCTGCAATCTCACAGGACAAGCATTAAGTGGTTTTTTAATGATTTGTAACAGTGGTTTATAGTCCATTTCTACGGTGAACTTCTTACCAGCTACGTTTTGGTTAAATTTGTCAATTCCCATCCAAACAGCTAACAATTCCTTCTCGATTTGCGCGTACCTTTTTTGTGTTTCAGCAAATGCGCGTGATGCATATGCACATGGCATTTTGTTTTGCATCAGTACTGCTCCCATACCGTTTTGAGAGCTATCTACGGAGATTGTTGTGTGTTCGTTTACGTCAAAGAACTTTAAACATGGGCTTTTACTAATTATACCTTTTAGTTCTTCGAAAATTTGATCATGCGTTTTTTCCCATTTAAATACTGAATTCTTTTTTAATAATAATCAAAGCGGGTAAGTTAATTCCGAAAGATTGTTTACAAATTTTCCTATGTACGTCACGAGCCCTAAGAAAATTTGGAGTTCTTTTCCGTTTTATGGGATTTTCATGTTTATAATTGCGTCGACTTTAGATTTGTCCGGCTGTATTCCCGATTCCGATATGATATGTCCCATATAAGTTACCGTTTTTACGTTAAATTTACATTTATCTTTATTTAATTTCAATCCATTTTGCTTTGCTGTTTCGAGAACCTGCATTAAACGTTCGTTATGTTCCTTTAAAATTTTGCCCGACACAATAATATCGTCGATGTATACGTTAACACCCTCTACATTACCGAACATTTGGGACATTTTTTCTTGAAAAACCTCAGGTGCGCTGCTTAACCCGTATGGTAGCCGTAAAAATCTGTACCGACCGAAAAGGGTACCGAATGTACATAATTTGCTGCTCTCCTCATCGAGCTTGATTTGTAAAAATCCTTGGGTTGCATCCAGTGTGGTAAAGTATTTAGCACCTGCCATCTTTGACGTTAATTCCTTGATGGTGGGTATTTTATAGTAATGCCGCTTAACTACTTGATTTAAATCTTTAGGGTCTAAACAAAGTCTCAGTTGTCCGTTAGGTTTTCTTACAATAACTAAAGCGTTTACCCATTCCGCCGCGTCATCCGTTTTTTTAATGATATTTTCGCTAACTAAACTATCTAACGCCTCTTTTACTTTTTCCTGAATCGCGAATGGAATTTTTCTAATTGCGTGAACTACTGGTTCCGCGTCTTTTCGAATGTCTATGTGGTGCTCCCCTTTTAAGCATCCCATTCCTGAAAAGGTTGATTCGTACTTTTTAAGAAGTTTGTTAACGTCTGTGTTGTTTTCGTTATCGGCTGAATTATTATCCGAACCGCTGCTATCTGTCTCGATATTTGCAATAACTCTTTTATTTCTGCTATTTTTCCCTATTCTTTTTATAAGATTTAATTTAATGCACGTCTCTAACCCTAATACTGGCCAATTAGCGTTTTTGTCTACCTAAAACAAGATAGGTACCGTTTTCTTTCTGATTTGACAATCTAAGGTACATGTTCCCAAAATTGGGAGTGGGTGATGCGTGTGGGAGCTAAGCTTATGGTGAGTTTTCTCGATATTGGGCATTTTTTTTTAAATTTATACCTTTTAAGACAGATTCAGGAATAACATTGGCCATGGCTCCGGTGTCCAATTTGCAATTGACTGGCTGGTTATTGATTAAAAGCTCTTCTGTCCAAATCTTCCCCGTGATTTCTCCAACTACCTCGATATTTCCTATATATACAAAGTTATCAGTTTCTCTGTTTTCATCAACTGTTATTGTATTGACACTTTTTCTACTTACATGCCCTCTTTGATTTTTACAAACCGTACTGAAGTGGTTGAATTTGCCGCAACTGTCGCATTTTTTACCATATGCTGGACATTTTCTTGGTTCATGTACGTAGTTGCATTTTTCACATTTTCTGCCGTTGTTGTTCATCTTTCCTGGCTTTTTTCTTTCATATTTCTCTTGTGGTGGGCCTCTCTTATATGGTGCTGAACTTCGTGTCCTGATGGCGTGGATTTCGGTGTCTTCTGCACGTTCTTCTGATCCACAGCCATTTGTGATTTCCTTATTTCGTTCCTTTGTCGACTCAATGTTGAAGCAGATTTTCACAGATTCCTCTAGAGTTTCCACATCGCCTTCCAACAGTTTTTCTCTTATTTTTTCATTTTTTAAGCCACAAATCAGGATGTCCTTGAGTATGCTTTCTCGGAGGGTGCCCAATTCGCATGATAAAGACAGATTTTTTAGATCAGTTACATATTGTTCGATTGTTTCATGAGGCTTTTGCTTATGCATAAAAAATTTATGTCGTTCAAACGATAGATTTTTCTGCGGGTTGAAGTGTTCGTCAAATTTTTTAATTAAGGGTTGTATTTTATTTTTATCATTCTCCGGTATGGAAAAAGTATTAAAAATTCTCATACCTTCCTCCCCAATTAGCGTTAGTAGTTGTGCACATTGGGTTTTCTCATCTTTTTTCGAAATTTCAGTTGCGTCCAAAAACGTGGTGAATCTCTGCTTCTACCATTTCCAATTTTCGCTCAAATTACCAGTCATTTTCATCTGGCCTATGCCTCGGAAGTCCATTTTTACCAGTTTTCTTGATAAGTTTCGTTAATACTTCGTTTAATTTAAATTTTAACTCACCTTTCGCCTTAATTTTTAAGATGTCTGAATTTTTTGTCGACTTTTATTCAAGAATGGCTTAGTAGTTTACCGGCTGCGCAGTGCCGGATTACCCCATAGGCTAATTAGGCTATAGCCTAAGGCGCCGATTAGACAATAGGCGCCAAAAAAATCGTCTAAAAACTTTTACATTTGCAAAATAAAATCGCAAATAGAAATAAAACAACATATTAAGCAACAAACCTATTAATACACACACGTATTCTTGTACAATGTTTGTTTATATGGAGCGCAACACGTTTCTTTGATTTTTTGTCCCTTTATTGATAACTAAAAGCCGAAAGCGCAAAGTCGGCCGTCTAATACATGTATTGCTTACTTAGCAAAATATGTCTTTGTCTATTCATTTCCCTAAAAACCTTAAAAGTCTATTTTGTCGGTAGTATCGAATTGAAACTGTTACTGTTTGGTTATGACTGTAAAACGCATAGTAATTTAAGTTTAATGTGCCTCTGTATTTGAAATTTGCCTGGAATTGACAAATTAGTTATGAGTTATGTACGTTTTGTTTATTGTGATGTGATTGTGATTCGAAAAACTAATAATGAGTGGAACTAGAAAAATACTAAGTGGGTGGGATAGAAAAAAAAAAGATAAAGAAAAGCAGGAAAGACAAACTGAATTACTTAAAAAATACCGAAATTACTAACTTATTTTATTATTTATTGCTAAAAATGATGAAATAGACAAAGAAGAGCAGCCAATTTTTCATGATAGCGACAGTGATAGTATCAAAGAAGGTAACAATATTTACATTTTTTATTTTTTGTATGCTCTTCAACAATGTTTTTTTTAAGAAGAATTGATAACAGACTTAAACAATAAGTGCTGCAAATGTTGAACATGAACCATTAGCTTCTCCTATCAGTTCTATTTCTCGAATTTCTCTTTGTACATAGGCTAATGGACAACTTGCATGAAACGGGGATTTTGAAATAAACCATATGTCTCGATAGAGGAGTGAAATTTATACGACAATTTTTTTTTATTTTCATATTAGCCCACTAATTACGGAGAAAATGATGATTTTCCAGAGCACTTTTCAAATCTACGGAAAGTTCACTAATCGGCAACGTTTTCGGCTATTTGTCTCTGTCTTACGCGTTAAGATCATTATGTGCATGCACACTCTTTCACACAGATTAGTTGAGCGCGTAAGTATTTGAAATTCAAATTCAAACTAACCGGGAACTTTAACAAAGTGCGCTCCTCTGTCGATCCTTGTTTAACTCAGGGCTCCTTTTGGCCGGGAGGCGTGGTCTCTTTGCGAAGTTGCCATGTTGCAACTTTCCGTAACCTTGAAAATTTCGACTTTCAAAGTCAATTTTAGAGGCTTTAATGAACTTTTAAAAAAAATTGGTGAATAAAACCCACCCCAATTTAGGGTCTATTTTCAGAATTCCTAATAAAAAAATTTCATGCAAGTTGTCCATTATGTTATAGCCTAGGTTCTAGGTGTTCTTACGTAGTGTTAAATATTCGAGATTAAATTTGTAATTGTGGGTCTGTTGTTGATAGTTGTAAGAGGGTGCCTAGTGAGAATGAGTGGTGCTACAAAAATTAGAAAACAAAAACAAGGAAAAAAACAAGGAAAATACTTAAAAGTAGGAAGTAAATCTTTTTTTCAAAAAATTTAATTATTGATTTTACATAAATTTCCATTTTTTTTAATTCGTAATTGGAAAAAATCTATGGTTATTTAAATTGTAGGCGCCAAAATATTTTTAGCCTAGAGGGCCGACATGAGCTAATCCGGCACTGCGGCTGCGCCATGTGATATTGGTCAGATAGGAAGAAAGTGTAAACGACAAGCTGGCCACAAGCATACTGCTTTTATTGTCACCGATCATCGATATACATACATATATCACAAGCAATACGTTATCATCTAACTCACAGTTATATCCTAGTGAATGAGATGACACGAAATTATTAGGTAATACATAAACTTTTATACACATGTATAAACTGTTTCGGTGTTGGGTTGTTGTTGCGAAAACCATGCCCTCTTATTGAACTAAAAAATTTTCTATAGGGCCCTGATTGAAGTTGCGCAAACATAAAAAGCTAAAACAGCATTTTAGGCGACTCCATAAATCTGTTATTCCTTTTATGGTTTTAATCCAATTGCCAAGAGATGGAATGGCTTTTGGTTTCCCATGTTTAATAAATTTAATTGTCTCAATCAGTTTTATAGCATCGTTCCAAAACAAATAATGCGGTGACCTTTCAGTGAGAGCTCCCCGCAACTTCTTTTTAAATTTAGTTTTGAGCTGGACACTGTTGACACTGTCAAATAACTTGTCGAAGAATAGAATGAATTCCATTGTCCCTTCAGTCGTTGGTGACAGAAGATCTTTTGGTCCTTTAACAAAAAAATAATGAACAAATAGAATGATTAGATTACTAAAGAATTACGCACCATGTTTTCTTAAGAAGTTCATGGTAGAAGCGACCTTTTCCGAAAACACTTGTGCTGCATTCTTTACTCTAATTTTTTTTATTTTCTCCGGATAAATGTGTTGGTCCGTTAAATTGAAAAGCAGTCTTGTAAAATCACACCCAACGTCCAATTCGTATATCTGAATAATGTCCTTCCACGAAGCAACTTTTAAATCTCTGTCGTTTCCCTTAAACTGGGCATCATCTTCAAGTAAATAATTTCGGACTTACTTCAGAAGGTGCGGTGCATCATATAGTGGAACTACCTCTTTTCTGTTAATTTCGAAACCGAGGTTTCTACTTTCTTTACCAAGCCGTATATAATTTTGTTCCGTTTCTCAAATTAAAGAGTTAATAGCAGTTCTGACATTTGGTCGCACACTGTTGCTATTACTTCAAGGCCAATTCCCAACAAGTTATTTAAAATTTCCTTTAAATTTCATTGTATATCAGTGGTTTTCATAGCTCCGTGAGTTAGAAAATATGCTACAGGTTGTTTCCACTTTTGTGCTACACCTTTTAGCATAAAAACCATCGCGTGGTCTGCAAATTGTAACAATTTCCCTTCTCCATTATTTTCTAAACCAATTATTCCATCAGTTTGCCTACAATATGCAAGAGATGAATCTAGGCTCATTTCACCAAACATCAATATGCAATAGCGATTTCGTTGATCCATTTTTTCCATTGACGATTTTAATACATATAAAATCTGATTATTTAACCTACATTTCATGGGAATTTTGTTTAATAACATCATTAGTGTTTTACGTGACGGCAGAGCAAATACTTTTTGAAGTAAACGATATGCTCGAGGACTCTGTTTCATTAGCGAAAACGAAAATATCTTGTCCTCTAATGTGAAACGACGACCACGAGGCATTTTTTCCTGTAACCTCAGTTGGGAGGCAATAAATTTGTAAGTGGTGTCGTTTACTTTGCTATGGAGAATTTCTTCAGACTGTGAATATTAAAGTGCTTCTTGTAATCGCCGTTGCTCCAGCTACAAATCTTTCACCCGAAAACGGTATAATCAACAAAAAACACCTCCAAAAACTACGAAAATCCAAAAAGTCACAAATCCAAATGGAAAATTTATTACGTATTGTGAATTGTCTGTTGTCTAAGTTTTAAATATATAAACAACAGCCTGCACTCGCGTAGTAATCGAGCCAATCGAGCGATAGATTTTTTGCTCTGCAGCGCCAAAGGTGAAACTAAGGAGAAATAATCTTAGATGAATGACCTTACGCTATAAAGTGAACAAGGCATGAGGACAGCTCCCACTGCTATATTTGAAGCGTCTGTTTCCAAAGCGAGAGGCCCCTTCACAGCTGAATGGACTAATAAAGTTGCTTGGGCTAAAGAATTTTTACAAGTTTCGAATGCGTTTGTCGTTTCGTCATGCGTTTGTCGTTTCATTTAGCATTTCTATAAATCGACGCAATCCTTTTGTTGTCGTGATTTTTGCGGAGTAGAGGTCTTATGCCGTCTTTATAGATTAGATAACCCAAAATTGAAACGTTGTCTTGTCCGAAAACACATTTGGAAGTGTTTAGCGTGACACCATGTTGCCGAAAACGATCGAAAACGCACTTTAAATCCGCTTGATGCTCTTCAGAACTTTCAGAAGCAACTAATACGTCGTCCAAATAAACGTATACGAAATCTAATTCCCTCAAAACTTCATGCATAAAACGCTATTATGGGTTGAATTTCGCCCGCGTGAGCGTGAAATGTTTCACGAGATTCAAGAATTTTGGTATTTTTTGTCTTGATCTTGTCTTGATTCAAAAGCAAGATAGAGAAGAGTGTACTAGAACATATCAAGAAAAGATCAAGATGAACTACCAAGGAATTTTCAAGATCAATTAATATAACCAAGAAAATCATTATCTCGATTGTATACCCGTGGTGGTATTCTCAAGCGCGGGTATTAATTAATACCGAGTATTAACTTGCAAGTTAATACCAAAAATCGCTCTAATACCCATATTAGTGCCAAATGCGATTCTCAAGTGTGAATTGGTATTGGTGGTGGAATTGGTATTAACTTTTTAATACCTTTCTCTCTCTCTCTCTGGCACTACAACTCTGTGTGAGTCTTGGCCGCATCTACTATTGCCTTCCAGCTCTGTCTATCTTGTGTTTCTATTTCCCATTGTGCTATACCCATTCTTCTCAGATCTTCCATAACTGCATCCTTCCATCTCTTCCTAGGCCTTCCAACAGATCTCCTTCCTTCTGGCCTTTCATGGAATATGATGCTTAAGAGCCTTTGGTTATCACTTATAAGAACATGCCCCGCCCATCTAAGCCGACTGGACTTGATCCACCTTACTATATTTTCCATGCCGTATAGTTGTTCCAGTTCGTTGTTTTTACAGCGTCTCCACTCCCCTGTCATAATGTCTCTGCATGGTCCATATATTGTTCTTAATATTTTTCTTTCGAAAACTAAGAGCTTATCGATTTCGCGTTTGTTTAAAATCCATGTTTCACTACCATACGTTAAAACCGGTCGTATTATGGTCTTATACATCCTTAACTTAGTTCCCCTTGTAAGTAGTTTGGATCTAAAGAATTTAGATAGTGCATAGAAGGCTCTGTTTGCCGATGCGATACGAGCAGCTACGTCCTTTTCGTTTCTGTTGTCGTTTGTTATTGTTGCTCCTAGATATTTGAACTCCTTTACAACTTCAAAATTGTAGTCATTAATTGTTATATTTTGACGTATCCTTTGTCTCGGATTCTTAGACGTTACCATGTATTTAGTTTTTGCCTTGTTAATCCCTAATCCCATTTTTTGAGCCTGAGTTTCGAAAGAAGAGAACATACCTTTGACATCTCTGGTATTATGTGCAACAGCATCTATGTCATCGGCAAAAGCTATCATAAGTTTTGTACCATCCGTAGCGAAACCCGGTGTTAATTGCAAGGAAACTTTATTTATGGCCCAGTCTAGCGCAAGGTTAAATAGCAAAGGAGATACAGGATCTCCTTGCCGCAGGCCTGTACGAATATTAAATGCTTCTGACGAAGCATTACCAATTCGCACTTTTGCTTTCGAGTTTCCAACGCACATTCTGCTTATGTTTATTAACTTTAATGGTATTCCCATATCCCTCATTGCATACCAGAGCTGATCTCGGTTAATCGAGTCGTAGGCCTGTTGGAAATCCACAAATAATTGATGGATATCTTTATTGTATTCCCAACATTTTTCCATGATTTGGTGGACTGTAAAAATTTGGTCTATAGTAGACCTGCCTGGTCGAAAACCGCACTGATAATCACCCAGTATTTCTTCGGCATATGGCATTAGTTTTTGTACTAGTATCAACGATACTATCTTATAAGTGGTGTTTACTAACGATATTCCTCTATAATTTCTACAGTCCGCTTTCTTTCCTTTTTTATGGATGGGTATTATTATGCTGCTGTTCCACTCGTCTGGCATCTTTTCATGGTTCCATATGTTCGTTATGATATGGTGTATCTTTTGGTGTAACGTATTTCCTCCGTTCTTTAAAAGTTCTGCACTGATTTCATCTTCACCTGGGGATTTGTGATTCTTTAACTTGCTAATGGCCTTTTTGACTTCCGCTAGTGAAGGTGGTTCCAAATCCAGTTCTGCCGTATAAAAGTATGTGTTTTGGTCATTTTTATCCATCTGTTTGTTAAGCAGTTCAGAGAAATACTGTCTCCATCTTTGAATTATATCATCCTCCGAGGTCAGTAGTCTTCCAGTATCATCTTCTACAAAATTAAGTTCCCTCAAAGTTTGCTCCGTTTTTCCCGCTCTTATCTCTCTATAGAATTCTCTTGCTTGGTTGTTGGTGTTGTTTTCCTCTACTTTTCTCACTTTTTCTTCCAAATGTTCCTTCTTTTTCCTTCTTAGTAATTTTCTGGCATTGGTACGTGCTGTAGCAAAAGCCTCTTTATTTTAGTTTGTGGGGTTTTCCAGAAAGGTAATTCTCTTTTTGGTTTTTTCCTCCAATACGGTTTCACATTCTTGGTCGTACCATCCATTTACGCGACTTCCTGTTATAGTTCCTATAGTTTCAGTAGCTGCTTCCCTTACTATTGTTTTTATTGTTTGCCATTCTTCTTCAACGCTTTCTAGAGTATTTTCAGTTCGTAGCATCTGCATTTTGTTCCTGATAGCTTCTTTGTATTCTTCCACCTTTTTGAGTGTTTTAAATTTGCTTAAATCCCATTTCTTCCGTTTTTCTTTCGTGTTGGATCTTTTGGTGGAGAGTTTTTCTTTTAGTTTAGATCTTACCAGGAAATGATCTGAGTCGCTATCCGCTCCCCTCATACTTCTAACATCTTCTATATTACTAGAAAAACGGCCATCTATCAAGATATGGTCAATTTGGTTTCGTGTCACTCCATCATTTGATACCCATGTTATTTTGTGGATGTTTTTTCTTTGGAACTGAGTGCTCTTAATAGACATGTTGATTGCTATTGCAAACTCTGCTAATCTGTTTCCATTATCGTTTGCTACGTCGTGAAGGCTATGTCTTCCCACTACATGACTTAGGTGATCTTCTTTTCCTAACTGGGCGTTAAGGTCGCCCATTATGATTTTTATATCGTTCCTGGGCGCTGCTTGATATTCTTGTTCTAATATCTCATAGAATTCATCCTTTTTTTCATCGTCTGCTTCATTAGTTGGGGCGTGTACTGAGAACAGGGTCAAGTTGTGCCACCTGCCTTTTACTCTAAGTATGCACATTCTTTTGTTCCCGCTTTAAAGGCTAAGATAGCTGTTTGGTACTTCTTGCTAACAACAAAACCACATCCGAATTCGTGTAAATTTTCGGAACCTGACCAAAACACCAGCGAGTTCTGCATTTGGATACTGCCCGTGCCTGTCCATCTGGTCTCTTGGACGGCTGTGATGTCTATCCTATATTGTTCCAGTTGCTTAATTGCTCTTGTTGCTATGCCTGGTCTATACCAACTTAAAACGTTCCATGTTCCTAGTAGAATATCCTTATTTCGTTGCTTGGGTCGATTATCCTGGTTATCCGTCCATCTCCGAGGCGATAGTGTTTGGTTCGTAGCGTGAGACTTTTTCTATATGTAGGTTGCTGGCCTACAGTACAACCCTCGAACCTGGAGGACCAGAGACTCTTCTTTCAGGGTTACCATTCCTTAGCCGATTTGCTCCAGATTTAAGGCGCCAGAAACTCGCCTTCACCCTCCTCCGTTGGCTACATTACGCGCTTACTAGCGTAAGTACGCGATGCATTGCCCGGGGAACACGACGGGGACGTGGAGGTAGGATTTGTTGGTGCGTCTTGACTAGACTGGTACCAGAATTAAAATTGAATATTGAGTTTATTAATTGTTAATAGATAATTATTTTTTCAGTCAATTATTCAATTAATGTACCTAATATGAACTGATTTTAAGTAGGTATTGGATGTAAAAACATTATAAATTTTAATCTTAGATATGATGTAGTGATCAGCGTCTTAAAACGTTTTTAAAAAAAATATTTATGGTAGGTATTTACCTATTTATTTATATGTAGTAAACCTCTTACATTCTAATCTATATATTACGTGTACTGTATCAACAAAAAAAATGCCTTAAGATTTTCGATCAATAATAGTGTTAAACAAATTTAGTTTTCTTCATACTTCCTTGGATTTCGGTGGTATTTGGTATTGCCTCATTCTCTAAATTAATAAGGCTTTTTTTATAAACATATGTACCTTATAAATAGGTATATAACATTTAATCTTTAATTTAAAACGATATGAATATTCATTAATTCATAAAAAAGCAATATTTTATTGAACACTTATTGATAATTCTTTAAATTTGAAACACTAATGCTAGCGCGCTATTTTCAAAAGTGAAAGATTTTCATTATTATGTATTATGCCCACTGTTAGAGATGGGTTACACTCAAATTAATACCAATTTCATAGTACCTGTATAAAGTTAATACTGGTATTAGAGTGTGCACTTGAGAATCGCATTTTCGTAGTACCGGTATTAACTTAATGCCAATTTTAGTACCTTTTTCGTTAATACCACTTTTTAATACCCGCGCTTGAGAATACCTCCACAGGTATGTCAAATGATTTTATACAATTTTTTGTGAAATGATGTAAGTATTAAGATGTACATTAAAATACTATATTAATATATTGCCTTCATGTTCCTGCATCAAAAGCATTTTCAAAGTTAGGTCATGTTTATGTTTTTAGTCACTGTTATAAAATTCGTAATGAAGGTAGGATTGAAACATTTTGATGTGACATGTATCAACATAGAATAATAAGACTAAGTAGTCTTATTATTCTATGTGTATCAATGCTCCCTAACGATATGTATTTTTGCAGACGATGCCATTCAACGAATATACACTAGGAAGAACGGACAATACCGAAATAAGAAATGTGTCGGCCATCTGGTAAACCGGGAAGCGAACTAACGCTCGAGAAGCCGAGTTCCCGCCAATTTTACTAAATTCAAATTTAAAATTCACACTTGACTTATATAGATTTAGGTATATGTAGAAAAGGGCGATCCAAACACATTATTTTCAAGAAAATATTACATTTATTACATACATATATATGAGTGATATGTTAAATCAACAATAAAAATATTTACAATTTCATATAATACAATGTTCAAGAATATTATTTATTAATCGCTTCACTTGTTTATACTTCGATGGCTACAATATCGTAACATGCCTGACGCTTAGCAAAAGACACGCCTTGTTTTGTTAGTTAAAAACTAAAAATCACTAAACGACTAAGCTAGTCACCGGCAAAATGACAATTTTGCGAATCGCATTTGGTACTAATATGGGTATTGGAGCGATTTTTGGTATTAACTTGCAAGTTAGTACCCGGTATTAATTAATACCCGTGCTTGAGAATACCACCACTGGTGAAAATTTGGAAAACTTTCTTAGGAAACGATTATTCTGTGTAAATGTTGCACACACGTTGTGTTACACAATCTAACGAAGCACACAGTATGGCGGCCGTGAGATGAAGCACTACAATTCCTATGGCTGACGCTAGACATCATTTAGCGGTAAAATTAAAAATGTATCAACCCTCCTGCAGTCTCAACCCTCCCCACTCTCCCCTAAGTGGCCAAGTGGATATAAAGAGAGGCACAATTTTAACTAACAAAACAGAAAATTTTTTAATAATAAATCAAATTCAATAAAACAAAAATATTTATATTAATTGTTTAAAAAGAGAATTAAAGGATTTATTTGTTTTCTTCCTTCAATCATGGTAGTTAAGACACATTAAGGATTGAGCTGAATCCGCAGAGAGTCTTCTTCGTTCTTTCCTCAACGTATACAAAGCCTTTGAAAAAAGTCTTTCCGATGACACAGACGTTGCTTGATTGCTTAAAATTTTGCGCACCATCCGTGCAATATTGGGGAATGCTGTCTCATGTAACTTCCACCACTCTAAAATGTTAAGACTTTTATCTGCACGCTTCGAAGAAAAATGTACTGTTAGTTTAGCTTTCCACTCTGTAGAACTATCCACACTTTTATCGGTTTTGCTGCTAGTAAAAAGACTATTTAAGTGTGATTTAAGTCTAAATCATAGGAATCCACGTAAGATATTTATTTCGCGGAATTTGACAATTTTTCTACAGCATCAACTGTTGACATTGGCGCTATATAATATTGTTGAAGTAAATTTTCAAAGGTAAAGATACAGCTTGATCTTTTAGTTCTCGACCCCAAACTGTTGAATCCTAGGTTTCTTTTTTTGTGTCGGGGATCTAAAATGAGTGTGACACAACAGATCCAGTTGGTTTTGGAGTAATGCTTTACTATTTTATTTCTTGCTCATCAACTAGCTGATCAACAACAGAAAAACCGTACTATACTCTACTATACTATAGGAGGGGTCCTGGTGTCCCCTAGCTCTAAAATATTCCGATTTTCAAATTACAGTTATATTCCAGGTTTAAGGAATTGGTAAAGAAAAGTCGTAAAATTGAATTATTTACAGATTTTATTAAAGAATCAAATTTAATCTTTTTCGTCTAACTATTAACTTATATCAACAATAATATTTCTGTTTAATTGCACTGCTATAACTCGATGAACACTCATGAGAGCGAGTCCAGTGAGTCTTTCGTCTCCCATTTGATTAGCTTTTCTTTGGTCCTGTCGTTGATTTGGGTTCTGTCCCCCAAAAGTAGCTGAATTCCATCGATGGTTCCTTCATGGGGCTCGAAGCGAGCATTCATTTCAGTAATTACATGTTCGATGAAAAGATAGAAAACATTCCGTCTGTAATAAATTTCAGCTGTTTCTCCTGGAATATTGCTGCGATTCGTTTACCTTCCTGTCACTCTTAGAGGTACTATGTTTCCAGAACTAAATTTTTCTGCTTCTTGAAAAAGAACGAAAAATTCATTCTCATTGCGAATATTTTGTAATGCATTCGCTATTGTTTTCGCATAGCTACATGTGCTAGCCAGGTCAACGTTGACCTTTTGTAACGCTTTATTTAGGTTTGATGTATAGGAAAACACTTTATTTAAGATGACAAGAGAGACAATGAATTGACTGTTTTCCATGGAAACCAGCAATTGATATGCCTGAGTAGCATTTTCCCCTTGATAGTCCTGGGGTGCTTCGAGTGTGGTTCGCAATATCGGGAACATTTCGACAAATCTCTCAACGGCCATGTGTTTTTCAGTCCAGCGTGTTTCACATAGAGAAATTAGTGTTGAATGTGATGCGCCGACTTGGTCCGCTGTTTTTTTAAGAAGTCCATCTCGAAGAGGTGACTGTCGGAAAAAGTTAACTATAGTCTTTATAGTTCCAATGCAATTGCGGATCATTGGCACTTCGCATGAGTGCGCTAGAACCAAGTTCAGAACATCAGCTGCACAATGTACAAATTGCGCTCTTGGATACTGTTCTGCAATTATTGTTCTTACGCCTCTGAGTCGACCGCTCATGACTGCCGCCCCATCATATCCTTGCCGAGATCCTTGCCCAACGAAATAGTCCATATTCAATTTATATGATTTAAGATGTTCTAAAATCGTTGCTGCTAGAGCGTCTGCTGTGACATCTTCGACATGTACAAATTCAATAAAATCTTTTCTAATTACAGATTTTCCAGTTGAGCTGTCTACATATCGTAAGCACAATGCCAGTTGTTCTCGCCGTGATATGTCTTGCGTTTCATCAGCCAGCACAGTGAAAAAACCAGCTTTTTTACTCTATTTATTACTTGTTCTTGAATAGTCGAACCACACAATTCATTTATCTCATTTTGTATCACTGCTGATGTATATATAGCCCGACTATGACTCTTTTGGTTCAGGAGGTGATTTTCGAGTTCCTTATCGCCAGATCTAGCGCGAAATCGAAGAAGTGCTCTGAAGTTCCCATCATTGTGATCACTTTTCGAAAGTCCATTGGGCAATGATTCTCGATTTCCCCTCAAAGACAATTCCTGGCATCCACAGAACAATATCGTATCTATTATTGCTATAAGCCTATTTCTATTTTCTTCAGCAATTTTTCTGTTTTCCGTATTGATCGCGTCTGTTACTGCGAGCATTTTGCCTTCCATAACTTTCACAAAATTCTGTGCACGTTCGGTAGCATTTTTGTGGTATTTTGTATTTTCATGGTGATCAAAGCTGCTTAGAGCTTTTTTCCAATTGTTGAACGCCTTGTTAACAAAAACACCAACTACTTGATCACCACGACCACCATTATTTTTCCAAAACAGTACACATGTTTTCATAACGCTCCTTTTTCAACATCAGAACATACCAACCACGAATATTTTTTAATCCAATGCCTCTGGAATGAAAGATTTCTTTTACCAGAAATTGGGAATTTGAATGTCTCTGAAGGCATCCAGGGTTCTCTGAATGCTTGTAATTTTTCTGTATCATGAATTGGAGGTTGAATTAAATATTTTCCGATGTCATATTTGTCTATAACGTCAATCCTAGCTGTAAGAACAATAACAATTAGGTACAATATATTTGTACGTATACATATGTATATGATATGTACTTAAAAGTCTGTCATGTGAAAAGTAGAACTAGTATGATATTAAATATAGTTATTTTTGTTCCCAATTCAAAATATATTAAATTTGTATCTACTTACGTTTTTTTCCTTCTGTAGCACTGTCGTTGAAGACACTTGGCTCACCAGACTCAAGGTCTTTTGTTGATTTTTCATTATGGAAAAGTTTACAATGGATTGTTGACGATCGTTTCACTTCAATTTTATAATTTCAAAAATTCTGTTATCATACGTATAAATATTAATGTTATGCGATTTACGCCCTCACGAAACTATACAATAATAAGGCAGTGTCTACTGCACCGTCCGGGCGGCGAATTAACAAAGTATTGCTGCACCGTCCGGGCGGCCAATTAACAAACTTTTGCTGTACCGTCCGGGCGGCGAATTAACAAAGTTTTGCTGCACCGTCCGGGCGGTGATAAAACGAACTATTCCTACACCGTCCGATTGCCGTATTTGACAATAACTTTATTCCTCTACCACCCAGTAAGAAAAAAATAATTTGAAAAGGAGCTAGATAAAATGAAATATGTCTAAAAAATAAAAATGTTTAAAAAACAATAAACTTTTTTTATTGATCTAATACAATTTGTATGTAATATATACATATATTTTCATATATAGGTTTAAAATAATAAAAAAATAATTATCACATTTAAACAGAATAAAAACAAATATAATTATTATTTACATTTCATACAATACCACGAAGAGGTTGAAGTGGATGATGAGTTGTTATTATCACACTTCATGTGAATCCAGTGCAAACATGAATCGGATCTAATTACCGATTCGGAACTGGCTATTACTTCATCGCAAATAGAACAAAACCATCTAGCATTCTTTTTCTTATTTTGTTTCAGTGTTTTCAAAATATTACACATTTCAGATGGAAAAATTTTCTTTATTATAGTTAAGTTTACTTCCAATATTCTGATCTTCTATTGGCTTTAAATCATCTTCATGGATATTTTTTTTCTCTCGGAAAGAGTTAACGTCTTTTATTATCCAATTTAAAATAATATCGCGTTTTTCAGTAGAATTTTTTTTATCAAAGCTCCTATGATCTTTTCCTTTTTTTGGTAAACCAAAAACTGTAGAATTTGCACCCTTGGGTCTCCCTCTGGCCTTTGCCGAAATTACTTTAACGTCTTTCAGTGCAATACCTAGATTATCCATTTCATGTCCTTCCACATTACTACTCGAATTTTGTAATGTATTTTCAGTGATTTTTTCTATTGCCTGAATTTCATCGACAGTTTCGTCGACAGTATTAGTACCCTGCTCAGTCTCAGTAACAATACTTGAACTTCCATTTTCCTGATTAATATCAGTATGTTTTTCTGTATTTTCCATCAATTCTTCTGTTAAAGCCGAAGTTAAAGCTATTGCACTTATATCACCATCGAAATCATAAATGTTATTTTGTAACATTTGAATAATTTTATCGAAAAACTCATTGACTTTATTAAAATCATTACCTTGAGCTTCAACCCCCAATGATGCCATCATTTTACATTTCGTAAATAAAATTTTATATTTTTCTTGGGCAGATAAAATTCCCTTTGGCTTATTATTCGAAACTGTCAGATCAGTTCTAGTTTCGTATTCTATTATTTCAGGTAATTCAATATTTGTTAATAAAGTATTATTATTAAGTAAATAGGTCATCTTCCATCTCTCAGGAATCAATTTTTCATCAAATAAAGGTAATTTCTCATAATTTCGTACAGCAAAAATGTGTTCGCAAGGCAGTTGCATAGAAGCATGAAAATAGCATGTACATTTATCTTTGGTCGTGGTATAAGAAACAGTAGATTTGTTCGAGTTTGTGCATGTAAAATTTTCATCGTTTTTTTCAACTACTACTTTATTAAATAAGAATTGATTGTCCATTTTTTTGAATGCATACGGAGTTAAAATTTTTTGAAAATCATTTTTAAAGTCAGCTTTAGAAGTAGTTGTAGATCGTTTGTTCAACAAATCAGCTAAACGACTGTTTTGTTCATTTTGGAGGGAGTTTAGGATGGTTAAAAGTTTGTCTAGAAATTCTGTAAGAGTGGAATTCTTACTTATAACTTGTTTAAGTTTTCCATTTAAACATTCAACCCTGTTATTCGTCAAATTCAAAAAATTATTAGCTTGAGCACCCAAATACCACTCATTTTTTATGGACAACCAATTATTATCCAAGTAATTAAAAACCCTCTCTGGAATTGTATTTTTCATTTTTTCCACATTATCAGAAAATTCTTTATCATTTTTTGAATATACCAGTTTTTGCAAATATTCGAATATGACTTGTCTATGAGACGCAGTAATTTTAAATTTGTCGCATGTAATTTCGTTATGAAAAACTTTTATAACGTGAAAGATGCAAAGCTGTAAATGAACGTGTGGAAATAATTCTCCGATTACTTCTCTTTCTACCATGTCTTTATCTGTTATGATTGTTTTTGTTTTGGTCCACTCGGGATTCTCTTTTTTTAAATTTTCGAGAAACCACGTTACGCTTTCTTTATCTTCAAAAATTAAAATGCCTACTGCAACAACGATACTTTCCCCGTTGCCATTTTCATTGAGGATTAAGTATACGGGTGCTCGAATGTTTAATAATTTGTAGGTACCATCCATGCAGAGAAACTCTGGATAAGCTGCCATGGATGATTTCATTGAAGGTGTGCAAAACATCATACCTTTAAAATTGTTTTTCTCGTCAATTAATAAATGACAATTTGCGTCTGAAAATGAAATACATTTTAATGTTTTTACCTTAAATATTTCTTTTTTAATTTACCAAACTTGGAATGGATTTTGTCGCAGGCTTCTTCTATATTGTTATTGTATTTCCCTTTTTGTTCTTTAACTTTCGTGTAACAAAATTAGACCAAGTGAAGATGCAGCTTAAAAGTTACAAGGAAATACGAAAGTCACTAAATCATTGTTTTTGCCCTCTCCAAAACTAAAACTCAAAAGTAACTAGATTCGTTCTTCTTCTTCGGACCTGTCGCACCTCCACAGCTGTACCAGAGGTAAGAAAATTTGAATTAGTCACGTGACCAGTGAAGCGTGAAAGATTTTAAAAATTTGAAATTGTGTTGTGAGTGAAAAGAGTGTTTTAAATAAAATTGAATTGAGATACGATGCGATAGACAATAACATTATTATTTATAGTTATAGTATGACGTTTTATTTGTATATAATTTAAGAATGTAGTCATTTTTTGAGTAGCGGAATCAGAATGCAGATCACAAAGGTGGCATTTTGAAAAAAGTAGTAGATATCGGGAGGGGCGCCCAATTGCATGTGTTTTCATCGTTTAAAAAGGAAAAATCCTTTTAATTATTGAATTAGTGATCCTTGTGACTGCAAGATGATTTGGTAAGTCCATTTATATGGTAATAATTACTTTTATCTCATATTAAAACCAAGACTCAACGAACGGAACCAAAATTTATAATTTTAAATTAATTGATCTCAATCGACGCGTGATAGCGCCATAGAATGCACTCTCCTAAAGTCCTTTATATAGAGAGTAAAGATGCCGACCGCCGCCATTTTCATTCGAAATTCAAATATTCGTATATACATTGTTATACGACATCCTTATTAATTTTCAAAAAGTTTAGTAATTGGTTGAGTAATATTTAGAAAAATTCTTTTGTTTTTAAATAAATAAAAGTTAAAATCAGTAAAAATGCAAAAACAGTGTAAAAATTTAATATTTTTAGTTATTAAAACATCTCATTGTTTTACTTGAGTAAATTTTTCTATTAATTTTCTTTGTGCTTCCTATTTTCAATCTAAAAACCAAAAACAACTTCGATGTTTTGTTCAAGTCTGATAAGCTAGTATCAATGTTACACGAATCCTCAAATTCGTTATGTGGACCAGAATACGTTGAACTGGAGGTTTTCTCTCTTTTATAAGTAAAGTAAAAGAAAAAATGGTTGGATTTGCGTTTCGCTTTAATTTTTTGTGGTCCCGTCCATCCTAGTCTCCTCCCACATGTCCATGAGAAAATGAACCTACTGCTATAAAGGCAATATAAATAAAATATTCCATTAAATGTACATCATATATCTTATTACTTCACATAAAACCGAACTGTTTGTTGGAGTCTAATTATATCCCTTTTGACAGCTGGAGGTCAATTGTAGTCCATTCTTTACGCCGCTTTGGATCTCTGGGAAAGTTCTTCATGAGTTTCCAATGTTCACTTCTGTTGAAACAACCGAAGGCAGAACATCCAATCATTTCCAAAAAAAAAATATATAATTGTTTTTTTCAATTTGCGTGCTGTAAAAACTTCTATTACAGCACAGAACTGTCAGATTTGCGTTTTGTAATGAAAGTAGTTTTACTGTAAGAAAATAGTTATTTTTTACTATTTGGAGTTGGCTAACTGTAAAATTACTGTCAATTGAATCGTTGTCAACAGATTTACGCTGAGATACAGCGAGTGTTATTGACATTGAGAGCATTTAAAACTGTCACACTCGAATTGTTTGAAAACAAAATGGAACCAACTTTGGAAAATAAAAATCCCTTCAATTATGAAATGACTAATTTCTTTATTTATAATTAAATATTTTAGACGAAAATTGTTTAAATATCGTAAAAAATTCGTATCGTAAGGGATTGTAACGAATTTGTAAATCAAAAGTTATAATATCCCTTACGATATTCATTTTTTAATATACTATTAAGTTCAACACTGTAACCTGTAATAGTCACAAATCTATAATTTGTATAATTTTTAATAAATATGCTTCCAATATTCAATTGTTTAAAAGATGAGCAATATAAAAACCACCAAAAACTATAAAATGCAGAACCTGTAATAACAAAAATTGTCAAAAAACACTGCTGTTGGTTTGGAATGTTAATTGTGGACGCAAGCAAAATTGATCCTTATATTCGTCTAGCCAATCAAAATCAAAACACCTATTGTCATTACTCGATATATAAAGGACTCTAGACTCTCCTAACATAAATTTAAATTGACAATTTACAACACAGGGTAATTTTTTGGGTTGACAATTTCAAAACAATTGAAATTATTTCAAAATTTATCGTGTATATATAGAAAACTGTAGGTGCAACAATCTATCACCGACAGTGTCAGCCTGACAGCTGTCATTTATTACAACAATTTAGTAATGTTATCGGCCAACATTAGAATCAGAAATGTAGTAAAAATCGTCCGGCAAAAGGTTATTTTCCGAACGATTTTGAGTGACTTTTAGTTCGGAATAAGCAACTTTCCGGCCGCCTGGCCAAAAAATATATTTTATTCACAATCAGTATGTAATGAGTCATTTTCCGATATTTTATAAAAATGGAAAGTGACCCATTGTTATATTCAAGCGAGTAATATTTACTTTCCTCTCTAGAGAGGAAAATGGTCACTTTCCTGGCTTCCCATAATCCTGGCTACTACAATTTTTAATAATATTCATATTGGGCAACCAATAACAAGTCATTTCTCACTTGTCATTTGATGAGTAACAACAAAAAATTGTCATTAGTGACATATGTCAAATGTTGACATACAAAAAATTTATAATGAAAAACATTCAAAAGACATATTTTTTAATTAATTGTGTCTGATTGTGAATAAAATAGTATACAAACCTCGGCGAAAGGGCATTCCTGTCTCGAGAAATTGCCCGCTTCGGCCTACGGCCTCAGCGGGCAAACTTTTCTCTCGACAGTAATACTGCCCTTTCCGCCTCGGTATGTAATCTACTATATTGTATTCGGTAAAATCTCGCAGTGCAGAAAATAAAAAAAATATAGTATGTAATACCAAAAACTTTTAACTATAAATATTATGGTAACATCGACCTCGGACAAGTCGGTACCATCCGCGAAATTCTTAGAAGAAAGTAATAACACGTGAACATCACTTTCTTTGTTCTAATATTATTCCTAGAATTGTAAAGGAGAAGACAAAGAAAGTGACCACCACCTTCTATCCCTTCTACTCGTAACCTGTGGGAAAATTGCATGGGTACACACTAACTCGTCACCAGATTTAATCTCTTTCAAGCAAGATACACTAACTCGTCACCGGCCGATTTCAGGTAATTTTCTAAGGACCTTTCGGAGACACACTAACTGGTCACTTGGGCTACTTAGGTATAATTAGTTAATTCTAAGAATCGTATCTCATTACTCCTATATAACTGTGAATTTTATTGGACATATTCTCATTCTAATATACCATTCTCGACCGTGTTAGAACGTATTATCAGAACGATTTTTATAAGTGCAATTGATGTGGAAGTAGAGTTTGTTGAGAGCCAAAGAGGTCATCAGATGAATTACGTAAAATTATGTACCTTCTTTGTATAGATACTGTATGTTCATTATATGTATACTACAAAATATATGTATATTTTTTTGAAAAAACATATTGTCTTTTCTTATTTTACTTTAAATTTTATATCTTCATACCCAAAAATATTTAAAAGGATTAAAAATTGGGTGACCAGTTAATCCGTCCCGGTGACGAGTTGATGCATCTCACTAAGGTCTCGGTGACGAGTTGATGTGTTTCGGGTACCTCTAAATTTTTACAAGGGATTACCAGTGACGAGTTGATGTGCGCCCAATTGCATATGTGCAGATCAAAACCTTGAGCAATTAACTCTTAGAAAAACAATAGAAGAAGGGGGCAGGAAGCGGTCTAATATAAATAAGATGATCTTGTAAGACAAGAGAGTCTAAGTCTAATCTAGTGTAAACAGTGTTGAGATAAGTTGAAAATGTAAATAAGTTGGCAAATAATTAACAAGTGTTTTCGCCAGTCCCTAGTTTAATTTAGAAACATAAGTTGTAATTCAAAATGTAATAAGAAGTTTTTTTTTTCATTAAATAATTAAAACCAATTCAACTCTTTAAATTCTAAAAAATCCCTTTAAATAAAAACATAAATTGAACTCAACACAAGTACCACCCAACGTTAAAATCACCAGCTACCCAGAGTGACGAACCCTCTCTTCAGTCGCGGCTCTAGAGTACCCGCAGCCACCGCAATGCGGGGGGCCCCGTCGTAGTAGGGGGCCCCGCGCCGCGACTACCGCCCCTCTATTTTAATTGCACTCGGGAAATGCTTGTTGTGACTCGTTCGTCCACATCCATTCTCTTACTCTCTACTGTATGGTTTGGTTATGGTCTATAAATATAAACTATAAACTAATATTTTGACTGAATAATTAAAAATGAGCTCAAATAGACATATAAGTGGTGCACAAAAACGAAAAAAAATAACAAGAAAAAGATGAAGAGAGAACTAAATTAATTAAAAAAGATTCATTTTTTAAAAAACAGATTGTTGTTAACCAAGATCCTGAATGCAATAATGTGATTCCTAGCACATCAAATAATATTCAAAAGCGATGTAAAAAATGATGAAACAGTATGGAAGATATGCATAGAGACGATTGTGACAAAAATAATTGCGAGGAGACAGAAGTAAATATAATTTCCAGTGATATCGGTTACTTTAAAGATAAAAAACTTGACGAAATTATTAAATTAAAGATAATACAGTTAGGATGTCACAGACCTAAAGGCCCTTTTCCAAAGAACGTCACTAACGGTAGGTCATTTAGTGAGGATTATTATTTTAAGCAAACAGCTAACGGTCAGAAGATTGAAAGGCAATTGTAATTTTTAATTAACCATATGCATATAACGTAATGTTCTTTCCCAAACTTGAATTCTAGAAAATGCTTTGTTATTCTTCAATTTTAAATTCAGTTTATTGTCAACCCTGTTGGTTGTTTGCGGATAAAAATAATATTCGTTATTCTTGTGCATGGAGTGACGCAAAAATCCAAGATTGGCAAGGGTTCAGCAAAAAAATTAAGCACCATGAAGTTATTAAGGTGCACATGGATGCGTGTATCGCATATTCTAACAATTGCCAAAAAAAACAATTGATATTTTGTTAAACAAAACTATTGACAAATGGCGCGATATTTTGACAAGAATTGTTGATATTATAAGAACAGCTGCAATCTCAAATTTACCTTTAAGAGGCCACTCGGAAAAAATTGCTGATGTTATAAATATTCAGTGTTTAAAAAATCAGGGAGTTTTTTTAAATACCGTTAAATTATTAGCAAGATATGATCCTGTATTGAATGCACACTTATCGTCTATTGATTCCACTCAAAGAAAAAGTCATTACTTGAGTAAAAGTATTCAAAATGAATTAATATCAATTTTAGGCCGCATGACGAGAAAGTCAATAATAGAGAAAATTGATAAGACACCTTTTTTTTCGTTAATAGTTGACACTACCCAAGATATTAGCAAAAGAGACCAACTGAGTATAGTTTTAAGATATGTTAGAGTCAGTGACGAAAAGTTAGAAATATCGGAGTCTTTTATGGGTTTTATTGAAATGCGGGGCCAAACTGCGAATGACTTTGAAAATGAAATTTTAACATTTTTAGAAGAAAATAATTTATCTCTAAACAAATGTCGCGGACAAGGGTACGATGGAGCAGCAAGTATGAGTGGTATGACATTGAAAAGAAATCTTGTGACTTTATGTAGGTACATATTTGTTTTTTATTTATTTTAGGAAAATATGGCGGTCTGCAAGCACTAATTAAGAAACACCAGCCAAATGCAGATTATGTTCATTGCACTGCTCATAATCTGAACTTAATAATTAATGATTCCGTAAAAATATAAGTGCAATTAATAATTTTTTTCATGTAATACAAGAATTATACGTATTTTTTGGTGAGAGCCTACCTAGGTGGCAAGCATTAAGCGATGAAATGAAAAATAATTCAACAGTGTCATATACGTTAAAAAAATTATGCCCAACAAGGTGGTCATCTAGAAGTGACAGCATTTTTGCGATTAAAACTAATTTTATTTCAATATTAAAATGTTTATCTCATATTATTTTGAGCAGTAAAAAATCAAATGAAAAGCAAAAAGCCGCTGCTTTGCAGAAGAAAATTGAAAATTTTGATTTCGTATTAATGTTGACCTTTCAAGCCGAAGTAATGAGTAAAATTAATATGGTATCATAGCTCTTACAATCAAGTAAGTTGGACTTGGGTACGGAAAATTCCTTTTTAACACAGATTGCGGCGGATATGAAAAACATAAGAGAAAATTTTGAAAAGTATTTACAAGAAAGTAAGGATTTGGCAAAAATTTGGAAAATTGAACCGACATTAAAGACAGTGAGATTGAGAAAAAAAATAAAAAATTTTGACGAGCTAGCTATTGATGAGCCTATTCAAGATTCCGTACAAAAATTCCAAATTACTGTATTTTATGAATCCCTGGATATCATTATTGCGCAGTTATCAATGCGTTTTAATAGTTTGCATACTATTGTAAACGATTTTGCATGTCTTCATCCGTACAATATTCTAAATTGGAATGATAAAGACTGTTGCGATATGGGTGTCTTCGGACACCCCGAAATAAAAGTTTGGTTGTGCGTCGTTTACTAAAAAATGCTTTATTAATTATTTTTATAAAACTTATTGTGTTAACACTCTTGACTTAATTGTGGTGTTTCTTCGTCGACTGTTTTAGACAATATATGCAACGGATTACAATTCCTTTTTAAACTGGATTTATGCTTACAAAAAGTGGACACATTCCACGCATTTTTATATACCTATTAATAATGAACACATTAAACATCAATTCAACAAATTAAAAACTCTACAAACTATAAGAAAGACATATTAGAGAAAGCTGGAATACTTCAAAATAAATATAACACAGATATGTCAGGGCGGTTTGGACAAGAACTACTTGAGTTCAAAAATGTATTTCATAATTCACTCCACCACGGCAAAAATATAAAAGAATTGGCAGAATTTATTTTTAATAAACACCAATTCCTAATAAGTAGTTTGCCTGATATTTGCAGTGCTGTTTTGTTATTTCTAACATTGCCAATAACATCCACAAGCGCGGAACGATCATTTTCAAAATTGAAATTGATAAAAAATTATTTAAGATCTACGATGAAGAGCGATCGATTGGCAGATTTGACAATTATAAGTGTGGAGCATGAACATGCAGGAGCCATAGATTTAAAAGAAATTGTTGATGAATTTATCAGAGGCAAGAATAGAAGATTTTTTACACAATAATAATTTGTTGTATATTTCGTTAAAAAATAAATTTTAATTTCCTTAATAATAATGAATGTTTTCGGAGTACTCAGAAAGTTAATATGTAAATAGTATATTTTTTATATACATTTAATGGGCCCCATAAACGTTCTTGCGGGGGGGGGGGGGGGGACTTATCTTAAGCCGCCACTGCCCCTATTGTCGTGGTACCGAACCTTCCCGTGCTGGCATCCTGTTGCATACAGAAGCCTACGAAAAGTGAGTACTGTCCAAGTAGCTAGCTGGCTTGTGTAAAAACGGGCGAAGGCGCCGGTCACCACAACTGGTGTCAGAAGTGGGATTTTCGCTAAGAAAATCCGAAAACAAGAAAAAATCGCTCTGAGACCGTGGAAAATTTGTTAACTACAACAATGGACTTGATTCAATATGGGTGAATCAGAGGAAACGCCTAATCTCGCTAATCTACTCCATACTAATACTAATGAAGAAGAAAACGTTAATAACGAACAAGAAGAGTCAATTCCCGGGCCGAGTCAAACAAAAAGCGAACCAAATAACACTAGACAATATGGAAACTTCTCTATGCCGAAATCACTACCAATAATAAGTTTAGACAGAATTCCGTTTTTCGACGGTACAACAAAAATAAAAGAATTTCTAGGGACAATTAATGAAATTTCTAAATGGGGAAACTAGGGTGACGAAGAGAAAATTTCCATTACTAAAATAAGATTACAAGGGTTCGCAAAGTCATTTATCGAATCGAATACCGAAATAAAAAATATGCGAAATTGGAATGTATTCGAAAAAGCTCTAATAGAACAGTTTCAAGAAACAGTTTGAACAGTCAAGAACAGTTTGAAGAAATTCAAGTACCGGTGCAAAGTGCAACATTATAGAAAATTTTTCATTTGCCGACAACAAAATGGCGAAACAGTAAGAGTTATAACACAAACAGCAACAACAAATGAAAATAGTAAAAAGCAGGTAGAATGTTTTTATTGTCACAAAATAGGTCATTTTGTGAGAGAATGCTATACAAAGAAAAGTATAAACGGTCGTAATTACTATGGAAATAATAATCGGGGACAAGTAAGGGGAAGCTATCGGCAGAATTATAATAATAATCTAATAAATGGTAATAATTATAATGGTACTCGCGGGAACCAAAATTTCCGATTTAACAATATTAATAATCGCCAAACATACTCTAACAATCCAAATGTTAATGTTAATCCTTTGTTTATCCTAATCAAAGAGGGGAAAATCGAAGAGAAAATGGGCACTATCAAAGGCAAATTAACGACAATCCTAGAAGAAATAGCGATTTAAACGAGAACGCAGCGACGTTCATGTCCCGCAACGCCGCTGTCCAGCCGACGGAACAACAGCAATAAATCAAACACAGGGACGGGCTTGGGAACGTTGCTCCTCAATAAAATCTATTTCTCAACCCCGCACGTCTATTCATATTACAATTAAAAGTAAAATTTATAAAGGACCATTAGATTCAGGAGCAATGGTGTCCCTTGTAAAGCCAGAAGTAGTAGCGGGAGGACAATTTCAAGAGACAAATGTAAAATTATGCGATGTACAAGGAAATCATCTTAATGTTATGGGTACAGTGGATATTGCAATAGACTTAAATAAACATGAAAGAATTTATCATACATTTTTCGTATGTAATCATGTCGTATATAATGGGAATTTATTATAATCGGAATTGATTTCCTGGAACGATTTGGTACAAATGTAAATTGGAAAACGGGCTTTATAAAAATTAGTAATACATGGTTAAAACTACAAGAAGACACATGGACAAAAATAACGGCAGTAGTGAAAGTAAATCTAAATTCTACAAGTAATCAAGCTATGATTAGAGATAAAGTAAAAATAAATGGTACAAGTAATAAAAATATTAGCAGAGATATTGTAAATGGAAATTCAAGAAATAATAATGAAATTAGTAAAGAAAACGCCAATGAAATGGAGTCGCAACAAAATGATTTAATAGAGAAAAATCGAAGAAATAAAGAAAATACAACGGAATTATTTAAGGAAGTAAACACTTTAAAAATGGAAGTAAGTAAAATTCGACAAATGGTGGAAGAACTAAGGACGGATATTGGAGTTATGATAATGGACAAGAAAAATGAAATGCCTGATCAACATTTCAACCACCCTTGCCCGAAAACTCATAATAACAAGAAACCGGAATTATAAAAAAAAGTGCGCGCCTTCTGATCAACCAGCATTAAAGAATAAAACTGAAAACAAAAACACTGTGAAAAGCGTAAACAAAGTACAGAAATCGAAAAAAATTAATGGAGTGTTTTTAAATGACGATATGAAAATCCCTGCACGAACTGAAATTGTAACCTTGCCCAAAGTAAACAATTATAAGGAGAATAAAAGCCTAGATGTTGTGATTGAACCGAATTTAATACCGGAACATGGAATAATTGTCGCACGAAGTATATGTAAAAATAAAGAATTTGTCCCAATACGGATAATGAACGTAAGCAATGAAGAAATAAAATTGTCAAATACTGTAAAATTGAGAGAAACAATGGAAACAGAAATCGAATTAAAAAGTAGAGAGAATAAACGCATCGCGAAAATACAGAGACAAGATGTAGAAACTATTTTAAAACAATTGAATATAAGTGAACCGAAAAATGACGGAGAATGGAAATTAAGAGAGTTAATTGTTGATTATATTGATATATTTAAAGCCCCAAATGAGAAATTGACTTGTACAAATAAAGTAAAACACAGAATTTTAACGGAGGGCGTACCGCCAATTTTTGGGAAACATTATCGAGTACCTTATCAGCGAAAACAAATTTTAAATGAGAAAATTCAAGAATTATTGGATAATGGGATAATAGTGGAAAGCCAATCCCCATGGTCATTTCCAGCAATTTTAGTAGAAAAACGATTACATGAAGGAGAAGATGTCGAGTACCGACTTTGTATAGATTATAGAGAATTAAATACGATTACAAAAACGGATTATTTTCCTTTACCATTATTAAACTCAACAATTGATATGTTGTCTGGAATCAGTTTATTTTCAACAATGGATTTAGCAAATGGGTATTTCCAAGTAGAATTGGATGAGAGAGATAGAGAGAAAAGTGCTTTCTCTACACCTGATAATCACTACGAATTTGTGCATATGAGTATGGGATTGAAGAACGCACCTGCAACTTGGCAACGTATGATGTATACGATTTTTAGCGGGTTGATTGGACAAAAAGTACTAGTCTACCTGGATGACATCATTGTTTACTCAACCAATGATATTGAGGAGCATCTCACACGAATAAAGAATGTATTTAACAAAATGAGGGATAGCAATTTAAAACTTAAACCAACTAAATGTCATTTTCTACAAGAAAAAGCTAAATATTTAAGACATATTATTTCCTCAAAAGAGTGTGAAGCCGATCCTGATAAAATTGAAGTAATTAAGAAATATCCACAGCCGCGAAATGTAAAAGACATAAGAGCCTTTTTAGACTTTGCGGATTTTACAGAAAATTCGTACCGCAATTTGCTAAAATTACTCAACCCTTAATTAAACTTACGAAGAAAAATACACCTTTCTTATGGTCCAAGGAACAGGAAGAGGCATTTAACACACTGAAAACAGCTTTAATTTCACCACCAATTTTAAAATATCCAGATTTTTCACGACCGTTTATACTAGTGACCGATGCTAGCGGAGAGGCCATATCGGGCATATTGTGTCAAAAATACGATAATATTGAGCACCTGATTTACTATGCCAGCCGAACGTTAAATATCGCTGAAAGAAATTATTCTACGATCGAACGGGAATGTTTAGCAATTGTATGGGCCATAAAACACTTTAGATGCTATTTAGTAGGCACACATTTTACTATAATTACCGACCATAGGCCTCTGAAATATTTATTAACTATAAAAGACCGAAGCAGCAGACTAGCCAAGTGGGCCATGTGTTTAATGCTGGAATATAATGTAAACAAAATAAATTAACCTAACACACAGAAAGGTGAAGAAAATAATGAAATACAACCAATCGCAAATGTAATCTGGTCTAGGGAAGAAGTAAAAAGGGCACAAGACGAAGATGAGGAAATACAAGCAATTAAAGCAAATTTTACGGGAACAAGCAACGATATTTATTATTTAAATGGCGAAGGAATTCTGTATAAAATGCGTGAAGGAACCGAGCGAAACCACCAAACATTCATAAAATTTATCATAAATCGCATCTATCAGCACACGGCGGTTAACATAAAACAATCGAGTTGATAAAGAAAGACTTTTACAGGAAACAATAAGCGAATTTTGGCGACATAATATTAGGTTACTATAGTATGTGGTATGATGGAATATTTCATTTTTGCGATTTGTAGTAAGAGAGGAGAAATCTGTGACGTCACAGATTTGACGTCACGGATCTTACTACAGCTTACACACGTCCCGGCGTGTGTAAGGTGCAGTAAGGCGGTAGTTACGATTTATTGTGCAAAAACACAACATTTGTTCCTAACCTATTTTCTTTTCGTTTTATTATGGAGGAAGAGTTAGTGGATATAACTGTAAATTATTTGGGCGTCGATTTAATGTTGCACGTAAATTTAAGTACTGCAAATATTTTATTGAATGGTAAGTAATTTTGTTATTTAAAACATAAATATTGAAATACCTATCATTATATTATTTTCGATAGATCAAAATGAAGTCGATAAATATATGGAGAATCTGACTGAAGAATCCAAAAACAACGAAAAATTGGTATGGAAATCCAAAGGAACTCCTTCAAAATATGACAATGAAGCAACGGAAAACTTTTTGCAACTTCGTCAGAAGTTCAAAGAAAAATTTGACGACAAAAAGACAAACAAAACAGGTTTATGGAAACTAATTGCTAAAGAAATGAAAAATAAAGGGTTTGACGTTGGTGATGACAAAGTGGGTTGGAGTAGATGTAGACAAAAATTTATTAATTTAACGAAAAGTTATATGGAATTCGTAAATCATTTAAAAACTACCGGTGTAAATAAGCGTGACCCACCACCACATTATGAAATGCTCCATGATATATTGGGAACTAAACATAAAGTGAACCCCCAGAATTTACAAGATTCTATGCAAACTCTAAGAGAAACGAATGATAATGTTGCAATAAGTACTTCTTTAGATAGTGTACCGGAAATGGAAAACGATTCATATGTAGAAGATAAAGAATTACCTTCTACTTCAAGCGGATCATCTATTAAAAATAGATTTTGCAAAATGCAGAAACATATTCGGCCAAAAAGTGCTAATATGTTATTATTGGAACAAATGGAATCCCACCACAAAGAAAACATAGACGAACGAGAAAAGCATTTCCAAGTTTTGAGAGAATTATTACAGCAACAAAACGATCAACGTGCAGCAATGCTAAATTTATTGGCTACAATGGGAAAACGTAGGAAAAGACGCCACTCTTCATCGTCTTCAGACTCTGAATAATAACTTGCTGAAATACTAAAGATTAGAATAAACACAATTATTTATTTTTGTTATATGTTACGTTATGTGTAAAACACTGAATAAAACAATTCTTTTTTCTTATTAAATTCATATATTTTAATTCCAATTATTCATTAAAGTGGCAGCTATTTCATTTCTTTTTTCTTTGCCTATTCTGGATTGCTCTTGTTGGTACTCCACAGTATTTGCACTACTTATTGTGTTATTACCAATCCATTCATCATTTCTCAAATAAGCAAAATTATGTAGAATGCATGCAGCGGTGACAATTTCAATGGCTTTACTGATACTGTACACATCAACATATTGTAGTCGTCTCCATCTGCCTTTTAGTATACCAAAAGTATTTTCAACAACTACTCTGTCGGCACTTAATAAATAGTTATGGTTTTTCTCAATCCTACTTAAATTATGAGTTTGTTTGTAGGGTGTCATCAACCATTGTTTGAGTGGAAAGGCACTATCACCAATTATATGATTTTCTTTATTGGGGAAATATATTTTGGAACCAAACTGTTCAATATTCCTCATAAACGCTGAATTGGAAAACACCTATAACACATACATGTTAATTAATTAAAATATATATTCATAGGTATATATATATATAATATGCTACTCGGGAATCATGCGCTGAACCGGGGTATCCAATAAAAACATATGTAAAAATTTTTTCGGCGGTAGTGATAGCCATTACATTTATTGAATGGTGCATGAAACGGTCAACATAACTATCGTGTTGTTCTTTGGGAACTATTTTTATATCTACATGACTTCCATCAATAGCTCCAAGAGTACCTAGACAATACAAGTGAAATAAATGAATGCAAGTCTCTTAAATTATACATATATGTATATATTTATACTTACCAGGATAATGTGTAAAACCACTTATGATGTGATTATATTCAGCTGGAGTTTGAGGCCAAAATATATATTGCTGTTTTAATCCATTGATAATGTATAAAATATTGTTTACAATCTGCATCACTGTGGAAGACACAACCGAAAATCTATCCGCAATTACTCTTAATGAATCTTGATGAGCAATGTACCAAATAAAAATCAGTAAACATTTTTCTCCTGGTATTGGAAGATTGCCTCCTCGATACTGCTTTCCAACAATAAGATTATGTTTGTCATTTTTTGTTATAATTTCCAATAGATTTAAAAATGTATCTTTTTTCATTCTAAATAAGTTATAAAATGTTATTTCACTATAATTTTGCAGCCACGCTTCATCCTCAATAGGCATTTTAAAATGATTTTCTCGCAAAACCACAAAAAAACTACTATCTTCAACTTTAAGGATTTCATCTATAATTTCATTTAATATTATATCTTGCTGAATAAATTCATCTACAATAGTGTAGAACGGGATTGACAACATGTTTATAATCTAATGTCAACGTAATTGTATAATTTGAAAATTCCACTTAACCACAATACCAAATATTTTTCAGTAAATATCGCGTTTTCGAGCTACATACCATACTACACATAAATGTTGTAAGAATTCTTCCCCCTCCACTTACAACACCATAATAATTCTTACCTAAATATTATTAAATATTATGTCGCCAAAATTCGCTTAATTACTCAAGGAAGCGAAAGATTATTGTAATAGATGCCATTCATGTAATTTGAGAAAAACAAATTATACAAAACCTGCTGAGCTACAAAATTTTAAAATACCAAGTTTGATGTTTGGAAGAATATCTCTGGATATTGTAGGACCACTTAATAAAACACGCAATGGTAATCAATACTTGTTGACATGTATGGACTATTTAACACGATACCCTGAATGCATACCTATTCCAAATATACATAGTGAAACTGTAGCCAAAGCATTTGTAGAAAATATAATCTGTAAATATGGGACGCCACGTGAACTATTGACTGATTGTGGTAGACAATTTCTATCTAAGCTCTTTAAAGAGATTTGTAAAATATTAGACATCAATAAATTACAAACAACCCCATGTCCAGCAGCAAGCAATGGAGTAGTCGAACGAATGCATAAATCTTTAAAAACTATGATTTCACACTATGTTACCGAAGAAAACACTTCATAAGATGAGTGGGTACCCTTCGCACTTATGGCATATCGAAACCATGTGCACGAGTCAACAAAAGAGACCCCATTTTTTTAATGTTTGGAAGAGATATGGAATTACCCCATCATTGTATGTATGGTCCACAAAAAGTCAAATATGACCTCGATGAAAACTATCCGACAGAAATGCTACTTAGAATACAAAAAGCCCATGAGTTTGCCAATTCTACGTTAGAACACACCTGTGATAAGAGAAACAGCCAATTTAACAAGAAAGCAAAAACCCGCGATTTTAATCTAGGCCATAAGGTGTATGTGTACACGCCAGCAATACCGACTAAGAAAAACAAATTGGCCTCGAAATTCTATCCTAAATGGCCTGGACCACATCGTATTATTGAAATAAAAGGACCCGTCACCTATAAGATTAGAGAAATACACAGTAGAAAGGAACAAATGGTCCACATTAATCGACTTAAACCATACTTAGAAAACACTGAAACCGCTGACCAAAATATAAATGGAGAGAAAGAAACACCGCTACAAAATGTTGACCTTGATGACGAAAGCAAATACTGAGTATCGTGTACAACTCCTCGCGTTCTCATAGCCGAAAAGATGAATGAATCCGCTCATAAGAATAACAACGTTACGGAAACAATAAATCCTTCAACTACACATAGCGTAAACAGCGAAGACGATGAGTCATCTCGAAATCACCCATATGAAATTACTCTACAAAATAGTAATTCGGACACAGAGAAATAGAGGTAGGGAGAAGGATGTTGTGGATGCGCGAAATGGGGAAAATTGAAGGCCGCCATGTTCTTGTTAGACTATTGCCAACTGTTAAAAAGTTACTAGAACTTTCCAAATATTAATATGTATATTAATTGCGGGAAAATTAAAATTTTGTAATTACCATCTCATTTCAAATAAAACAAAAATTAAATAAAAATATTTTTTATTCATTAGAAAACAATATTATTTTACTTAATATGTATCGAACTGGAGTTCCTTTTAAATCAGCTGAATACGACTTTGACAAATAATGGAAACGAATTTTACAATAAATGTGGATAATTGTTTTTATAAAAATGAAGGAATGGCTATTAATTCCATCACTACTTTCGATAAAATGATCAGAAAGATCGGGAAGCAATTGATCGAAATGTAGACAATTATTTGCCACCATCAATACAAAAGAACAAAAAAAGATTTCTTCTCTTGGAAGTTTCTTGTCTGTCATCAACATAACTTTTCTAATATATTTTTCAGTTACCATACATATTTTTGATACTCCATAGGACGGTATAACGAGGCCTCCTAAAAATGATAACAATAATGTAGGTATATTAAATCGTGGCCTACGATGATTAATGTCACTGCCGCTCCATATGGCCGTTGCACTCGCCTCAATTTCATTGTTGAAATTGATTCCGAATAACCTTAAAATTTCGTTCGGTAACTAGCGATCCCTAGCGGTTGAAAAATTGAAATACAACTCGAAAATGAACGATTGAGAGACAATAACCAAAAAATTTCGTCCGGTAAGTAGCTCTATCTGTTGGTCATCAAATTGGACAATTATAAAACATAAATGATTTTAAAGCTCATTACAGATTCTGACAAAAGTCGATCATTTTAGTTTATATTTTTCAGTTAGATGGGCGATTACCGAACGAATTTTGAGGTTAGTCGGAATCACTCAAACAGGGCGAGTGCAACGGCCATATGGAGCGGCAGTGACATTAATCATCGTAGGCCACGATTAAATATGTATAAAATTTATAAATATGTACCTCGGTTTTTCCGCAATATAAGTTTTTCATTAACTTCAGGCTTTATAGCAACTTGTTAAACAATCTCCGCATTTAATAGATTTATGGAGATTTCTTACCACAAATCCACCCACATATGTAACGACATTTTCAGCAACATCGTCCAAATGAATATCAATGGACGGCATTTCATACTGATGGTCTAGTGCTACATCATTCAAATCCAAACCGTACTTTCGGAACAAACTAAAATCGTATGTCTGTTTGTTATTAGATCTTGATCCACTTGATATTGTGAGACACGTCGTTGAATCAATTATTTTGCAATTCCCACCTCTACCTGATATGTTGGAATATAGCAGTAGTTTTTTGAATGTATTACGAAACTGTAAGCACGTTGGATTATTATTCCAACCATTCCGCGATTTAGAAATCAACTCAAAACATAAGATAAACTTGACTTAATACATTTATGTATACATTTGTATAAAAGGCTTCTCTATGCCCATTGAAAAGTGAGTGTGACAAATTTATCATTGCAATCATTTTAAGAATTTTAATTTATATGTAGAACTAATAAACATCATAATATAACTGTATAAATAAATTAAAGATATATTTATTATCTTATAGAGCAGAAAAAAAATCCAAATGATCCTGGCTGCATTTATATGTAAGAAGATAATTCAGTTTTTGAGATTTTACAAAGTTGTCGTAGATGCCACAAACAGAAAGTGCTGAAATTATGAATCCATACATATATGGGAGTTTTTTTGGGGTTAACCAAATTGGTCTTCCGCTGACATCTGTACAATTTTTTAAACAATCAATTGTATTTGTTAAAAACGTCCTCCAAATTGATTCGTTCGAAGATCTTAATGGAGCTTTATAACCTTTCGCCCATGGACTTCGTGAATTTAATATATCAAATAATTTATCCACAATTCTTATAAAGTTCACAGTTGCTTCACATCCACGAAATTGCTCAATTTGAAGATCTTTATTCAGAAATTCTAACGCATCTGCAACGCTAGAACTCAAAGTTTGAGCTGCCAAGCTGACCTGAAACCCAAATAAAAGTTAAATTATATTAAAATGAATATTCTTAACAACCCACTTTCATTTTCTGTCTTTGCCATTCCAGATGTCTTCGTCTTAATTTATTCGCCACGTGCATTGTTTCATTTTCTTGCAATGCATAAAGATTTTTTATATATTGCCAGTCAACATAATTTCCATGTGGGTCTTTAATTTTTTCTAAAAAACCCAACATGTTGCGCATTAATTTTAACATATGGCATGCGTCAAACATGCAATATACGTTTTGACTACAATCGTTTGGATGCGGAAAATAGGGTTTTATATTGTTAATATCATTTACGTTACATCCCAAGATTTCCATCGTCGAAAAGTGAGAAGGAGGACCATCACAGGTTACCGAAGTTATAATTACACCAATTTCATGTAAACGCACTAGACTTTCTTCAATTATGTTGGCTTTTTGGGCAGCTTTTAATGATGTTATAAAAAAATATCCAATCGGTATTTTCCAATGAGATTGATGGGAAACTACCATCACAACTAATGCTTGTGTAGCTGGTTCTAAACAGTCTGTACCAATTGTCGTGCCACAGTCAATGTAGCCCCAAGATTTTTTACCATCAAATTCAATTTTTTTCTTTATAGAGATTTCGTCAAACATTAAAGAGCAAATCAATTCACGATTCTCTTTTTGCTTCTCTTTAACTTTCTCGGCTATGGCCCGGAATGCCAATTCGTTCCAACCTGGATCACATTCCACGTTACTTGTCCATTTTCTTAAAGTTGATACATGCGGCAGTGATAATGCAAATGTCTCTCTAACAAACTCGTAAGCTTTTGAGTTCTGGGTAGGTTTCATGAGTAGTATTTCCGCTTTGGGCATTCTTTAAATATCTTTGCATTAAAAGATGTGAAACACTCTCAAAACATTTTGATAAATGTTCACTAACATCATCAGTAATAGAATTATTCTGAAGCAATGAATTGATGACCTCCCTCCTTCATGTCGAGAACTTTCTTGTTGTATTTTATAATTTTTTCTTTAGCTTTGTAGAATCGTTTTCTGTACATGTTCTGTCTGCTCATCAAATCTTCAACCTCCAATTTCAATTTTCTCGGTGATTTACTGAAAAAATTATTTATAATGTATGAATTTAGTTAAATTTATTTGAATATATTCACCTGTAGTTATGCACTAGTTTAATATAATCTATTTTCCTTTTTTTAGTACCACTACTGTCGCTACTTTTTGATGCGCTTGAAGACGATGATGGTTGTTCACTGAAATTATTGTTTATCATAATTCATAAATAACCCAAATCTATATTTCCATAATTTATTAAAACTTACTTGGCTTTTCTCTTCGAAACAAGTCTTTCTAAAATCGAATCAGACGAATTTAAACTGCAACTTGATGGATCTGTTATATTGACTGCAGTTGAAGAAGCCGCTGGTAAAAATGCCTGATTTAATTTGTGACATGGAACGACACCAGTTTTCAAGTGAACACTTTTTTTAAAAACAATAAAATCATTTTTGTTAAAATGCTCACTGCAAACAACTTTTGATCTAGACCATTTAAACTGTTGTTGGTCAATCTTTAAGGCATCAAACCATTTCTTTAAAAGGTATTCTTTTCTTGGAAATCTAAAAAATACATTAAACGATTTGATTGGAAAATTATATTAAGCAAAATATTTATTTACAAATGAAACGAAACATTGTCAGGTTTGAATTTTAAATTATTTTTACAGAATTTTACTTGGCATGATGCCATAATTGCAAGAAAAATAAATTTATCAATTAATAAAAAACACGTTGTAACACTTCTGACTATACTGCTTTTCCAAGAACCTTACAAATGAGGTTATGTTCACTTTTAGCAACAGCCAATTAGATGCTCGGAAATAGAAGCCGAAACACATAGCTAAAATAATTTCGTATAGATTTAAAAATTTAAATTTGCATAAGTAATAAATAAAACGAAATTAAGCCTTCTACATTATATTTTGCAATATTAATAATTTATCCAAACCCGTAGTTTTAAGCTACAACTCAAAACATATGTAAAAATGTTTGGAAAATAGATACATTTTTAAATTTCCCGCGCATAAAAATTTCGCTAGTGTAAAAGTAGGCGGAGCATCGTTTGTAAAAATTTGTAAGGTTCTGGGAAAAGCAGTATAGAGACAACCCACATTTGACAGAGTCTTGTGTCTACTTTTGACATAGGTTAGTGCTGGCCATGGCACCCTTGGTAGCGCCATCTAGACACATTTGTTTGAATTAAAACGCGACAAGAAAATGGCTGACATTATAACGCCCCCAAAAAATTGGATGCGCACTCGTCGAAGCGCGTTCTCCCTACCTCTATTTTTATGTTCGGACAACATCAGTGTTAGCCTAAATGAGTAAATGGCACCCCTTATCGCATCTACAACCGGTAGCGATGTAAGCGACCTAACAGATACACCGAGAAAAATATTAAGTAAATAATAACAGAAAAAGCATAATATAACCACTGGTAGTGGTTGAATAGGCGCCTATGACTACAAATGATCTTACCTACCACTACAAAATTGTATTGTGAAATTTGTTTTAACTACCACATAAAGTAGTATTTATTATTGTACAATAAATTAGTACAAAATACCACTACAAACTAACTATAGAATATTTAATATTAATTGTTATGTCATATTATAAAACTATAATATTTGATAAAATGAATGTTTATTTTAACAAACATTGGCCAGTAATATTGAAAAAAAATTAAGGATATGTTATATCACTAGAAATAAGTTTTAACATAGAGTAGTTTAGCAAAAAAGCGTTACTGCCTAATGTAATAAGAAATCCATTGGGTTGCCAGCTACCGACGAAATATTATAACAGTACGGTCCATGTAACGAAAACAACAATGAGGAGGGGTCCGGAACAGCACAGCTCTTGGGCCTATATAAAAGAACGACAAGGCACTTCAGCTTTCAGTAAAAATAAAATTTTCTAGTAAATCTTAATCATGATCAACAACCACGATTACTTGCACAGCATCATCGAAGTGGCGGAGGCACACCCACCGCATATTCGTTCAGTGACAGTGACCAGCGAACCTCACCAAATTACCTCCGTGTCTTACTGGAAAACGACCGCATCCATCTATTACTAGAGAAGTCTATAATGGAAGACGAATCATATGATTGGTCTGTGCCCGTGCACCAGGTGCACAACGTCCAGAAGCCTACAGCAGTTACCAGCCCGACACGCATGGAGAGGGTGGCTGCGGGAAGTGGAGTTCTGCATAGCCGAAGAAAAGGCCGTATTCAGGGAGCCTCCAACGCCAGAACCACCGATGAGTCCTGATCCACCCCATGTAGTGGAAGAAGATCCGCTGGCCCCGCGGGGGCTTCAACCAGACAACCAGGAAGACGAAGTCAATAGCCTAACCGACTCGGATGCCACCTGGACCAGTGGCCGAGGTAGCTGGGCGGCCAACCCTTAAACTAATTTATGTGCCATAACTAAATTAAGTCCAAATACTTGTAATTAGTTTAAGATTGTTTGTTTGATAGTTTGTATGCCATAAAACTCGCCAAATATAAAATCATTATAAATTGAGTTATTCGATTAAATACGTATTAATTGTATGCCCTCGAGTAATTAATTCCTAAGAAAATTTCAACGGAATTAGAACCTTCCCTCACAACAAAAATGTGCGTCAATTAGGTAAAAAAAAGAGAGAAAGAAAGTATTAAATATATGTATTCAAAAATAATCAGTTAGATGAAACAAAATACCCTGCAATAAATTATGTACTAAAAGTGTCAATTTAGACCTTTTTCTGTCAATACATAAGTGTGCATGGGAAAGAGAAAGTAACTGATAAGGATAGTTTGTGCAAGTGTGTTTTAGCTTGTCCAGATTTGTCTAAGACAAAATACTCCACTTCTCCAAATTCACTCAAATAGTTCAGACGTTAAAATTATAATATTAGAAACAATATATATATGTGTTTTATTTAATACGTAAAATAAGTATTTTTAATAAACAATAAATTAGTGCTTAATAAACAATAGATTAGTGTATAAGAAACAATTATAAATTTTTAAGAAAATTCTACAGTTACTACTCATATTTAATTTAAGTGAAATAATTATGGACAGAAAGGGTAAACGAAATATTTCACCATTTAATGGTGAAAATTATGCGATATGGAAATTTCGTATAAGAAGTTTAATCCAAGAAGAAGATTGCCTTCAAGCACTAGAAGATAGTACAGAAGAACAACGGGCCACGGAGTTATGGCAACGAAAGGATAGAGTGGCTAAAGGTATAATTATTGAATATCTACATGATTGCATGATTGGTATGGTGACAGAAAATCAAAATCCATTTACTATCATATCTAAATTCAATGAAATCTATGAAAGAAAAAGTTTAGCTACACAATTAAATGTACAAAAACGACTTCTAAGTTTCAAATTTAAAGGAAACACGCCTTTAATGGAGCATTTTATTAAATTTGATGATATGATAATAGAATTAATATCATCTGGTGCCGCTTTAAATGAGACTACAAAAATTGCACATTTGTTATTGACACTACCAACAACATACGATGGAGTTGTGGGCGCACATCAACTCGTCACTGGTAATCCCTTGCAAAAATTTAGAGGTACCCGAGACACATCAACTCGTCACCGAGACCTTAGTGAGATGCATCAACTCGTCACCGGGACGAATTAACTGGTCACCCAATTTTTAATCCTTTTAAATGTCTTTGGGTATGAAGATATAAAATTTAAAGTAAAATAAGAAAACACAATATGTTTTTTTCCAAAAAATATACATTTATTTTATAATATGTGTACTTATAATGAACATACAATATCTATACAAAGAAGGTAAATAATTTTACCTAATTCATCTGATGACCTCTTTGGCTCTCAACAAACACTAATTCCACATCCATTGCACTTATAAAAATCGTTCTGATAATACGTTTTGACACTGTCAAGAATGGTACATTAGAATGTGAATATGTCCAATAAAATTCACAGTTATATAGAAGTAATGAGATACGATTCTTAAAATTAACTAATTATACCTAAGTACCACAGTGACCAGTTAGTGTGTCTCCGAAAGGTCTTTAGAAAATTACCTGAAATCGGCCGGTGACGAGTTATTGTATCTTACTTGAAAGGGATTAAGTCTGGTGACGAGTTAGTGTGTACCCGGAATTGTCACTGCAATTCAAACACTAGCCGAGGACGATTTAACATTAGCATTTGTTAAAAATCGCTTATTAGACTATGAAACAAAACTAAAACAAGAATCAACTGATACAAGTTTAAAAGCTTTACAAACTAATCATTTTAAACAATCAACGAAACAGTTTAACAATGATCGTAAATTTAAAAACAACTTTAAACGAAATTTGAATCAAAATTTCTCACAAAATATAAATAATTATAAATGGAATAAAAATGCAGCAAATAACACAAATGGAGCTCGTAATTGTTACCATTGTGGACGAACAAATCATTTGAAAAAGGATTGTTATTATTACAAGAAAACGTTAAATGCAAATACCAGTAATAATAATAATAATAGAGGAAGAGAATCATCTCTTCGAACAGTTCAAATTGCTGAAACAAGTAATAATACCGAAGACGGAAGTTTTGCTTTTATGGCTGGACACAGTGAATATTTTCAAGATGGTGAAAATTTAATAAATTTTGTGTTAGACTCTGGTGCAACAGATCATATGATTAGTGATATTAAATATTTTTCAACATATGAAGATTTTGAAACACCAATGAAAGTGGAAACCGCTAGAAAAAATTCATCTGTTGATGCTTATGGACAAGGAAATGTCAAAGTGACTACTACAAATGGAATGGAGGGCATTCTGGAAAATGTATTATTTGTACCTGATCTTACTTTCAATCTTTTGTCAGTTAAAAAGATGCAAATAACTGGATATACTGTGAAATTTTTGGCAGGCGGAGATGTCAATATTAAGAGAAATGGTAAAATCATATGTACCGGCGAATCAATAAATAATTTAGTATTGGTACGTTTTAACTTTCAAGGTAAGCAAATTTTTTATAGAAAAGCGTTTAATACTGTGACAATTGACAATTATAAATTATGGCATGAACGTTTGGGTCATATAAGTAAAAATAAATTCTTAGAAATAAAAACTAAGAACATGTTACAAAATTGTGATAAAATAAAGCATATTAAGCCGAATAGTGATTTATGTGAAGCCTGTATTTTAGGGAAACAGTCCCGATTACCATTTTTGAAACGTAAAGAAAAAACGCATGTTCAGAGACCACTTTTTAATATACATTCAGATATTTGTGGACCAATAAGTCCAACTGCAATTGATGACAAAAATTATTTTGTCACATTTATTGACGAATACACTCATTACACCGTAGTTTACTTAATGTCAAATAAATCAGAATTGAATATTTATTTTAAAGATTATGTTACTAAAAGTGAAGTCCATTTTAATCTGAAAATTGTAAATTTGTGTTGTGACAATGGACGTGAATACATTTCAAATGATATGAAAAATTTTTGTAAAGAAAAAGGTATAAGTTACCATTTAACAGTACCATATACTCCTCAACAAAACTCTGTGGCGGAGAGAATGAACAGAACTTTGTGTGAAAAAGGTCGTGCAATGATACATGCAATAAATTTAAATAAAAATTTTTGGGGTGAAGCGATTTTAACTGCTACTTATCTATTGAATATAACACCCACAAAATGTTTAAAAACAGGCAAAACACCATTTGAAATGTGGCATAATAAAAAACCAAAATTACAACATTTAAAAGTTTTTGTCTACAGTTATATACACAATAAAGATCGAAAAAGTAAATTCGATAAGAAATCTTTTAAAGGTATATTAGTTGGTTACAATGCATCCGGATACAAAATTTTTGTACCACAAAATAATAGATTTATTATTGCTAGAGATGTTATTTTTGATGAATTAAATACTAATTTATCAAGACCACAATTACTTGATAGTGAAAATCAAGATGAGTTGATAAATGAGTTTGAAAATCAGCAAAAACCTATGAATATAGAAATAGGTAATAACAATATGACTGCAAATCAGGGAAAACCTATAAATAATGAAATAGGTAGTGATGTTAAAAAGCAAGTTAAAGATAATAAATCTGTAAATGTGAATACAGATAAATCTGTTGATGAATTGGAAACATATGAAAATATTATTTCACTTCCAGAAACTACAAATGAAAATTGTAGAAGGAGTGATAGGATAAAAAATTTATCTCCAGTTTCATATCATGAATATGATGGAGATATAATTAAATATTTACTGATTGCAGAAGCTGATATAAATAAAATTCCGAAAAACTATCATGAAATTAAAGATAGAAATGACAAAAGGTATTGGGAAGAAGCTATTGAGCAAGAACTTGACTCCTTAGCAGTAAATAAAACATGGACAATTGTTAATAAACCACCAAATACGAATGTAGTTGATTGTAAATGGATTTTTACAATTAAAACAGATTCAGAGGGTGAACCTATTAAATACAAAGCTCGTTTAGTAGCGCGAGGTTTTAGTCAAGTCTATTTACAAGATTTCAATGAAACTTTTGCTCCCGTTGCAAGATTAACTACATTCAGGCTTATCATAATTTTTGCAAATAAATATAATTTATTAATACATCACATGGATGTAAAAACTGCTTTTCTTAATGGAATATTAAAAGAGGACATATATATGAGAGTACCAGAAGGAATCAAAGCAAACAAGAGTCAAGTTTGCAAATTAAATCGATGATTATATGGTTTAAAACAATCAGCTCGTTGCTGGTTTGAACGTTTTGATATCATATTAAAACAATATAATTTCAAAAGTTCATCTGTAGACAGATGTTTATATTTTCTTAATAAGGGACATATATCAAAAAATATTTTTGTCATTTTATATGTGGATGATGTAGTAATTGTCACACAAGATTTAAATATAATGCAAAATTTCAAACAGTTTTTAATGTCTCAATTCTCAGATTTAAAAGAAATAAATTTTTTTCTTGGAATTAAAATTGAGAGAAATGGAAAAGAGATAAGTTTGAGCCAAATTGCATATTTAAACAGTGTTTTAGAAAAATATAAAATGTCTGATTGCAAACCAGTAAAAACGCCATTACCACCTAAATTGAATTATATTGAGTTAAATGAAAATGATGAAATTGATGCTCCTTGCCGTAATCTTATAGGCTGTTTAATGTATGTAAACTTTGGCTTTGTACTCGCCCAGACCTATGTACTGCAATAAATATTCTAAGCAGATTCCAAAATAAAAACAATAAAGAACTGTGGCAAGCTCTTAAAAGAGTCTTGAGATATATTAAAGGTACAATAAATTTAAAATTAACTTATATTCAATCTGAGTGCTGTGATGACATATTAATTGGATATGTGGACTCAGATTAGGGAAGTGATGAAATAAGTAGAAAAAGTACTACAGGTTATATTTTTAAATTGTATAACAATATGATTTGCTGGAATACAAAAAGGCAAAATTCTGTTGCTGCTTCATCAACGGAGGCAGAATATATGGCTCTTTTTGAGGGAGTGCGAGAAGCATTATGGTTAAGATCACTGTTAAGCAGTATTAATATTACTTTATTGAAACCAATAGTAATCTATGAGGATAATAATGGATGTATTGCAATTGCAAATAATCCAGTTGAACATAAACGAACGAAACATATTGATATCAAATACCATTTTACTCGTGTACAAGTTCAACAAAATGTAATAAAACTAAAATATATTTCCACAGATGAACAACTAGCAGATATGTTTACCAAATGTTTAGGTACTGGAAAATTCGAAGACAACAGGAAGAAAATTGGATTTGAATTTTCATAATTATTATCATAATTTTTTTTAAAGTGAATGATATTATTTTTGAGGTGGAGTATTAAATATATGTATTCAAAAATTATCAGTTAGATGAAACAAAATACCCTGCAATAAATTATGTACTAAAAGTGTCAATGTTAGACCTTTTTCTGTCAATACATAAATGTGCATGGGAAAGAGAAAGTAACTGATAAGGATAGTTTGTGCAAGTGTGTTTTAGCTTGTCCAGATTTGTCTAAGACAAAATACTCCACTTCTCCAAATTCACTCAAATAGTTCAGACGTTAAATTAATAATATTAGAAACAATATATATATGTGTTTTATTTAATACCATAATCCAATAGAAAGAGGAGGTGAGGGGACCCAAAAACAAAGTTTGAGCCTATACACGAAAGAACTTAAATGTTAAAAGTACAAAACTTGAAAGGGCACACAACCAATAAACGCTAGAGGAAGCCGACCAATACACAACAAGTAGGCGGTACTATTCGTACCTATAGATTCTCATGTACCTACTGGTCGCTCCCTCTTTTAGATAGGTTAGTAAGTAAGACAATTAGCTTTGTAGATCCCCAAAGTTAGAGAACTATACATTCTTTTCCGGCATAGGAAAGATTGTGGTGAATACACCCTTGATAAACAAATCATTAATTGTTATTTGAGGAATTTATTAATATAGACAAATTTCTATCATTGATGAACATGCAATATGAAACAGACCAACTTGTAAATTAAAACAAAGAAAAATTATATGATATTAAATACTCATCTATTTATTTATTTGATAATTAAAAATACAATCAGTTAAGAAACAACTGATTCCATTAAGATTTAATTCGAAATTAATTGAAAATCATTAACAAAGAGATTTTCCATTGTTTTAAATGGTTTGGGACAAGTCGGTACCATCCGCGAATTCTTGGAAAGAAGCAATAACACGTGTATGTCACTTTCTTTGTTCTAATATTATTCATAGAATTATAAAGGAAGTGACAAAGAAAGTGATGATCACCTGCCACCCCTTCTACCCAAAAACCGTGAGAAAACAGCATACTTGCGGCCTTCAGCTACAACTTTGAGCAATAATTCGTAGAAAAATAATAGAAGAAGAGGACAGGAAGTTGCCGACTAAAAATAGGATGATCCGGAAAAGAAAAACAATAGATAATTATGTCCGGTGTAACGTCTAAATAGTAATTCATGAATAAGTAACTAAGTGTATTCCCAGTCCCTAGTTTAGTGGAAATTGTATTAAATAAGTGTAATAAAAAGTTGAAAATTAAATTAAAAAAACTGAAAAACTAATTTAAAAATCTTTTTGATAATTGACTGTTTTAATCTGAACAAGATTAAATAAAACACAGTGTTGATTTTATTGTGTCTATTAATAATAAAACTTTAATATACGGAGTGTGTATGTTGTTCTACAACGACAGTACAATAAGTGTATTAAAAACTAAAACTTAAATCCCCACCATTCTGCTAGTCACTTCCTTTGACAAACAATAGATGGCACACAAAACAATAATTATTGAATTGAATTCAACATTCCCCCTCAATCCAATAATCATATAAATAATAAAAAATATACAATTATAAATCTTTAACATTTAACAATCCCAAACTTAATCTATGCTTTAAGAATAATTCTCCATTCAAATTTTTAGTCATAACATCAGCAAGTTGATTTTTACTCTCAATATGATTAATATCAATTTCATTTCTAGCAACTAAATCTTTTACAAAATTATACTTAACATCTACATGTTTGAGACGTTTATGTTCAAATTTCTTACAGAGTTTAATACAAGACTGATTATCTTCAAATACCTTAAAAACTTTCTTTGAGTAACCAAAATCATTCAGCAGTGTACACAACCAAAGTCCCTCTCTAGCCGCTTCTGCCAAAGCAATATATTCTGCTTCAGTCGACGAAAGAGCAACCGTTGTTTGTTTCTTCGTATTCCAGCTAATTGTACCTCCAAAAACTTTAAATACATATCTAGTAGTTGACTTTCTACCAATTGTATCGCCTGCCCAGTCCGAATCAACAAAAACCTCCAGCTGTGTATTCACTTTGTTCGAGAAAAACAGTTCCAAATCTAATGTACCTTTCAAATACTTAAGAATTCTCTTTAGTATATTCCATAACTGAATTGTAGGCTTCGATTGAAAACGACTACAAATATTCACCGACGCACTCAAATCCGGTCTCGTTGCTAACATTAAGTACATAAGACAACCAACTAATTCTCTTACAGGTTTATCTTCACACAACTCATTTGTTTCAGCATACAACAAATTAAAGTCATCTGGTTTCATTGGTACATTTGTTGGATTGCAATTTGACATATTAAATTTTTGTAACAGGTTTTCAATGTAGTTTCTTTGACTTAAATAAACGCCTTCTTCACTTCTCCTAACATTTATTCCAAGAAATGTTTTTATCAAACCCAAATCCTCCATTTCAAATTGTTCTTTCAGTTTAGTCTTCAGTTTATCAATTTCTTCCTGTTTATCACTTGTTATAAGAATGTCATCCACATAAACAAGAACATATGTGCAACTATTTTTCATTTTATAGATACAAGGATCACTTTCACATTGACTTAAGCCTTCATCATTCATGAATTTGTTAAATCTTCTGTTCCAACAAATTGGACCCTGTTTAAGACCATTTAATGCTTTATTCAATTTGCAAACCTTGTTTACATGAGCTTCAAAACCTTTTGGTATTTCTAAATAAATGTCTTTATCAATCTCTCCTTGTAGAAATGCAGACTTTACGTCTAATTGATGTATTGCCATATTTTTATGATTAGCAATCGCAATAAAAGTTCTAACAGCTGTTAATCTTGCAACTGGTGCATATGTCTGCTCATAGTCAAAATGTTTTCGTTGCATAAATCCCTTCGCAACTAACCTAGATTTATATTTCACAAGAACACCATCTTCATTCCTTTTTACCTTAAAGACCCATTTCGTGTCTATGATTGTTTCGTTTTCTGGTCTGTCAACCAAACACCACGTGCCATTTTTATTTATTGCCTCTTTCTCTTCTTCAATAGACTTCAACCAAATTTTTGTATCATTTCTGTCAAAAATATCTTCATAATCATTTGGTACATTTTCAACAAATGACATTGCATTTAAAGCCAAATGTTCCACTTCTTCATTAACAACATAATCTTCTAAATATCCTGGCCTCTTACGTATTCTACCAGTTGTTTTATTAACTTGACTACTATCAACAGTTTCACTATCATTCTTTCTTTCTTGCACAATATTCAAATTATCCATTTCCGTCAAATTTTCATTACAAGGTGATTCAGATCTTTTCAAAACCATTTCTGTTTCCTCCATCTGTTCAGTTTCGGACACCATCTGTTTCCTCAAATTACCTATATTCTTACTTTCATCAAAAATTATATTTCTCCCAGTAATAACTTTTTCGTTTTCCAGATTCCATAATCTGTAACCATTTGGTGCATATCCAATCATAATATTAATTTCACTTTTAGCATCAAACTTTCCCAAATGTTTTTCTTTAGATACATGGTTGTAAGCAACAGAGCCAAACAATTTTAAATTTTTAACATTCGGTATTTTACCATAAAACATTTCAGCGGGCGATACATTCTTTAGGGCAGCAGTTGGACTTCTATTTAGCAAATAATTGGCACACAGAATTGATTCACCCCATAATTTCTTCGGTAATTCTGACTGCAATAGCATTGCCCTGGCCTTTTCCACCAGAGTTCTGTTCAGACGTTCTGCACATCCATTTTGTTCGGGATTATATGGAATTGTGTACACTACTTGAATTCCTTTGGCCAAACAATAATCTCGAAATTGGTTAGAACAGTACTCTTTTCCATTATCACATCTAATAGAACCCAATCTACAATTAAAATGATTAGTTACAAACATTTCATATTTCTTAAATAAATCAAAGAAATCACTTTTGTTTTTCATTAAGTAAACAACAGAAAAATGAGTATAATCATCAAGGAAAGTAACAAAGTAGCGACAACCGTCATGCGTAATCTGTGTTATTGGTCCACATATATCACTGTGAACTAATTGTAAAGGCCTTTCAGTGTTCTTAAAAGATTTATCAGCAAATGGCAAACGACAAATTTTACTTTGGGCACAAATATCACATATTTCAGTTACATTTTGAACATTACTCAAATCAATTCCTTCAACTAAATTATTTTTATACAAGTTGAACATACTTTGATCATTAAGATGACCAAACCTATCATGCCATAATTTAACACCTGATTTAATCTCACAAACATGTGCATAACTTTTTGACAAATTGAACTTTATTATATGCATGTTATTTACCATCACTGCTTTACCATAAATTTTCTTTCCCTTTTTAATCAAGGCATAATCATCAAAATAAATTACTTTTTCATAAGCCTTCCTACTGACAATAGATTTTTACTCAGATCCTCAACATACAGTACATCCTGAATCTCAACATTTTCATTTATATTACTTAAATATACCTGTATATTACCTATTTCAGTGCATGGCATATATTGATGCTTTTTAGCAGTACCAACTTTAAAATTATCAACAATTTTACAGCTCTTAAAATATTTTTCATCATTTATCATGTGTATATTCAATGCTACACCAGCCACAAATGCAATTTCTTTGTTTTCTTCTTTTTCTTCAGATTCAGCATGATTAGCCTCACTTTTTGACCAACAATTCTTACGAATATGACCCAATTTACCACATTTATGGCACCTCACATTTACACATTTATTATCTTTAAAAAAACTTTTCTCACCTTTTTTAAAAACACTGGATCTCTTTTTAAAAACACTTTTCCGACTTACAAGCGCTGATGGTACGTTTTCTTCCATTTCCACATCCATATTCTTCCTTTTCAGCTCGTAGTCCAATAATTTACCTTTCACGCAATCAAGAGTTAACTTTTCTGTATCCATCGTCTCAAGTGCAGTTACAATTGAATCATATGACTTTGGTAACGTGAGTAACAAGTGGCACACAACATCTACATCTTCAAGAGTTGCACCAACAGACTTTAACTCACGAACAACCTCCTCAAACTTAACCAGAAAACTCTCCAGAGAATCATTTTGTCCAAGTTTCATTGTTAACAGTTTTTTACGCAAAAACAATTGTCCAGCTATACCTTTCCGCTGAAAGACTGACGCCAAAGCTGACCACATCTCAAAAGCTGTCTCCTTGTCTTTAATATACTCCAGGTGTGAATTTGCAACACATTGCACAATTATAGACTTACACTTTTTATCAGCAATTTTTAACTGTTCATTGGTTAAATCAACAGCCTGATCAACTCAGTTTTTAACATTAAACCGATCAAGAATAATTTCCATCCTAAATTTCCAATGGTCATAGTTTTTTCCATCAAACTGTTTTATTCCATACTTTTCACCCTCCATATTGTTTTAATCACAAGAACGCGGGAAAATGGACCACGCCGCAATTCTAACCTTACTTCCAATTAATTAAACACAACACCGTCAAAAATCAAAAAGCACCTGGGCCCATAACCTGATAATTGACTGTTTTAATCTGAACAAGATTAAATAAAACACAGTGGTTGATTTTATTGTGTCTATTAATAATAAAACTTTAATATACGGAGTATGTATGTTGTTCTACAACGACAGTACAATAAGTGTATTAAAAACTAAAACTTAAATCCCCACCATTCTGCTAGTCACTTCCTTTGACAAACAATAGATGGCACACAAAACAATAATTATTGAATTGAATTCAACACTTTTTATATTCAAAAATCCTCAAAAACAACCTATAACATCCGAGTAACCCTGGTATCGAACAACGTTGAATTCACCAGCTACCCAGAGCGACGAACCCTCTATCGTCGTGGAACTGCATCTTCCCGTACTGGTTCCCTGCCGACTAAACAAGCCTGCAAACAGTGAGTACTGCACAAACTGTAGCTTTGCTTAACTACGTAAAAACGTTCGAAGGCGCCGGTCACCACATCCTTGAGCAATTAACTCTTAGAAAAACAATAGAAGAAGGGAGCAGGAAGCGGTCTAATTTAAATAAGATGCTCTTGTAAGACTAGAGAGTCTAAGTCTAATCTAGTTAAACAGTGATGAGATAAGTTGAAAATGTAAAAAAGTTGGCAAATAATTAACAAGTGTATTCCCCAGTCCCTAGTTTAATTTAGAAACATAAGTTGTAATTCAAAGTGTAATAAGAAGTTTTTTTTTTCATTAAATAATTAAAACCAATTCAACTCTTTAAATTCTAAAAGATCCCTTTAAATAAAAACATAAATTGAAATCAACACAAGTACAACCAAACGTTGAAATCACCAGCTACCCAGAGTGACGAACCCACTATTGTCGTGGTACCAAACCTTCCCGTGCTGGCATCCTGCTGCATACAGAAGCCTACGAAAAGTGAGTACTAACCAAGTAGTTAGCTTTGCTTATGTAAAAACAGGCGAAGGCGCCGGTCACCACATTATCTTGTGAAAAGTTTCCTTTTCTGGCCTGTGAATCTTCCCTTTTTCTTTATTATATGTATTATTAGAATTCGCTGGTTTAGCCTTATTCCACGTAGGTTTGTTAGAATATGTGTTTGTAGTATATTTCTTTGTTTCATACTATCTATTTCTGAATTGTAATGGAGTATTTGAATTTTGTTTTTGTATTTTCTCTGCTGATCCAGTATTCTGAGTTAACGATTCTTGTTCGACTAAAAACTATGCAAACGACTTAATGTCTTTATTTTGCCTTCTAATCCATTGAGTTTGAATAGTAGTTGAGAAATGTCTTACTAATTCACACAAAGGTTTTTCATCTGACATTCTAGGTTGTAACATTCTCGCTTAATTCACATATGATGAAAAATATGCTAACATTGTTTTTCCCTCTCCAGGTATGTAATTATTGTTAGCTATTCGGTGACGCACTTCTCTTTGTTTATTCGCAGTCCAATAAGTATCAAGAAAGTCTTTTTTGAAATCTGCGAAAGTTTTCCAATTATCTATAAAAATAGCTATCCATGGTTTAGCCGATGCTTTTATACATTCTTGAGCTAATTTTAATAATCGTTCATCCGTAAGAAGTAAACTTTTCCCATAGTTTTCCAACATCTTCATAAAAACAACTGGATTTTCTTTTGGAGTTCCCCGAAAAACAGGTTTTTCAGGTAATGCAGATTTATTTTGTGCAAAACTCCATAGTACTTGTTTTAAATCTGGATCTGAAGAAGTTTTTATGTGTGAATTTTCTGATGATGTTGGCAATGTCATATCTCATTTTCTGTTTGTATTATATTCACTGTTGCAGCACCCGCCATTTCTATATCAGCATTTGGAGTTGATGTATGTTCCAATTCATGAACGATATTCTGAGCATCAGGAGTAACATTTTGTGATGTTGTTATATTAACAATTACATTCTGTAATTCTGTTAATTTTTGTTCCCAACGTTGTTCTTTCACTTCATTTTCTCGTTTTTGCATATTGCATTGTCGAAACCACTCAGGAATTTCTGTTGGAATTGTTTCATTTTGTACAACAGTCTCTGTTTTCTTCGAAGTTTTCTTTCAAATCATTCTCTCTTTCAGTGATATGTCACTCTCGGCTCTTTTACAACATGAGTTTTTCTTTTCCTATTATTATGAGTAACTGTTTCTTTTCCAGTGTCTAATGTTTCAACAACATTCTCATCTCGATTATCATCAACATCTGAAGTACTTTTTCCACTCATTTTGACGGTTGAAATTTTCAATAATACAATCTTCTATAAGCTCTATGCTGAAAATCGTATTCCCGAATAAATATATTAACCAAAAAAAATATAGGTATATAAAGGGTGTTTCAGCTAAAGTGGGCAAAAAAGAAATGGTAGATTCGGTGGGTCACCTTGAGTCGAAAACTCATTGGATTTTTCTTGGAAATGTCTCTTTGAGGAAATAGAGGCCATCAACTTCTTCGGCATATTAAAAAAAATATAACAAAATTTTTTTAAAAAATTATAGTATATAGCCTATGGTGATCTTGGAATATTTTTTTTAAATTTTTCGGTTCATTAACTAAAAAGTTATGGGCCACTTAAATTAAGAAATTTTCGAAAAATCTTGACAAGTTTAAATAAAATTGTATTTTTCTCGAAAACGGTGCGTCGTTCGAAAAAAATACAAGAGACAAAAAAGTTTCCTTATCTAATAGAGTTGTAAACTATTTTTTGAAATGTATCTATATCCAAAGTATGGTGAATACAAAACATAATGGTATATTTGAGAGGGGCTAAATGTTTATAATTTTCGCGTAATTAATTATTAAAAATTAAAATTTCGACAACACTCGAACCTCGAGCCGATTTGTTCGTGACGTCACGCTCGGTCCTCTCAAAATGAAACAACTCTGTCACTTGTAAACAGTGGATCGCTTTTTTCGTTGGTACCTGAACTTATACTCTACCTGCTCGATTTCAGGTAAAATTATAGTCCGGAGCGGACCAACAAACCACTCTCTCCCCATTGGATGTTTGAACGTGATGTCGACCCCACGTGGTTAAAATCGCGGGTTTCGTTAAAATTTAAACTTTGTTCATTAATAACTAATTAAATATATTCAAATCCGATTAAATTTTAATGACAAATCATTTCTTTTAATACAATCTATTCGATTAAGTGGTTAAAATTGCGATTTTCCAACTTAGTTTACAACTCTATTTGCCATCAATAGGACTTAACGGAATTAAAGTTTGACATCCCCCACACAAATGACCAAATGTGGTAAACCACATCATTCTCAAAAAGTATTGTTGGGGCGGCCGATTTTGTTTAAATTTTGCAGTAAGATATGTCATTATGAGATAAGTAAGTGTACCATATGGGGTTTGTTATTTTGTTTTCTGTACGGAGATATTTTGAAAATTCAATTTTTTTCCAAGAACTTTGAAGGACTCTAACTTTGTTATTATGCGTTTCTGGGTATAAGTATTATAGGTTTTCGGAATCAAGGCAGTGAGGAGAATCTACCATTACACTTTAGCTGAAACACCCTGTATATACATACATATATGTATATGCAAATCTTTATTCATAGCGCAACATTTTATATTTAATTCAATATCCTATCATTGTTAAAATCTATATCATATATGTATAGTATCTACTGATTAAAAATTGATAAAATCAAAATTCAATAATATTTTTCATTATTATTTCTTCTCATTAAAATTAATTTACTCATATGTATATCCAAACTTCAAGTACCCAAAAGTAATTACCGAATATGTAACACTTAATATAAGAAAAAGAAAGAAAAAAATAATTTTGTGGCAATAAATTATTGTTAATATGTAAAGCATAAGTGCAGCATAAGTAAAAACATCCTGTTTCACACAACCCTGTAATGCAAAGCACAAAATATACACAGTCTTTCAAACTTTTGTAGGCCTACAATCCATTTATTCACTATCTCACTTTCTCCTAATTTCAAATCAATACAAAACATTTACATTTAACCATAAAGCAACATTCATAGCAGTAAACAAACTTATTCCCACATGTTCGAAAAATTTAAACAAACGTTATTATAGGGTAATGGACAACTTGCATGAAATTTTTTTATTAAGAATTCTGAAAATAGACCCTAAATTGGGGTGGGTTTTATTCACCAATTTTTTTTAAAAGTTCATTAAAGCCTCTAAAATTGACTTTGAAAGTCGAAATTTTCAAGGTTACGGAAAGTTGCAACATGGCAACTTCGCAAAGAGACCACGCCTCCCGGCCAAAAGGAGCCCTGAGTTAAACAAGGATCGACAGAGGAGCGCACTTTGTTAAAGTTCCCGGTTAGTTTGAATTTGAATTTCAAATACTTACGCGCTCAACTAATCTGTGTGAAAGAGTGTGCATGCACATAATGATCTTAACGCGTAAGACAGAGACAAATAGCCGAAAACGTTGCCGATTAGTGAACTTTCCGTAGATTTGAAAAGTGCTCTGGAAAATCATCATTTTCTCCGTAATTAGTGGGCTAATATGAAAATAAAAAAAAATTGTCGTATAAATTTCACTCCTCTATCGAGACATATGGTTTATTTCAAAATCCCCGTTTCATGCAAGTTGTCCATTGTCCCTTTTAGGCGCTCCAAGCAGATATAATATTGCTAATGACCCTAAAATTCCAAGCAATCTAACAACATATTGAATTCTAAATTCATGAACATACAATATAAAAATATACTAGTTCACTATATTACATGAATGTATGAAATTGAATAATATGTATGTAATGTATGTCATTTCATGATCGTCAATTGAAATTAGAATTAAAATTTTGTTTAAATAATAAAATTTTAAAATAATAAATTCTTTAAGAATTCTCTCTTTGTTATTAATCTATATTGAATTTACGGCAAATTTATTTCTAGTAAACATATAAATAAATTCAGAAAATCAAATTATGTACGCATTTACTTGTTCTACAAATTGTTTAAAATGGTCTTTTATACTCTGTCCACTTGGTCACGGCACCACTGTAAAAGTACGTACCCTGGTCTATTACAAATTAAGTAAATTATTATAATAACTAATAACCAGGAGCGCACTAACTAAGTTCTGACACAGTAGACCACTGAAACAAAAGTAGTTAATTTATAAGTAGTTAAACAATAGTAGGTTAAAAAGAGTACGTTAATTTATGTTATGATTAAATTTCAATATAAATATATTATTCAACAATAACTAAATGAACAAAATAATCAATTAAATTTAAGCAATGTCCATTCACCAGAATCCTTGTATGATAATAATTTAACCATCAGCGTGCTGAATAGTTAAGAATAAATTTACAACTTTCCTTCGCGGATTGTTTTCAAACATTACAGCCCCCATTGCTCGAGGTTATGCATGTAAATTCAAATAATAACATTGTTATATCTAAACAATGTAAATAAAGTAATCATCTGGATTCCAATGCATTTTCATTAAAAGTATTAATACTTAAATACTTTACTGTATTAAAGCAACGAAATATAGCGGCAACTGCCTAATAATACTTAAACAAGTTCATTCAGTATAATTGTTGAACAAATCCAATATGAACTTAAAATGCTTAATAAATGAAATAAACAAGAATATAACCAAGAATACGTATTCTCAATAAATCAAATTAAAAATTATCAAAAGACATAACATAAATTAGTGAATAATAACCAGGAACTCACCAATTATCAATTGTTAATCCTTAAATATGAAAATAACAAAAACGTAACACGCACAATAATTATTCGGAATTCACTAATAGAAAGCTCGCAACGCAACAGACTAACTAATACCTAAAAAATATCTCAGGCAAAAAGGGTCTATTACGCACTTGTCCAGACTACATCCTAACAAAGCCTCTAGACACAACATCATGATGTCATACATACATACTATATTTTCCCTAAGTTAAGTACTTTCACAAAATCAAAATTATTAAATACGTATTTCCCAGATACGTATATCTTTACATTATAGTACCGAAATACAAAAATTAATGTTTAAATATTTGTCATTACATTATTATTGCGGTCTCATGGTTTTGCTAGAATACATTTTTCAATTTAATTTCTTTTTTTAGCAATTTTTAATGTAAAAAGAGACAAATTTTCTATACTTTCATATAGAGGGTAAAGGAATTTTGTTCTTAAGCAACTCTTGGTAACCACTGTTTCTGCATGCAAATTTAAGGGACTGCCTTTTGGACAGTTTCATTACTTCATTTGTGATAATTCATTCTGTGTTACATAGCATATACAGGGTGTTCAGCTTCAAACCGAGCGGTGTATATATCTCGAAAACGGTAAATGGTAGAGAGTTAGAAGTTTTGGCAATAGAAGTTATCCAGAGGAGCTGATCGATCTAAAATATTTTCAAAATGGTGGCACTTCCGGTTATACCAGAAGTCGACACTAACTTCGCCATTTTAAATGGAAGACCCTTTTCTTTTATTGCATTTTTGGATTCCTCGTCAAATTCTAATGTGACTTTATGTAAGGTACCATATCTTCAAAATTGATAGTATTTGAGAAAATAATGTTTTTATAGCAAATTTTGGCTTTTGCAGTGTTTTACCAAAAAATTTGTAGCATAAATCAGAATAGAGATATTAAGCTGAAATTTGGGCAAACGGATTTGACCTTTGTAGTCACAGACGGCTCGTTTTTAAGGGAACAGAGTGTATGACTATAACTGTAGTTCCCTTAAAACCAGCCTTTTGTGACTACAAAAGGCAAAAACGTTTGTTTTAGGCATTTGAAATTGATGACGTAGCGGCAAAGATTCGTGAACAAGAGTATAGTCAGAAAGCTTAGCTAAATGACGTGACTTACCTAATAGATTGTGTGGCGGCGTCGACTTGTAGATGTATTAACGTCGTGGCGACACCGCCGTTTGGAAATGTTTTTTTTGCAGTTTATGCACAATTACAATTAACAAATAAAACACTTGTGGACTGTATACAAAGAGTAATACGTTTTTATTGTGATAAAAAACAAACTTGCAATCGATTTGCACAATTTATAGTTATGATTAATTTCGAAAAGGTACCGGTAATACATTTGGAGTTCGAATAGCTATTTCAATTCTTATGATTTTTGTTTCGAGTTGACCGTTCGGAGAGATTTTTTTTTTATTGATTTCCCCCGCCTTTTGGACTGTAGAACAAGTAGAACGAGTCAAAATGCGATGGTTTTTATATTTTCAACATAGTATAAAACATTATTAGACAACATGCAATAAGACAAAATAAACAAATACAGCTTAAAAGGATTATAGGCCTATATGGGCCCAAACAGATTAACTAGATTTAGAATATTGTATTTGATGTGTTTCGGTAAGGGTCCGTGGCGTTAGCGGACAGGGTAGCAGGTAAAGGGATTATATGCTGGTAGAAGCATAAATCACACATAGACAAAAATAGATGGGCATATTAACGAGAATACGAGAAATATAGTAATTATAATAATATTTTATGTTTCATATGGGGACAAGTAACTTACATAGTTAAAATAAAAATAAAAATATAATTTTTTTATCAGATAAAATACAAATACATATTTTGAATAATATGGATAGTTAATTATTTTAACTATATATGTAAGGTAATACATAACACACGGTATACTTATCAATAACATGAAGAAAAGTAATATTAAAGGGTTGCGTAACTACTATTTATAGAGTGAAGTATTGTAAATTTAATTACTTTATATAGTAAAATGTAAAAAAAATTGGGCAGGCTGTAACTGTGTTACACCCGTAACTAACGTGAATAAGTCTTCGATTGCATTTTTTTAAATTAATTTGTACGCTATTTAAATTGTGAGTATGGAGATCGCGGAATTAATATTATGAAATATTTATTTTTTCAATTCCGAAATTACAAAAATATTGGATATAAGAAACATTTACCTCTGATTTGTCATTTCTTTCTTTAAAGATCACCAAACTCAAAACACCTCGTAAAATTTCAACCTATAAACGAACGTCTTTCAATGTTCACAATTTTTCACCATTTTTTAACAATGATTTTTTTGTTGTTCTTGCTTCGCTGTTTTAAAGGCGACTAATTTTTACCCTTAACTTCCTCATAGAAACCAAATGCCGAAGAAGTATATAACAGCATGTGCAAGTGAATTTTTGTAAAGGCCACTCACTCATCATCCACTTAAAGATGTGGACATCATAAATGTGTCAATTGGTGACGCATTCTTCCTTATATAATGGGCGCCCATACATAATAGACTTAAGAAGAAGAATTTATTTTCAATTTCTTTTACCAATAGTAAGAGTCAACTATTTATATTTCAAAAGGTACAGATATTTGGCAACTAAAGTCACATGACCATATTTTATTTTACCATATTTTAAAATTATCCGTTTTTGTCTCCTTTACAATCTTTGCCATTTAATAGTTTCTAATTAAATAACTATATCCTATTGTAAAATGTACCAAATTTTTTGTGATTTCATGCTCTTAATAATCATCTAATTTGTTTTCAAAAACTATTTTACTAACAGTTACAAATTACATTTTGAATATGGAACCGCACGCAAAATAAGAAGTGTGGCAAACCTTTTTTAGGTCTTTTTTCTATAATATTTCCGAATTAAATAAATTAGGGCATTAATTAGTATATCAAATTGTTTCATTTTTGTTCGACTTTCGAACCATATTAATTGTGTTTTGTTTAAATTTTCAGTAATCTATAAGCAATTTAAATAATAAAAAAGTTGAGGATTAGTTATCACAAAATTTTTCGTTTCCATTTTGATTTATTGCTTCAATGTAATGAACAATGAGGATAATGAGAAATATATATCAAAATTTTCCATGTTCCTTATACTTTAAAATCATGTAAATTATTTTATTCACAATCAGTATGTAATGAGTCATTTTCCCATATTTTATAAAAATGGAAAGTGACCCATTGTTATATTCAAGCGAGTAATATTTACTTTCCTCTCTAGAGAGGAAAATGGTCACTTTCCTGGCTTCCCATAATCCTGGCTACTACAATTTTTAATAATATTCATATTGGGCAACCAATAACAAGCCATTTCTCACTTGTCATTTGATGAGTAACAACAAAAAATTGTCATTAGTGACATATGTCAAATGTTGACAGACAAAAAATTTATAATGAAACACATTCAAAAGACATATTTTTTAATTAATTGTGCCTGATTGTGAATAAAATAGTATACAAACCTCGGCGAAAGGGCATTCCTGTCTCGAGAAATTGCCCGCTTCGGCCTACGGCCTCAGCGGGCAAACTTTTCTCTCGACAGTAATGCTGCCCTTTCCGCCTCGGTATGTATTCTACTATTGTATCAATATTGGTCAATATTTAATTAAACTTGAGATATTTAATTATGAAGATAGTGATTCGCGAGTGTAACATCACGGATTTTATTGTTTTTCGTCATTTTCATTTAATGGCTTCTAATTAAATAACCATATGATATTGTAAAATATACCAAATCGTTTGTTATATTTCACGCTCTTGAAAATCATATAATTTGTTTTAAAAAATTATTTTATTAACAATTAGACATTACATTTTGAATGTGGCGACGCACACAAAATAAGAGCGTCACGCAAATCGTGTCACGCGCCGAACATTTTTTCCAACATGCTACCCAGTCTACCGATTTATAAGACGTATTCACGTCAAAAAATTATAAAGTTTACTATTTGCATATAATTGATTCTTCTAAATGTATATTTACTACTAGTATATCTTGCCGGGCAGCCAGGCTGATCTTGCCTCTCAATTGACGGTTCCTCCGTCACGATATTAGGTGGTTCACTCCTAAGTGGCACTAAGAATTCTTGACAAATTCTATCACAGCTCAAAGAATCCCACTCAGCTGATTCAAGCGCTATGGTACTGCAGGCATTATCGCTGGTTTGGCTGATACCGGTACCGCTATTTGACCATCAGGTTCTACTGTATTATTCTGCAATGAATAAGAACATAATTAATTATTTGCACCTAAAACTGAATTATTACTTACTTGAGATTTGAAATACTCCTTAAATTTTGGATACTTTTCCTTAAAGTATCCTTTTTCCAATTTTTGGAATAATTTCTTTTATTACTTCCTCTGTCAGTAAAGGAAATGAATCTATACCAATTTCCTCCTCTACAACAAAATACCGCATAAAATAAATATGTGTAATAGAGAATAGAGTTACTATAAACTTACCTTGAAATTTTTCAATTAATTCGGGAAACCCCCAACTTAATAAAAGTTCACTTATGTTCATTTCTAGGTAATTCATAACTTTGAACCACCAAGAATTAGCTTCTGTATACAGAATAATCATTAATTGTTGTTTTATATACCTAATTATATAGGTAGGTAATCGATAATGCCACAAAATCAGAAATTATTGAAGAGGATCACACACTAAGCCAAACGACTCAACAAGTCTACTCGACTATATTTGAACAAACGGCACGTGTCACGAAATTTCCGTAAATCAGCATTTTCTCATAAAATATACAATAATGTATACTATACTGGATAGTATAAATAAAGATGTTGTACTCGTATATTACAAGTTGAAAATAATTATAAAACTAATATAATTTGATATATGAAATTGAGTAAATTTAATGAACAGATGTAGTAAAAATTGTGTAAAATATGCTTTAATAAGAACTATAATGCAATTAATAAATTAATATAATAACCAAATTTGTATTGTTTTAAAACTTAAACTGTAGATTTAGCATAATTTTTTACAATATATTTGTAGTACAAAACAATTTCCAATATAGTTTTAGTTGTTAAAATTTATATTATTAATTACCATTTTTTTTATTATCCAAAAATTACCATACATTTTTCTCAGTGTGTTTTTTTTAAAAAAGCATGATGAATTTTTGTTGTGTTGAATTGTTTAAGTGATTTCCATGCTTCTGTTCCATAGAGTGTTTTGATTTGGATGTAGGTGTTGCACTTACATCCAACAACAGCACTAGCACAACACACTTTCCTGACAGACCACACCTTTGACTTCGACAAAACAATAATACTAGACAAAAAGAAAAACCTGAAAGAAAGACTCAACAGCGAGGTGAGAGGTCCGCTACGCGTCGGCCAGCAAAATAGCTCGGCCCTTGTAATAAATAACATACTTTCCGGCCTAGTTATCCAAATAACTATTTAAATATTGGTAAGTCATTTAAAAACATATTATTAAGTGTGTTACATGTGTTACCTAAATTACAGGTGTCATGGAGAATAATTATTCTCATGGATTATATAAATGTAGTATTAAAGACTGTCCTATTATTAAGGGAGAAGGAACATTATTTCGACTTAACAAAGACATGAAAAGGTAAGAAAAATTGTAATTAATATACATATGATTTATTGTAAACGTTGTTTTGCCTTAAGTTTGAAAATTGGTTGTGTAGTATTCCATTCTTACATTTATACGATATAGAATATTTTTTAAATTAGGAATTGGCAATGAGCGATTTTTCGTCATATTTATGTTCGTCAATATTTAGTTTGTTATTAGTTTGTGAATTTTGGTCGAATAGGATTTTCATAAACTTTGTAGGTCAAAAGGCTTTTTATAGGAAAATTTTGTTATTCATTAGAAACCAAATATTTCGTGTTTTTCCATTGATTTTGAGATTGAGTCATGTTAGCGGGGCGGGAAGCAAGGTAGCAATATGAGTTGAGTCAGTAGTTGTTCAGAGGTTTTTGGAAGATCCATCACACGTGGCCGATCTATTGCTGTTTTTGCAAACTGATTTCGAATTTGTCTAAGGTAATGTTTTTATTACATGTCGAAGATGTCTTCATAAATTCACAAGGGTGTTATTAAATATTTTTCCAATAGTGTTTTCCAATTGTATATCTAATTTTTATCATGTCCGTTAACGATTTATCTTCGTTTAATTATGTTTGAGTGTAATAAATCTCTTTTTCCAAAAAATTGTATAAATGCGAAAAAAGTCTTTTTTTTGACGGAGCGCACTGTGATAGGGATAGGTCGTGTGATTCATAACCTGAATGTCGCAAACAATTGTGCAGTAAGTTTCAAATTGATCATTGTTTTGATTAATGTTTTATTTATATTTTTCAACGTTTTTTTAATGTTTAGCGTGTGTTCTTAAAAATAGATATAGTAATGAAAACAGGTTTCCAAAAGGTAACTTTTCCACATATAAATTTTCAGCCCGAAACGCTGAAAAGGGGACAAAAATTAATTGAAAGTCACCACGTTCTGAACGTAAAAGAATTTAGACAGAAAGAAAAAAGATTCTTAATTAAAGGAAATGTGATGAGCCAAGCAAAAGTGACAAGTCACAAAGAGTACAAAGTGAAATTATGGGTAAATATTTCAGCAATTTGTTTATTGTCTTAAATATATTATTTTCGATTATTTATTTGTAGATTAATGATCAACGACAAATTTCAAAAGCAGAATGTACCTTCTGGTACAATAAAAATGGCAAATGTAAGCATATCGGTGCTCTTATTTACTACATAAATAGTTATGAAAGCATTTCCAAAACAAGTAGCGAGTCCCAGTGGATTAAGATCAGCGTTCCAAAATTGGCAAAGGCCAAATACTCTAAAAGACACTACTTTTTTGAAATGTTTTCACATGATAATTCTAAAGATCCTCCTACTTGCATCAATTCCAATACTTCCACTACAATTATCAGATTTAAAAAGTCCTTCGGGGCTTAAAGTAATTCTGGAAGCTGCAGAGAAGGAAGAATGTGAGTTATCCATCGAAACGTTTTTGAAATCAGCAGAAAAAAACATTACGTTATTAAATAAAGTCGAGCAATGCAAAACTTATATTCAACAACTCATATATTTTCAAGAACAAAGTAATACTTATAGCAACAATGTTTTACAAAATCAACCCAAATATTTGAAAAAATTTTGCATGTACAAAATTTATTTATTAAGAGAAGATATCATTAATTTGTCTGCAAGTACACAGTCACAGAATTATGATTGGTTTGATGCCAGGAAATTTAGACTATCGTGTAAGCTCAAATATGCATGTAGTATTAAAACAAGAAGAACCAAAAATCCAAAAGACTCAAACTTTTTAACAAAATATGGTACAAAACTTGAACCAATAGCCAAAAAAATGAGACAATTTATAAAGTTTGTTGTGTCGTGGAGGCCGGGAGTCGCTTTGGTCATCCAGGAACCCTCCACTTATATGTTATACTTTCCACGCCACGTGGCAGTGGACAAAATACTGGACACTTTAAGTCAGGATGAATACAATGAAGGAATAATACTCAATTTGAATTGAATTTAAAATGTTGGTACTTTAATTAATTCTTAAAGGTGATAAATTATAAAATGGAACTTGCTGACGTTATAATAGATAAAAGGTCGAATAAAAGTAACCAAATTTTTGTAGTAGCGGTCTACAGGACCAGTTTCAGATAAGAATTTTTTACAAAAAAGGAAGGAGATTATTAGATTACAGAAAACAATTAAATAACCATATATGAAATATATAAACAAACAATAGAGAGCGACAAAGTTAACAAACAACATTTAAAGTAAATTGGACATAGAATTATGGTTGTATTATTGAGGTCTATACATAAGGCCAAACAAAGTTAATGTCGTGGAAATTGGTATTCTGGTTAGTTCAAAGCAGCATTGGTTTTGTGGATCGCCTGATGGTGTTGTTATAGAAAATAGACAGATTTCTAGACTGTTAGAAATAAAATGTCCCAGTACATGCGAAAAAAAGAATATAGTTGATTTAGAAAATGGCAAGTGCAATGTAAGCTATTCAGAAATTGATGTACTTTCTTGTTGTATTTTATTTTATTACTTATAGGCAACAAGGAAGTGCACCAATTTCATTAAAATCCACACCAAAGAAACCTTGTTAAAATGGATCAAATCAACACATATTTAGAAATTGTTGATAATAGAGTGCAATTGAAGAAAACTGATAAGATATACACTCAATGTCAAATGTTGATATACCTAACAGGTTTATTCTTGTGTGATCTTTTTGTCTACTCTGGTGTTCCATGTACGCTTACAAATATGTCGAGATGGGCGTTTTATAGAAGGAGTAATAATAAAATGCGAAGCATTTTACTTTTAATACTCTTTGCAATTAGGAAGTGGCATGGTATCGAAATTCGTGATAATTTCTATATAAATCGTTAGAAAAGGGCAAATAATGAATACTGAGCCAAAAAACAGTCCATTTGAACGCCTAACTTAAGAGAAAATTGAAATTGAAAAGTGAGAAATTCATTTGAAATTGTGACGTCACAAAATTGCACAGTTTTTTATGAACCCTTTTCCAATGCTGGCCTCTGATTGGTCAGCCTCACTTTTACCTAAAATATAAGCGATTTACTACCCACAAAACTTATATAAGTATAAATGATTGCCATCTTCCTGCATTCATTTGTGTTGGTCTTTTTTGAAAGTCTATTTGTTTAAAAATCTTTCTTAAAATGAATTTGGATTGTGGTTTTAAAATTGGACAAATTTATCTGAAATATACTCGTTTAGGTATGTTAGCTACATACATAACGTCTAATTCAAATAAAAATATATTTATGTGGAAATGAAAGGTGCAAAAGGCACCGTTTTTAATTTTATAAAAATGGTATTTTCAACTTTTAGTTATTCCGATTAATAATTTCTTTGGGAACAACGGACAAGAAAATAATGTTTGAGCTGAGCTCTATTATTATTGTTGTTTCACAGAGGTACAGCACAGGTTTTAAAACTATTCAGGATTACTCTAATCAAAAATGTCATAGTGTGAAAACACAGTGGACGCCTATACGCCCATCGGCGCCGATTTTCATTCAAAAATTCACCAAAGCCTACGATTTTTAGGCATTTATGACTGAATATCGGCGCCGATGGGCGTCCAATGTGTTTTCACACATAGACGGAAGTGTCCATTTGTTTCTTACCTATTTATAATCACATTTTAATGCTTTTTTCACCCTAAAATAATTTAAAAATGACTAGTTACGCCATCTACTAACGTTCGCGCGAAACGAAACGATACCGTTTGCATATGGAGTCGCGATTTCGAGGGGTTTAAAATTATGAAATTTTCAACAATTTTTTTTTGGCGAAACGAGTGAAAAAAAAGGCCACATGTGTATAGCCAAATTAAATCATTTTGAATGTAGATTACGAAAATGCAATAAAAAAAAATCATGCCACTTCCTCATTGATATATGAAAAATCAACTGCGCTAGTTGTACTTTCTGAACACAAAAATATATCTGTGAAACCAAAAAAAAAAAAGGAAATTTACTGGTAAAGATATTAGTAACCAAATATAGTTTAATGAACGAAATATATTTGCAAAAATTATAGCATTGTAACAAAGATTAGGTATTAAAACTTAAAAATATGTTTCTAAAGTCGGTATTAAGCAACAATTGTTTTATTGCAGAAAAAAACACATTTGTTCCTAAACAAAATATATTACAAAATAGTATCTAGAGTTCCGCTCACGAATGTTTGTGGTTCGGCAACAATCAAATATCATTGTTTCAACAATATTTTTGATTGTTGCAGAATCACAAACATTCGTGAACGCAAATATAGGCATTGTGATTAACGAAGCTGTGAAAAATACCTGTACTAAAGAAATTGTTACAATTTAATTTGAAATTTAGTTTAATAAATAATTTGTAAATGACAAACAAAATAAAAGTTTACACTTGAAAAAAATGTATGTTTGAGTATTGTGCATATACCTTACATAGAACATACAATATGAAGTTTTGCTTTAATTGTTTGTGTTAGATTTTGCAAAAATAGGGGGTTGTAGATTTACAAGTGCACAGCATATATGAATAATTTTATCAAGAGATGAAAATAAATGCTCTGGTATTTTATCTAAAATATTATAAATTCTTAGTCGTTGCATGATTCTTTCAACATGAATTCTAACTTTGGCTATTTTATAAGTTTCCTTGGTTTGATTTTCGATAAACTCAGTCATATTACTTTCAGCAAAAGGTACCATCACCACACATACAGCCTTTCCACTTTCATCAATTTTTGTTACAATTTCAGGAAAGCCTTTGTCAGCTAAGACCAAATCACCTTCTTCCAATAAATCAATTAAATTAGATTCAATTGTAATTTGGGAATCGCTTTTCTACTCCCAGCAACACAAGACTTGAAAGATATAAAACCAGAAGGAGTAATGCCAACTAATAGTTTAGCAGTAAATCCTTTTTTATAATTAGAATAAAACCAAATAGAGTAAATCAAATACGAATATTATGTACAATAAATTAATTAAACAGGCACTTATCTCACTAGAAAAGATCTTGTTTACCAATCTTAAACAATTTTATTCGCACATTTACAGAGATACGAATTTCAACACGTTCACGTTGCGGAGTTGCTTGTCGAAATATGCATATAAGTGGAAAGTGGAGTTATCAAGCGCTGTTTAAATGTCATAGAAGTAAAATTACCAGTAACTGAATGCACTATTACATATTAAATGTAATTAAATGTAATTGTACAGTTTATTCATGAAAAATTATTAAAATTTACATTTACTTTACTAATTTCATGTAAATTTACGATTTAATACATATTTTATAGGAATTTTACAGAATTTACAAGATTGTGTATGTAAATTTTTATTTCACAATCAATTTAATTGTAATATTTACATTTAAAAAGCAGTATATTTACCAATACTTTTTACAGAGTATTGCTTTATCCCCGTAAGTTTCTCTGCCAGACCTAAAAAACAACGATGTTTATAAAATAAACTCATTATAGTATATTGTATTACAAGTGCAGAAAACAGTTCTTCGCTTCGCTCATGTCGCAAACTCAAACACTCGCACATAAAGAACTGTTTTCTGCACTTGTAATACAATATACTTTTATTTTATTCGGTAAAATCTCGCAATGCAGAAAATAGAAAAAAAATATAGTAAGTACATAATACCAAAAACTTTTAACTATAAATATTATGGTAAAATTTTTCTCCGTGTAGAAGAATTTGCACGCGATATTGTCAATATATGAAACTGATGTGGCTCAAAATTGCTATATGCAAAAAGAATGAATGAATAATCTTTAAATTTATATACATTTTTAGGCAAAATAGGTAATATTGGCGTTAAAATATCTTGTTGAGTTTTTCCCAAACCAGTTCTCGGTATCCAGCCAATTTGTTTTAACATATTAAACCCTTTAGAATTAATTTTAGTTAAATGTGATTCAATTAAAACTATTGCTGGTTGTAAAACATGAATGTCAGTCAGAGGTTTAACTAACGACGACGACGGGCCCTCTGAATTTACACGACGAATTATGCCCAAGAATTCGTCGTCGAATCGTTTCCCTTCTCATTGTTCTTGTTTGCTTGATTTTTCAGATTATAATTCTTCGGCTTATTGTGGTGAATACACCTTAAGGAGTAATTTATAAGATATTTTATTAGTTTTTCCCCAACAGGGGAGGATTTCTCGAGTGCCAGATATTTTGTGGCAAGAAATAGCAACCAGTACCCCGAGTTTCTCTCGGTGGAAAGTTTCAGACCAGCGGTCGATTAAAAGAGGAATTCGCACTTTTATAAGCGTATTTAATAATAACAAATTGAATTCGAGTTTCGTTGTAATTCGATTTTGTAAATTGTAAACATAAAAGAGTCATATGACTAATATGAAGGAATTTCCGCACCCCCATATAACAATAGTGGAGCACTCTAGTAATGGTAATTAATTTAACTGTATGTTTACTTATTATGCAAAAATTAAAAAGTCATCTCATTTAATTAGAAAGAATATATAAATAATCATAAATTAGATATATGTAATACGTTTTGTATTTACTTGGTAATTAGGCAAATAAAAAGGCCAAACTCCAAAGAAACTGCAGGGCTTTTGATAATGAGGACTGCGTTGTCCATCTATTATAATTTTATTCGCCGAATATATTCTTTCTTCGACTTGCGTCAATGTTTTTAAAAATCTATTATCAAGTCAATTTCATGAAATCACACTAACAACAACCAAATATACAAAAAATGAACAGAAATGTACGTTTCTAATGATTTTGAAAAAAGGGCTCGTGAAGGATTTGAACCTACGACCTTCTCTAGTTGCAATAAAAAGAAGACTAAGATATAAAAACATTTTAGAAATGCAATTTCACGAAAAGTGCGATGCTGTGAACTACCCAGCCAGTTTTTGTTCCTATCAGCAACTTAAAATGTTAACTTTGAGGTTGTTCGTGAACGTGTTTGAAATTTCTAAAACAATTTATTAATCAATAACAACTCTATCTGTACGAACGATGACACAAACAATGCTTGAACAAAACATTTTAACAAGACAATTTCATCCTTCAAAGAGCAATTACTCACAAAAATGTGAAGCCTTTCTGTGTAATAATGTATAAAAAAATAAGGCAACATAAAAAAGGGCTCGTGTAGGATTTGAACCTACGACCTTCGCAGTTTTCATGAAAGCGCGATACTCTAACCAACTGAGCTAACGAGCCATGTAAACAAACAAGAAAAACCTATAATAATAAACAACGTAATCCATTATCCGTCTCTTACCAACTCATCCAAAGCAACCAAATCTTTCCGCTCAGTCCCACAAGCACTGAATTTCTATTTAAAGTTCCGCACATAACTTCTGAATGGTGTTGGCAAAAGCTATGTTTTACTACTAGATAACACACTTGTGCAATACTCATAAAACATACAAGGTACTTCAAACAGTTAACTAACTCCCAAACTGATAAGAGAGACATTTTACTAATTGAAAGGCCTTTATTCATTTTCGAGATAATCGAGCTAGTTCTAGAAGTTCTATCACCTTGTATACAAAAATCAATTTTATTTCATATAATGGACAACTTGCATGAAATTTTTTTATAACGGATTCTGAAAATAGACCCTAAATTGGGGGTAGTTTTATTCATCAATTTTTTTTAAAAGTTCATTAAAGCCCCTAAAATTGACTTTGAAAGTTGAAATTTTCAAGGTTACGGAAAGTTGCAATATGGCAACTTCGCAAATAGACCACGCCTCCCGGCTATAAAGAGCCCTGAGTTAAACAAGGTTCGACAGAGGAGCGCACTTTGTTTAAGTTCCCGGTTTGTTTGAATTTGAATTTCAAATACTTACGCGCTCAACTAATTTGTGCGAAAGAGTGTGCATGAACATAATGATCTTAACGCGTAAGACAGAGACCAATAGCCGAAAGCGTTGCCGATTAGTAAACTTTCCGTAGATTTGAAAAGTGCTTTGGAAAATCTTCATTTTCTCCGTAATTAGTGGGCTAATATGAAAATAAAAAAAAATTGTCGAATAAATTTCACTCCTCTATCGAGTCATATGGTTTATTTCAAAATCCCCGTTTCATGCAAGTTGTCCATTGATTTGCTTCTTCATAAAATTCCAATGTCAGGATATTTTTCAAGGAAAATTATTTTTTTTCAATTTTTAAATGAAGCAACTTATTAAACATAAAATTGTTTCAAATAAAATGTTACATTTGGCAACGTATTGGTAGGCAATGGACAACTACATTAATTTTTCTACATTAATAGCAGCGTTTGTTAATTTACGCCGCCGACTTCGCCGAGGGCAGCATATTACTGCATTGAATTTTAGTATTTGCAGGACTTCACAGAGAATTACGAAGCCCTGGAAGGGCCATGTACGTTGTTTTTTTGCAATTGCCATGATTTAAATTAGCATTGCCATTTTTAATCTCGCACTGCTCGATTTTTTCTGACAGTGCAACTTTTAAAGTCGCACTGCTAGATTTTTTCTGGCAATACCACTTTTAAAGTCGCACTGCCAGATTTTTTTCTGGCAATGCCACTTTTAAAGTCGCACTGCTAGATTTTTTCTGGCAATACCACTTTTAAAGTCGTACTGCCAGATTTTTTTCTGGCAATGCCACTTTTAAAGTCGCACTGCCAGTTTTTTTTCTGGCAATGCCACTTTTAAAGTCGCACTGCTAGATTTTTTCTGGCAATACCACTTTTAAAGTCGCACTGCCAGATTTTTTTCTGGCAATGCCACTTTTAAAGTCGCACTGCCAGTTTTTTTCTCGCAGTGCTAGATTTTTTCTGGCATTGCCACTTTTATATACTCTATTTCACCTATGAGAGGATCACCCAGTGTAAAATACAGTTTAAATTGACCGTACCGATCTACTTTTAGGTGAAATTGGACTATATACAGGGTGTCCCAAAGTTAAGCGTCAAGATCGATTATCTCGAAAATGAAAAAAGGCAGTTCAATGAAAATTTGGCAATATAGGTTTTTGAGATGCTCATTCTGATAAGCCTATTGAGAATGTTGTGACACATCCGGTTATACCGGAACTCAACACTCACTTGGTTATTTTAACACCCTCTATTTTATTACATATTTGGATTCTACGCAAAATTTTAATATTAGTTTATGTAAGTTAAGTGTCTATTTCTTCCTATTCTTAAAACTTCGCATGTTAAATGAATAAATTTCAAAAAAATTTCAAATGAAAAATGTTCAAGTTTAATGAATATAAAAATTAGTTATGCCAATGTAAAGAGTAGGTATTTACTTTTCTTCATTAAGTTCAAATTTCAAATGTTCAAAAAATTGTTTTATTTATAGACGACTGAGGGCAGTCGATACATGCTCGAAGAGTATGCAGTAATATTTGCATTACCTATAAAAGTTGTAGTGTCAGAAAAAATCTAGAAGTGCGATTTTAAAAGTGGCATTGCCAGAAAAAATCTGGCAGTACGACTTTAAAAGTGGCATTGCCCGAAAAAATCTGGCAGTGCGACTTTAAAAGTGGCATTGCCAGAAAAAATCTAGCAGTGCGATATTAAAAATGGCAATGCTAATTTAAATCATGGCAATTGTAAAAAAACAACGTACATGGCCCTTCCAGGGCTTCGTAGAAAACCATGTCACAAAGTTAATATTTTATTTTAGAAGACCACCTACGTCTTAAATCAAAGATAAAAGATAAACGCAGGTCGGGACGGAGCCAAATTTCGAGTTTTTCGACAAATTATGTCAATAAATATATGTTGAAATGAAGCAATAATGGCATATTTTCCGTTCTTAAATCTTTGAAAATCACATATTATTTTAAATTTTGGGTTCCGTCAGCAAATATTGTTGGCCAAACAATGTTCACGTCGCTCAATGTTCGCCGATGTGTTGTTATTTCCAGCAATGATCGTTGATGTCTGTTTAAAAGTTCGAATAATCTAGGAAACTTGGTTGGCCAAACAATGTTCACGACGAGCAAAGTTATGTCAAAAGCACTGTCGTGCCCACTTTGGCACCTCAGTAGGCCGAGCGGAGACCTTATCTTAACTATACGCTATTTTTTCGCGCAGTAGCAAAATGGTACTTCGCGCATGTGTCAGATTTGAAAAATTCTGACTTTTCATTGGCTGATGTCATTTTTTTAGCAGGAAAATTGAACAGTTCTGACTTTTCATTAGCTGATGACATTTCTGCTAGCAGTAATTTTTGCTACATGCAGGAAAAATAAACTATAGTGGGGTCCGACCCTCGCGTCATTCGGAATTCTGTGCATATCGGCACAGTTACCGCGCTTTGGATTTCGTGCTTAAATCAAAAGTGTTTCTTTGCTATGACACTCAACATTTATTTTCTACTACAAACATTCGTTAAAATTCACAAGTACAATTCTACAATAAAAACCACTCATAAAAGAGCCTACCGTTTGCTGCCATTTTCTTTGTTTTTTTTTCGACTTTTTCCTTTTTGGATACAATGGAACGGGGTCGTACGTGAAACACTTTTCGGACCACTCACAGAGATGAAATTTCCGTAGAAGTTCTCACTTGCTTCCAACTCACAGCTATTTAGCGACACTAGTTCAATTGTTATTTACTGGACACTTTATTAACTTTTTATCTGACTACAATTTTTGAAACACTTTTACAACTCGGTCGCGACACTTTTACAACTATGTGACGGCACGTTTCCAACTAACGAATAGGTATACACAAGGAAGAACGGACATTTCCGAATCGAAAAATTAGTCGCGAACCTATGAATGGTCGTGGAACAAAAATGGTTTGGAACTAGACTAAGTTCATCCATGTTCCAAACCTTTTGATTTTATAAACATTTATTTTTTGAAATAAATCAAGCAGATTTTTTTAAACATATACATATATTCAAAACAATTTTTATACAATTTAATAAAATGATAAAATATAATATAATTACTTCTTCTTTCTTCTGGAATTTTGGCTATCCACACAACGTTATCTCCAGTTGCAGTTATAATATGAAACAAACAAATAAATTTGTAATTAGAATTAGAAAATATATAGCTAAATTATTCACATCGTACAAGAAATGAGTATTACGATGATGTAAATTGTAATAGTAGATTATATACCGAGGCCGAAAGGGCAGCATTACTGCCGAAAGAAAAATTTCTCGATATAAGAATGCCCTTTGGAAGAGGTATGTATACTATTTTATTCACAATCAGACACGGAAATCATAAAAATATGCATATTTTAAATGCAAAATTTCGACAAAATTTCTTGTCAATCAAAAATTGACATAATAAATGAAAACACTTTCCACCCGTTGTCATTGGCAACGGGTGGAAAGGAAAATGTTTATTTATGCACATGTAATGCTCTACTTTCAAACACGAAATGGAGTGAGAAAAGGCAACTTTATTACTGACTGATTGTGAATAAATGAAGTTTTTTTTATAACATTTACCTTAAAATATCCTGTTGGTTTGAAATGGAGAAATTGTTTTGTTTTCCACCACGTTTTTATTAAATTTTTGGACTACATCTTTTTTTGGGTTGCGTTGTGTACGAAAGCAACACTATACACACCGTAAACTTTTTAACAAAACTAATAAGTAATAACTTGTTTATATAATCAAACGCAAAACTTTTCCGCCATTTCTTCACATTTGTTGACGATTCGTCATTTGTTCTGACGTCACGAACAAATTAATTTCAAATTTAAAAAATACAACTAATGCCATCTAGTAATGGTCGTGGTACTAATCTTCATTGAAGATTGTGAATGCCGTTAGATGACCGGGGCCGGTTTCCAACAAACTGACGGCACATTTGCAACTAACTATTTCCCAAAATCGCATCGCTTTTTATACGAAAATTCTCCCCTTCTCGAGAGGGTTTGTGACAATTTTCAGACGTCGCTACACAATAATTTTTCTTAATTCACTGTAATAGTACAAACCCCTGCCCTGCAAAACAGGAATAAGTACAGACCCGGTTCCAAGTGAAGAAGCCACAATCTGTAATTAAATATAAAAAGTACGTTAGTCTATATTGAAATGTAAACATATGAAATAATTAAATATTAAACAACTATAATCGCATAATTGGAATCAGCAGATGCAAAGAGTAGATAATGTATCTCTTTTATTTAATCTTCAATAGCTTCAATATCCTCTTATTAGTCCCACAAATCTACGATTAACAATTAATTTAATAATTTGGAAAGCGCTGACATAGCTTAGCATTTCATCAACGAAAGAACCTCGCCAAGTTTCCCTTATGGCTATATAAAGAACTCTCTTTTTGGACACACTAACGTCTTAATGCGTCTTGTTGGCGACTAATAGTCCTATTCAGGAGGTACTATTGCCTATCACGATGAATGCTAAAAATTAGCCATTCTATATTAGGATGACCCTTCTCGAGTACAAACCTATGATAGGGCTCAATTTGTCTGATATGTTGACAAATGATTTAGAAATATAATTAACAAATATTGCATATTCCAACATGCATACTAAAAATTTGTCAAAGAATATTCTTTAAATATAAAACATCTCTCATGAAATTAACGATAACAAAACATAATCAATATAAACTAAGTGAGAAAACGTACTCACCAATTTTAATGAAAATCCAAATGATAATCCTTTTTATGCACCAAAACACCACTTAACATTCGCTACAACTATAGAACAATGAAAGTAGATCCTTATTATTCTATGGCTACAACTAATAGCAACTAAAATGTCCCAAATTAGTGAAAGTGCAAAGATGCACTTTTAGGGATCTATGCGCACGTCAAACTTCAGCACAAGATACAACACAGAATATACAGGACCGGACTGTATATTCTTACATCACATTTTGTCCAGTCATCCCCGATTGCATAAAAGTGGATTAAATATAATCCAGGATTAAAGTGTTTTGCCCTTTATTTTTGAAACAAGTAAGAAAAGGATGACAATGAAAAAATCAAAGCATTACGTAAATTCAAATTCCATTGATAAGGAAAATATACAAGCAGGTATTGTTGAACCTGGAGATTGGAGAACAGAACTTGTGGTAATGGAACAATTACAAAAGACAAAAGCAAGAAATGCTTCCATAGAAGCAAGCAAAATAGAATCAATAGAGCTGTAAACTCAGTTAGAAAATCCCAATTTTAACCACTTAATCGAATAGATTGTATTAAAAGAAATGACTTGTCATTAAAATTTAATCGGATTTGAATATATTTAATTAGTTCAAATTTTAACGAAACCCGGGATTTTAACCACGTGGGGTCGACATCACGAACAAACATCCAATGGGGAGGGAGTTGTTTGTTGGTCCGCTCCGGACTATAATTTTACCTGAAATCGAGCAGGTAGAGTATAAGTTCAGGTACCAACGAAAAATGCGATCCACTGTTTACAAGTGACAGAGTTGTTTCATTTTGAGAGTATCGAGTGTGACGTCACGAACAATCGGCTCGAGGCTCGAGTGTCGCCGATAGCATGTCGAAATTTTAATTTTTAATAATTAATTACGCGAAAATTATAAACATTTAGCCCCTCTCAAATATACCATTATGTTTTGTATTCACCAGACTTTGGATATAGATACATTTCAAAAATTAGTTTATCTACGACCACACTAGAAAACACTTGATTATGAATGCGATTTTTGTTTGCAAAATTTTACTTCGCGCTATGGAGACCTATATACTAGGAGAGTAAACGAAGCGCTTTCTCATCAGAAATTGCGTGCCGATATAGTTTAGTACAAATAAATTATGAAGAGGGCGCAAGAGATAGTGGCATCGCTATATTTTGAATGCCAGTATATGAAGATTATAAATTATTCGCAGAAAAAACAATTTTAATGGTTTTAAATATTGAAAACATTAAACTAATGTGTTATAAAATGGTCTTACCCTATTTCTACGTTTTAATCTTTGTATTACAAGTCGCATAAAGGTTTATAAATGAAAAATTGCTTTTGTGTGTTTTAATATTTTTCCTATTTTATTACAATTTTTTTTATCCGGTAAAGTCTAATTACAAAAAATTATTCCCATTTCTGTTCTTCACTTTTCCCCGAATTATAAAAAAAACTATCCAGGCTGCACCCTGTCGTATTTTTGACGTGAGGATTTTTAAAAACATGACGTCGATTAATGACGTTATTGAGCTCCTCGGGTGACGTGAAAATGTCACAGGTCAGCGACGTCATTTTGTAACGTCGAAATGACGTTCTACTATCACGTATATTGTCACATATAAAACGACTTTATGTCGTCATATTATCGTCAAATATGACGTTGATACAACGTCATGTTTAGTGATAAAATAGACCTTAAAAAGTTCAAAAAAGACGTTTTTAATTATTTTAATGTTGCATTTTTGACTTTTTTTTACCAATTCTATAACTTTCTATGATACTTTTACCTTTATACTTTACTTTGCCTGCTATTATCCACTTCTTTGATTTCTGTGTCTCTTGGCCGGGGGTTCGAACCCGGGACCCCTTGCTTCCAAGGCCGTTCCTCTTATACTGTGCTATTACCACCTGCAACATATTCTATTTTTTTTTAAATATAAGCTACAAATTTTAATCCAATTAAAAAGTAAATTTCTTATCTATTCGTGCTTGTAAGACTCCAAGTGTGTGACAATAAATATTCAAAAACAATTGGTTAATTATTTAAACATATTATATCATAGCCGTCGTAAAATGGTCTTAAATTGGTCATTAATTTGACGTCCGTTTTGGAGATTTTCAGAGACTTTAAGTTACTCAGGTCCCTTGGGCGCAAAGGAATACAATAAACAATACATTTCTTAATGCATTATAACTTTGAAAGATTATTTTGCTTATCAGATTTGATTTAATGATTGCTCTTAAAACAATTTTAGTTTAAAAAATCGCTGCACAACTGTTTATATAGAATTACATATTATTTAGTTACATAAAATGTTAAGAAATTTTCAAGTATTTTCTAACTAATATCATACCACAAATGGAGGTCTAAAAGACGTCAATAGATTGTCGTCAAATTAGTTAGGGATTTTGACGACATTTTAATCGACGTCCTAATTTATACCAAAATCATCCATCATATTGACGTCTGTTAAAAGCCGTCAAAATTTAGTGACAAAAATGTTCGTGATAGTCACGACATTTTTTCTAACGTCCTAATTTATACCAAAAACATCCGTCATATTGACGTCTGTTAAAAGCCGTCAAAATTTAGTGACAAAAATGTTCGTGATGGTGACGAAATTTTTTTAACGTCCTAATTTATACCAAAAAAATCCGTAATATCGACGTCTGTTAAAAGCCGTCAAAATTTAGTGACAAAAATGTTCGTGATGGTGACGAAATTTTTTTAACGTCCTAATTTATACCAAAAAAATCCGTAATATCGACGTCTGTTAAAAGCCGTCAAAATTTAGTGACAAAAATGTTCGTGATAGTCACGACATTTTTTCTAACGTCCTAATTTATACCAAGAACATCCGTCATATTGACGTCTATTAAAAGACGTTGAAATTTAGTGATGAGAATGTACGTGATAGTGACGACATTTTCTATGACGTTCTAATTTATACCAAAATTATGCGTCATTTTGACGTCTATTAAAAGACGTTGAAATTTAGTGACCAAAATGTACGTGATTATGACGTCTAAAGTTAGTCGACGACGTCGTCGACCAAATATGACTTAATAATCACCAAAAAATCACGTCAGCGTGCAGCCTGGGAGTACCTAAATATGAGAAATCCTTAATGGCGAGTTTGACGACAAAAGATGCGATTTGAAATCTTACCTTCACATAATCTTTCTTAAGAACATGGAATATCACACCACAACATTCTGGTATTAATTGGCCCAATAATTGAGGCGAAATAATAGCTGAAAATTTCAAACATTCAAAGCTCCTTTCAGTAGCGAGGTACGTACAGTATTAATCATTAATTTAACACTAATCTATTAATATTAATTTTAAAATTTTCAACTTACCTCAATGTAACTATTAAACGTTCCTCAGCACTGACAGCATCCCGCATTAAGGTGTTTTCTTTTGTGATATATGGTCTACCCATTTTCAAAAGTTCATAAAATGTCTCTTCACTCATTCGCAAATAATTAGTGAAATCTAATTCACTACTAGAACCATCTCTTAATAGATTACGATGAGTAAAATCTGATCTTTTTAGTGTAACGAAGTCATTTTTTCAGCCTCTTGGTCCTCTATACACTTTCCTATTTATATGTTAAGTGTTTGTTTACATTTAGTCATAGAATAATAAGACTAGTCTTATTATTCTATGCATTTAGTAAACAACAATTAATTAACGGTAGTTGACATTAGTCAACCATCTTTGTCGCTCCTCTAGGAAGGATTTTTCGGAAGTACCGCAACCAAAAGTATTTAACAATTTTTCCTCTTTGCGCGTACGCAAAATCCCTCCTAATATTTCCTCGTATATAAACTCTTGCACAGCCCCTTGAAGGGAAAAATTCTCATCTTCTTAAATTTTAATAGTTTTGTTCCTCGAGATTTTATCTCAATATTTAATTCAAAAGCCAAAATCCACATTGGGATTTTATTGGCTCAGTTTAATAATTTTGTTATAAGTTATAATTTCGAAAGCCAAAATTAATAAACTAGAATTTTATTGACTCAGTTCAGTTATTTTGTTATAAAGTGTAATTTGATGCCGACGTTGTAATTAGTTTTTTGGCCAGGCGGCTGGAAAATCCCTTATTCCGGACTAAAAGTTACTCAAAATCGTCCGGAAAACAACCTTTTGCCGGACGATTTTTACTGCATTTCTGATTCTAATTCCGCTACGCGTCGGCCAGCAAAATAACTCGGCCTTTGTAATAACATACTTTCCGGCCTAGTTATCCAAATAACTATTGTATTTTCAATTTTAACATTGTGGTCCTCTTATATTAAATAATTTTAATAAATACATTTAAAAAGTGCGAATTCCTCTTTTAATCGACCCCTGGTCAGAAACTCTCTCCACTGAGAGTATTGTCCGGTACTGGTTGGTATTTCTTGCCACAAAATACCTGGCCCTCGAGAAATCCTCTCCTGTTGGCGAAAAACACGCCACATTAGCAACCAAGGTTTAACCCAAATCGTTTTTTTCTTTTTACGCTTATTAATACTATTTTCTTCATTAATTAATAAAAGTAAGGCCAATTTTTTCTTTCGGGAAAAATTCATTTTTGCGTGGCAACCGAGGTGGCAACTATACTTTTTTTCCCAGAACCTTACAAACGATGCTCGGCCTACTTTTACACTAGCGAAATTTTTATGCGCGGGAAATTTAAAAACGTATTAATTATCCATTTTTAAATATGTTTTGAGTTGTAGCTTAAAAATACGGGTTTATATAAATAATTAATATTGCAAAATATAATGTAGAAGACCATATAATGTTCGGTTAATTTATTACTTATGCAAATTTAAATTTTTTAATCCATACGAAATTATTTTAGCTATATGTTTCAGCTTCTATTTCCGAGCATCTAATGAGGAAGTGACCGGTTTTTTTTTATTTTTTATTTTTTGTAATCTACATTAAAAATGCTTTAATGTGATATAACACATGTTACCTTTTTTTGCCCCGTTTCGCCAACAAAAAAAAAATGCAAAGTTTAAATAAAAAATTTACATGCGTTTTTACTACAGGCCTAGCCGCCATGTCTACCCTGGCATGTTTTGAGTTCAAGTATTACTAGATGGCTATTAGTATTTATCTTAGTAAAATAGTTAATTAGGAGGCTTTCAAGGGTGTAAAACAAATATAAAAAAGTAAGAAAAATATAATTAGTTAGTCTATGATATTTTTGATTTCAAAACAGACTCATAAACTATTTAAAATGACAAATTATTGCAGTTTGCCGCAACCCGTCATACATATCCGCTTATTTCCACTAAAAATACGCTCAGACAAGCTCTAACCAATCAGAGCTTGTTACGTCACGAAAGTAACATAAAAAATTGTAAACAAAAGGTCATGTTATAATTTTGAACTTTTCAGGCACTTTTTAATTTCAGTTTTTTCAGCTCATTATGCGCTGAAATGAGTAACTGTTACGTTCAGTACTAATCATTTAACCTATTTTATCGAATTATATAGAAATTTCTGTGAATTTCCAACCTAGGTCACTTTCTCATTGGCTGTTGGCTTTGGCGAACATTGTTGACCAACAAAGTGTCCTCGGTCCTCGTGTATTGGCTGCTTAAGGGTAAAATTTCTCAATCAGCAACAAACATCTGCTACATATTCAGACTAAATACTGAAAGATCATACCTAATTTTCTTTCCCTTTACAAGAGTATAATAAATATTCATATCTCAATAAACACTAAAAACCATTACCTAAATCTTAACTATCGTAATGTGAATTTGCGACAAGTGTTTAGTATTTCTTACTCTATTCTATTTTAAAACATGCATTAGAATCAATATTACCTAGTCTTATTCTAACTACTTTTATAAACAAGCAAAACCTACATTCGACTTAATTACTCTGATTTAGATGCAACATATACAGGGTGTAACTGCTCGATTGAGCAAAACTGAAATGTCAGATTTGGAGAGTCACCCTGAGTCGAAAACTCATTGGATTTTTCATGGAAATACCTCGTTGAGGCCATCAACTTCTTCGTCATGTTAAAAAAAATGTTTGGCAAAAATTTATTAAGAATTATATTATATAGCCTATAGTGATATTAAAATAATTTTTTTAGATTTTTCGGTTCATTAACTAAAAAGTTAAGGAGCCCTAAAGTTAAGAAATTTTCGAAAAATTTTGACAAGTTCAAATAAAATTGCATTTTCCTCGAAAACGGTACGTCGTACGAAAAAAAGGCAACAGACAAAAAAGTTTTCTTATTAAATTTGCCATTCAATGAACTTAACAAAATTGAAATTCCACCACCCCCCAAAAAAATAACAAAAGAGTTAAGCCACCCCTTGCCAAAAAGTCATGTTGGAGGTGACCGATTTTTCTTATATCTTACACAAACATTGTCCCCGATGACTTAAGTAAGTGCACCAAATTTGGTTGTCCCAATTTATTTCACTTAGAAGATATTTGAAAAATTCGAGATTTTTTTAAGAACTTTGAAGGCTTATATCTCCGTTAGGAAACGTGGGTACAGCTAAGTGCATAATTGGGTTTTCGACTTGGTTTCGCCTTGAGAATCTGCTATTAAAATTTTGCTCCTCTTAGCTGAAACACGCTGTATAATAATTGTGGGTATACTGCATAGAATAGAACATAGCAATCATTTGAATTTGTTATGTTGGAACTACCTTCTACCATTACCATTACCACCAGTAGTTCTAAAGTCTAAAAGAAAAACACCGAACACATAACCCAACATTCACAAATTAATAAATCGAATTGTTTATTGCAAAAATTGCTGCACAATGGGAGTAAGTACATAAATATATATTCAAGCATCCCATAGAAATAAAGAATTAATTTCTAGCGTAAAAATGCTGCCAGTAGTGCAAAAAATAAAGAAAAGCGTCAACTACGCAAAGAAGAACAACAACGAATAAGTTTGGCTATGGCAGCAGTTGAAAAAGCCAACAAATTAAACGATCCAATGGAACCCTTTTCTGTATTTCGTAAATACAATAAAAACGGTTTGGAAGTAGAATTGGATGTGAAACGTGTTTCACAATTAGATGAGACTACAATCAATTGGGCTTTTAATTTGACTAAAAGAAACATGCAAGTCAAGTAAGATTGCAAAAGTATTTCAAACCCCTAATAAAGCAGTTACAATCTCATCTGTTTTTAGATATGAACAATGTTCGTGGGGCTGGAATGATACAAAGAAACGCGAACAATTAACCGAAGACTCTGCATGGTATTTATTGGTCAAGTCTTGTACCGATAATACTTTAATTGGATTCTCACACTTTCGTTTTGACATGGACGAAGGGATTGAAGTCCTGTATTGGTACCTATTTTTTTTTCTTATTCTATACAATCTTCTAAACTCTTGCACTTTTTAGCTACGAATTGCATTTAGAAAGTTCATTCCATCGCAAAGGTTTAGGCAAATTCATGATGCAAGTGTTAGAATTGATCGCATTTAAGAACAACATGAGAAAAGTCGTCTTAACTGTCTTAAAAAATAATCAATATTCGAAATTTTTCAAAGCCATTGGCTATGAACTTGATATCAGTTGTCCAATTGATGATGTAGAAGAGCAGTTTCCTTATGAAATTTTAAGTAAAAGCAATAAACGTCTAATGCCCGTTGCCAGTAATGTTAGTAATAAGATGAATAAATTACATATGAATGGTGACTGCTGTTCGGGACATCATCATCACCATTGAAATCTCATTTTTTATGACTGATTTAATGTTTTTCTGATTTAAGTGCATTTTAAAATAAATTACAGTATTTTCTCCTATTTTTAAATAAAGCATTTCAATTCCGTGATTTAAAATTCGCTCCCTTTTTAGTTGTTTGTAGAGGACGCCACTTGAAAATAAATCAACAATCAGCTGTCACTTTTCAAAAGTTTCTCAACAGAAGTTAGGTTAGTTTAAACAAACGATTTTTGTTAAAACAAGATGAATTTACGATCCACACAAAAAAATACGCGTACAAGAGCACAAAATAAAGGAAAACATGCCATTAGTTCGCCTAAAAAACAAATAGTTTCTAGTGTGAAAAAGTTAAAGACGCCAAAGGTTCAAACTGACTTACTGAACAAATCTAAAACGAGGGAAAAACTCCAAGACAACATAGAGAAAAATGTTCAAAATGTAAAACGTAACACTCGAAGCAGCGAAATTAAACTTAACGTTCATAGTACTATTCCAGTAATAAAAAAAGAAGGTAAAGTACACAAAACAACAAACAAAGTGTCAAAAAATACTAAAGAAGCTACCAATCTGGATAAGGCTAAGAGAAACACAGACAAACGTGAAAATAATATAGGCAGACGCAGTTTACGAAGTCAGTTACCGCCAGACGAAGGTTCAACAGGTAATGGTAAGAAACCGATAACAAATTATCGTCATAAACTCACTCCTCAATATTCAGATGCTAATCCTGTAGAAAATAAACAACAAAAACAATCACCACCTGCATTGAAATCACAATCGAATAGAAAGAAAGTGGAAAAAAAGGTCACTAAGAAAATGGTAACAGTAACAGTTCGGAAAAGTCCACGAAAACACTTAACACCTGTTAAAAAGGTTCCAATCAAATCAAGTACTGAAATCATTGAAAAAGAACCATCAAATCATGAAGACACGTCAAGTCCAGTATTACCTCGTCAATTACGTAGAAAAAAAACTCAACATTACGTAGAAACAAGCGTAAACACCACTACAAATGAACCAACATCCGTAAAAACCGAACGAATTCCAATTTACAAGACACAGCCAATGAATGATGAACCAAAAAAAGTCAAGGACCCTTACGAACTAGACATTCCCATTGAAAAGAAGTCGGATTTAAATGATTCAAGTAAATATGACAAGAAAATGCATGAAATAATGCAGAACATCATTCGGCGCGTGGAGAAGAAAAAGAAATTGCCTAAAAACACAAAACTTAAGCGAGTTAATGCAAAAAAGAAACCAATCAATAACGTACCTGTTCAAGAATTATTAAACCAAGAATCTCCAATTCCAGTACAACCAAAAACTCCAACAAAATCCAACAATGTCGTAATTCTAAGTGACGTAAACGTCATCGACACGCCTGGAAATTTCCAAAATCCAAAGGCGAATAGCACGTTCATTCAAGCTGCTTCCAGTCCTTGGCGTTTTCCATCTGAAAATATCATTTTCAATCCACATTTTATAAAATTAAAAGACACAGCATTACCTGCAATCAATCAGGAACCGATAATCGACTACAAATTGGAAGAGTCCTATAAAACTCACATAACGCCGCCCCAACAGCAGAAAAGTGTCCGTAAATCACCAATTCAAACTAGCATTTTGAATTACGTTAAAGTACCGGACAATTTCGATTTAAGCAGTTATCAAACAATCAATAATTCGTATAGTTTATTTGATGCAGATCAGTTGAGTCCGATTAAAGTGCGCCCAAGTGCTGAATTGAAACAAACTGTTAAAAGAAATATTCTAACAGAATCAAATCAACAAAATCCACCATCGAATCGTGCTACTTTGTTTGGTTTCAATCAAACCGATGATGAGATCAAGGAAAATAAAGAGAATTCACCCAGTTCGCCAGTGAAGAGACCGTTCCGGATTGATTTGAAGCAGTATAAAAGGAAAAGTGTTAGTAAACCCGTTGAAGTGCAGGAGGTGATTGAAGAAGAGCCTCCCGAATATGAAGAGAGTGAAAAAGAAGAGGATGACGTTGAAACACGGCCAATTGCACTCTTTGATGATCCTGAGGATATGTTTAATCAAGTATAATCAATCACACACTTGTTTGTTTTTTAAATTATTTGTTTGTGTATGTGTTTTAGAATCCTCCCAATTTGACGAAGAAACGACGCAGACCGCGAAATCTGTCCACAACTTCTGATGGTGACGATGTGCCCCGAAAGAAGAAAAAAGATCAATTTACTAAGGAGGAGGTAATTTCAAATTACTTCTAGTATTTCTGTAATATAAATGTTTGGTTTTTTAGGAAGAAGCATTTAATAAATGGGCCAATGAATTTAATTCAATGTGCAAAGAAATTGAAAAACACAAATTAGAAATCGAGTAGGGTTTTTTCGATGCCATATTTTCTTTAATTTATAATATGTAAAGAATTTTATTTTTATTTTCTCTCTTCACTTTAAAAACACAAATTAATGTTTCTAGTAGATTAATTAGAGTTATTTTCCCAAATAAAGTTTTATAATCAAATTAAGTCTCCATCTAACTTTAAGTTAGCTTAAGCAGTGCTACCAATGACCACCGTTATTCTTTTATGTAGCGCTTCCTCCCTGTGACTATCAGATGTCACCACTGACGTGTTACCAACACAAGTCGGCCATTTTCCACCGTCAGATCACGTGACCGCTTGCTTGTTGTACAGTGCTTTGTGCTACACACGGAAATAACAAGGTAATACTAACGGCATTACATTGAATTTTATTTTATTCTATACTTTTCCAAAACAATTAGAAAACATTAAAATTGTCCTATATGTGTTTAAATAAAAGTGCACACAAGTGATTCGTTTGGTACAGTTTACATTTGCATTGAGAAAAAACAGCAAAAAGTCGGGAGAAGAATTCTCTGCGTTTCACGGGTACAAAAAAGATAGGTTCATACAACCGATTTTAAAAACATTCCAAAGTAAAATGTATTCACTTAAAATGGATGAACTAATGAAATATAATCGAAAAATGCCATTGAAAATGTTCTTGTTGTTGTATTTTATATGAGATAACAGTGAATACGGTATTTTTTTTCGTTAACAAAATATAAAAAATGAAATGGCGTCTCTGCTGTGCTCCCACATGGCCGAAAAATTTACCCATAAATAAATACACCGACAAGTATTTTACAAAAATCTCCCCAAACTGTCGTCCGCTATAAATTAAAACACATGGAAATTTTAATGAAAATTGTTTTGGAAGTTAAAATGAAAATTTGATGGAAAAAAAGTGTCGGTTTTTAATTTTGTGTTTTTCTCTCTTGTTCCAGTTGTAAATATTCTACTGTACATATTGTACAAAGGAAACCCAACAAACACACATAAAAATACAGTAAATTATGAGTTCGAGTACTCGGGCCACCGTCAAGGGTGGCAAAGGCTCCAAAACAGACAAAACACACAAATCAGAGAAAACAGACAGTGGTAACAGGAAAATAAATAAAATACAATATTTTGCAGTAATAAATTTTGAATGTAGGAAAAGGTTCCAGTGACAAACAAAACAGTGCCCGCACAGAAGATCCAGATATGAAAGAAAAAGTGAAACAGTTGATGGAAATGTCACAACGTTCGGAAGATGAAGTGTGTCTTGTATTGCATGAATGCGACTACGACTTAAATCTCGCCTGTAACACATTGCTGGAAGCGGAAAGTCAGGTAAACATTCAATTCTCTTATCAATAAACTCTGATAAGGGCAATTAACACGAAAACAATGACTAACATTCAACAAATTCCGATAATAAAATGCTTACAGGGCGAATGGGAGATGCGTGTGAAAAAGAAAAAGAACCGTCAACTCTCCACCAGCAAACAGGACGGCAAAGAAGATGTAAGCGCTGGTGCCGGTGGCGTTTCTGACGATTGGAACGATAACAATCCGCAAACCGGTCCCCCGACTGCTCCAAACGATTCTAAAGAGAAAGGCGGTCGGAATAAGTCGTCTGGTGGTCCGCCGCCTCGTCTCCATGGCCGCCACAATGACAGTCGCGGCTGGCGTGGTCGTGAAAAGCAAGAAAACGAACGGAATCTAGAGAACGGTCGTCCTGGCGACTTTCAACGTCGTAATCGCACCGGCGGTCCAACACGCGCCACCGGCGGACGAGGACGTGGCGGCGGTCGGGCAGGAGGCCGTTATCCGCCGCGTGGCAATCGAAACAATGGCGGAATGTACAAAACCACCATTGAAACATGGGACAATTCCAATACGTGGGACAACAATACTGCAACGGAGGCAAATCACAATCCAAATGCGGAAAATTGGGACGATTTCCCCGGCACGGATGAATGGTCAACGGAGGAATATACTGGCAGTTTAGCGGATACGAAAGTGTTTACACCAAGCGTTCAAACTGCTGGCGAACAGAATCCTGTTGAACAGCAAACGGTTGCGGCTCAAAATCCACAAACAACAACACAATTGAGTGCACAATTGCAACAATTGGGACAAACGAGTGTGTTACAACAGCAAGGCAATCCGGTGCCGATTGTGGGTACATTGAATGCCGCCCAAACGCAGTACTTGTCGCAGTTGACACAACAGACCAGTGAGAATATGGGAAAACCGTATGGGGGCACGCAGGCAGCGGCCACTGGACAAGTTTATAACAGTGGGGCCACATTACAATATAGTAATACACAACAATATGGCACTGGTACAGGGAATACTTACAATAGTAATTATGAGACGGTGAATAGTTATGGGGGTACACAGGAACAGAGTGGTACACAGCCACCGGTTCGGGTGAAGACGCAACGAGCGAGAGTGCCGCCTCCATCGAAGGTAAACAAATTTTTATGTGTAATTAAAAACCAATTAGAAAATCGTTTTGTATGATGAAACGATGACGAGACTGAGTGTGAATTCAATGAATGTTTTTCTTGTGATTCTAAACAAGTTTTTTGTTGGAATTTTGAGGGAAATGTTTAGGATTTATACGAAGATTATTTTGGCATCTGATTATTTGCAAAGTTTCATGTTGTTTGGAATTTTTATTGACTATTTACTAATTGGAAAAATCATTTCAGATACCGTCCAGTGCTGTTGAAATGCCCGGTGATATAAACAGTAGTATTGGTTATTTAGATGTGCAATTTGGTGCTATGGATCTGATTGATAGTAATACGTTTGATAGTGAGAGCAATAAATATAGTTCAAGTGGTGGAACAGCAGGTGGCGGTACAGGAGGCAGTGCCACAAATAGTACGAATACAACAAGTTTGGATAATACAAACACTGCCTCACAAACAGTAAATAATTTGGATCTCAGTGCTACGAATGTTGTTCAAACGGCAACATTGGATGGTTATTCACAGAAAAGCAGTATTAGTGCCACATTAACACAGAATGTAAGTAGAGAAGGATTTAACGGAGTGTGTTTGCTTAGTTTGTGTTTTTATGTTTTTGTTTAGACAAATGAACATTTGGGTGGTGTATATGCGGCCGCAACAGCACGAAATTCCAGCCAAGCGACATCTGGTGGCAGTCAAACAAGTGGCTTGGATATAAATAAGAGTGCTGACAGTCAATCTTATACACAATCAACAAATTACAATTCCTATCAGCAAAAGTCGAGTAATTACAATGCGACAACTTATAGTGGTTCACAGGTAGCAATATTTAATATTATTATAAGTTTTAAGAAAACTTATGTTGTTATTCATGAATTAATGATGAAACGATGACGAGACTGAGAGACACTCAACTCATTTTATCACAGTTTAATTCCATGAGTTTTTTATGGATTTAAACACAATTTTTTCACATACGTTGATTGTCTTAAAAGACTGATATCGGCATCTGATTTACATTCTGAACAATTTAAAAAATTAGATTTTGTTTTAATATTGTTTTAATCAGGGTTTTTTGTGTGCTTTTCAGACGTCGAATTCGTATGTTTCCAATCAGGCCAACAACTATGTGAATAACAACCAATCGGCCACATACAATCCATCAAGTGGCACAAACTATCCAAATACGTACTCATCCACCACGTCATCGTATCAATCAAATACGAATTCAACTGGTTTCCCTTCAATAAGTCAAGCAAATTCATTTCCACCAAACAATCAAACTTATCCACAAAATACTAGTCAATCAGTTTATAGTGGAAATACTGGTTTGAGTAGTACGAATTTTGGCAATACAACAACAAGCCAATACAATAGTTACAGTTCAGCGAACAGTCATAAATTGAATAAAGATAGTACGTATGAGAATAATACGAATTCGGTGACTAGTAGTCAAACGACGACCACAAGTAATGTGACATCGTCGACAATTGCGCAGGCAACGTTGTCGACAAGTAAAACAACGACAACATTAGGTGAGAAAAGGAAAAGGATGAAAGTTTAAGACAGTTTGAACATTAATTGTCTATGTTTTTTGCAGCTGCGAAAAACTCAAATAGTGTCGTTTCGAATATACCGCCCGGTGTGGCGCCTGTGATGAGTACCCCATACATAATGGGTCAAGTACCGTACTTCCAACAGCCGATTCCGTATTCATATGAGGATATGCAGATGATACAACAACGATTACCACCACACATTGTGAGTAAAATTCTTTGTTTTGATGTAGTTTTATGTTGTTGTTGTGTTTTGCTTGTTGCTTGCATTCCATGCTTGAAAAAGTGAAAATCCAAACAGTTAAATTACCAACCCTTTCCGATCCATGATTGTTCCATTTAGTTTTCACTCTCATATTTTAATCAAAATGACTCACCCCCATTTTGTGGCGTTGAAAGTGCGCGCGCTTTTATTAACCAAAAATACAAAAACCACAAACAACAAAAGAATTGTGTAAATAATATAATTAAAAAAATATATATAATAAGAGAGAGTTGTTGAGAAAAATTGGGAAAAGTCGTTTTGATGTTGATTGAGTGACACAGTTGATCGTTTGTTAATTCAGACGACTCCCTACTATGACATGAGTTACCAGACACCGACGACGCTGGCCGCTGTCAGAGATGGAACGCTAAGTAATGTGGGCTATTCAACGATCTCAGATGGACGCTTCACACGTGGAGATAACAATGCATCGCCGGTCCCATCGACATTGAGTCAACAGACGAGCACATTGACGCAAGGACATCAAGCACAACCGATACTGGCTGGCACTGCGGCCCCTTACTTCTTTGCTGCTGCACCATTTAATACAATTCCGAATTATCAATTCGGAGCAATGTATACGGTAAGAGAAACAATTCAAAATTTTAGGTTAGGAATGTCCAGTTTGAATTTACAATTGACTTTCGATTGAAATATAAACTTGTTTCTTTTTACAAATTCATGTTAAATACTGAGTTAATCTGATCCATTTCATTGGAAGAAATTCAATAAATACTTGGTTCCACTTAGAATTAACTTTGAATTGTATCAAAAAGAACGCACTTAATATTTTTGATCGAATGGTTCGACTCAAATCCACTACTTGCGTACGACAGTCGTACGACTGTAGCTGTCGTATATCTTGCATCGAATTCAACGATTGAATTGTAAGAGTGTTTTCTTTTTGCCGCCATTCAAAGTTAATTCTAAATTGAAACTAGTATTTTTTGAATTTCTACCACTTCTGCCAATAAAATGGATCAGATATCTCAGTATGTAACACAAATTTGTAAAAAGAAAGCAGTTTACATTTCAATCGTAGGTCGAAGTTTGTGATTCCAGCATTTGTCTGTAATAAAAATGAAAGATTCCTGTAATATTGACATTTTAAACATTGCTGGCGTATCCGTGGCCTACGAGGATTAATGTCACTACCGCTTCATGGAGCGGCAGTGACATTAATCCTCGTAGGCTACGGCGTATCTAATCTAACAATTTCAATTTGTATTAATTTTTATATTTCCCACTGTTTTTTAGCAATTACCGGCGGCAACGAACGCGCACGGCTCGAATAACAGTAATCAGTATTCGAAACCGGCTACATATAGTTCTGGGTATGGTACTTATGATGCCTTAACACAAACACAAGACTATACAAAAGCGGGCTATGTGGGCAGTACACAGGGTCAGAAAGGGAGCGGAGCGAATGCTTCCTCAACAGTGTCAACTGGAAGTGATTTATCGGGAATGTATCCGAAGTCGCACACTGCTTTAGGCAAAGTGAATGTAAGTAATTTTACAACTGGATTGTTTGGTGTTTAACTACTACCTATTTTTTTTGTTATAGTCATACGAAAAACAGGGTTTCCATTCAGGCACGCCGCCTCCACAAATATTGAATGTCAACCATAATGCTGGTTTGACACCGAGTGGTACGGGCTATCCGCAACAAGTTTATATACCAACTATGCCACCCCATCAACAGCATCACTCGACACCGTTGATGCATCAGCAATTACATCAGGTTGGTATTTTTATGTGTATTTATACAAGGAAGTTAAGAAATATTGATGTTGATTAATCAATAATGGAATTGGACAAATTTGGAATGAAATAGGTGGCGCTCTGTATGTGCCCTTATTAATTAGAAACCTGTTATATGAATATTTCGTTTAGATTTTTACACTTAGGTTTTGTTTTGCTTGTAGATGGATGTTAGACACCAAGGCAGACGTATGGTAAGTGTAAACGAAGAGAGAAGGGTTTATAAAAGAAATTAAATTTCTAATCAATGTGTTTTTTGATTAACGTGTGACGTTTTTATATGTTGTGTAAAAACGTTTTTGTTTAATTCAATTAATGATATCTGAATTTGTCCAAAAGGTTTTTGAGTGTTTGTAGTTGAATGTTAAAAAAAATGTGTATGACTTGATTTATAATTTTGGTGTTTCCTTTTGTAGGATTCAGGAAATAGTACAGGACAACGTTCTCAAACTGCAAATCAAGCAAAGTCAAGTGGCAAACAAGCATATCCAAATTCCTATTGGAGTCCATCCTAAAAAGCACTTTTATTTCCACCACCCGAAAATTAGGTTCATTGCTCTTTTAATTGATAGTAAAAACAAATTATAAACAGGACCTGATTTTAAGGCTAATTTGCTTCAAAATAAATTAAAAATCCTTCGAATTATAATATGAGGAAAAACAATTTTTAAGAATGTAATATTATTTATGTAAAATTTCCCCCAATTTTTCTTTTAGTTTATAGTTAAAGTAATTATGATTTCTGTTTTATATTATTATGATTATTTTCATTACGAGAAAAAAAAATATGAACGAAAAAGAGTATGTAGTAGTGTCTTAAATTATTTCGATTATTATTTTTTTGGATTATTTTTTTATAAAAACCCCCTTAAACCTGTTTTATTAATTTTTACGTTATTTTGAGTATTTGTTGTTGGAGACTTGCCAACATATAAATAATAAAATCGAACATTTGTACAAGCAACTTTTTGTTTTCGTTTTTTTCTGTTGTGCAATTTGAACCTGAAACGATGTGCGAACAATTAAAATAGCAGAGTCAATTTACAGAGTAAATTTTGTATATAAATTTGAGGCTTTAAGAGGCACCCTGTAATGGCATTTTGGGGCACGTTTTTTTCATTGTAATTTCTATATTATAAGTGAATTGACTTGCCTATTATGTACGCAGTCTTTCAACTTACGACTGAATAATAACAAATACATTATTAATAATTTTTGCACTTCACTCAGTGGCATTCCATCAGAGGCGTACTAATTAACTATATTATAGTGGGGCCCCAATTGCTTAAAAATGCTTTGGAATTGCCCTGAATTTGAAATATTTGAAATGAAATGGAAAATTTTATCTATTAAAAAAATACTATAGGCTCTTTCCACATGATTATTTCTAATTTTTAGAAAGTTTTATTATAAAGAAAAACTAAATTATATCTTATGTACCTATAAAAATGTAATGCTAATTGTATAAAAATGCGTATTACGATTTAATTAATTATTAAAATAAAATATTCACAATTGTAGACATTGTATATGTGTAGTTTTTTCATTTTGAGAGATTTCTTTTCTGTTTTCTATTTTGCTAAATAAGGAATTTTAGGATTAATTATACACACTATATTAAAATATACTTATAATTTTGTGTATTATAATAATTATATATGTTTTTAATTGTAATTTAGCAACAGAGATTTTTTGTAGAGATGGCAAAACTAACTTTTTCAAAAATGGACGAAAAAACATATTGGAATAATAATTAATTTATGTACAAATAAAGTGGTTGAATATTTGTATGAATTCTATTATTACTTCATTGCTATATGCCCTTAATGTACAATTTTCTATTTGAATTTACCGCAAAAATGTACTTATGAAAATTATAGTTTCCTGTAACCTTCTATTCAAAAATTAAAACAGGAACCTGTAACCTGGACTGTAATGAATGTCAAAATAAAATGTCATAGTCATAATGATAGTTACATCAGTTACGTCTTTAGATAAAAATATACTTACATCAAGAAAAAAATTATGATCTGATAAAAATAATGAGTTACTTTGCGTGGATCTACTTAATTTGAGATTAAAGCAGGTATATACCTATATCATTTTCTAATAATCGCTTATTATTAATTTCTTTTTTAGTTCATAATCCCTAAACGATGAAATTACGGAAAACATTTGTGATATTTAGTATATTAATTGCTTTCGTATTGTTATTAATTATTTATTCAGCTAAGAATTTAACTTATTACCCAAATAGAAAAACCAGTATAATACAAGACTATCAAGAGGTTAAAAACACCTTTATAAATCATCAAAACTCGGACTAACCTCTTCTTCATATTTCCAGAACAAATGGCTTCATTTCGACGACCGTTTAAAACAACTAGAAACCAGTTTAAATCGCCACAATGACGCCGTAGATGAAATCCGTGTTGCTATGTTAAACATGCAAAAGAATCCCGATCCATCTGGGCACAATAAACAAGATACGAATCCACCCAAATCACCTATGCATAATGTTTTATATGAAAACACGTGCCATTTTCAATCAAACATTACACCACGAGTCAATATTCAAATGTTGGACGTTTACAAACAAGTCAAGTTCGACAATCCAGACGGGGGTGTGTGGAAACAAGGCTGGAGAATCGAAGTGGATTCAGCTGATTGGAATCGTCAAAACAAACTAAAAGTCTTTGTTATTCCACATTCCCACAACGATCCAGGCTGGATAAAGACCATCGAAGAATACTACCAAACCCAAACCAAACGTATACTGAACAACATGATCGCTAAATTACCCGAAGATCCAAGAAGAAAATTTATTTGGGCAGAAATTTCGTTTTTCGCTATGTGGTGGAACGATATAACTCCAGAGGAAAAAGAAACCGTACGTCGGTATGTAACCAAACTCTAAAATTAAAACTTTCTTTAAATCGTTTTGAAAATTTCCAGATTAATCCGTCAAAACCAATTAGAATTTGTAACAGGCGGGTGGGTGATGAATGACGAAGCAAATGCGCATTGGATTTCGATAATTCACCAGTTAACTGAAGGCCATCAATGGTTGCAACGTAATCTAAATTACACACCACAATCTCATTGGAGCATTGACCCATTTGGTTATAGTTCAACACAACCAATGATTTTAAAACAAGCAGGAATAACCAATGGACTTATACAACGTACCCATTATTCAATAAAAAAAGAATTCGCTAGTAAAAGACAGTTGGAGTTTCGTTGGAGGCAACTTTGGGGTAAAACGAAATTAAATACACATAATAAATAAATAAATTATGTAAAAATCCTTTTTATAGATACGAATGGAAACACTGACTTTTTTACGCACATGATGCCTTTTTATTCTTACGATATTCCACACACGTGTGGACCAGATCCGAAAATCTGCTGCCAATTCGATTTTAAACGTTTACCAGGTCATGGTTTGAGCTGCCCGTGGAAAATCGCACCGCAAGCTATTACAGAAAAGAACGTGGCACAAAAGTAAATGAGGACAAAATATCGAAAAATATCAGATTATTCATTAAATTCTTTCAGGGCTGAACTCTTATTAGATCAATACCGAAAAAAATCAACACTCTACAAAACCAACGTTCTTTTAGTGCCACTCGGCGATGATTTCCGCTACGACCATCCAACCGAATGGAATGTCCAATATGAAAACTACCAAAAACTATTCGACTACATGAATTCCAAGTTACATTTGAATGTTCAAGCCCAATTCGGAACATTAAGCGATTATTTCAATGAATTACATAAACATCGTAAAGAAAACGATTTTCCAAGCCTCACTGGTGATTTTTTCACCTATTCAGACAGAGATGACCACTATTGGAGCGGTTATTACACATCTCGACCGTTTTATAAACGAATGGATCGGGTTTTATTGTCGTATATCAGGTAAAACGAAAAACTTAAATATTTTATAAAGAAAACTAATAGAAAATATTATTAGGGCAGCTGAAACAATTCACACCATAACAGTTTTAACTGGCAAATCAAAATGGATAAGCGACGAAAATGGTTTACTAAAGGATTTAACAAACGCTCGACTAGCATTGGCTTTATTCCAGCATCACGATGGCATCACCGGCACCGCAAAAACTTACGTAATGAACAATTACGCAAACAAGTAAGAGAATTAACGAAATTTTGTATAAAATTGTGTCACTACCACTTGCTAAAAGTATAGCCCCCTACCACTTCCAAATAGTCAGAGAATGTTCGTCGCCATATTGTGAACTTTCTAGTAAATTTTAGATGTTGAATTTGTCAGATGCTAAGGATTTTTAAATTTAGATATTGTTCCCACTGCACGTTTCATTTTGTTTGAATATTCGAAAAACTGGATTGAAACTCAACTTGAAAGTTCGCCGTGCAAAAAAATTATATTCTGCATATTATGTATTCGTAAACGTAAACGATTGTTGTAAACGTAAATTGATGATGGGACCTGTGAAACAGAAATACATACCATTTATCTCTTTTCAATATTCGCAGTGTCCGATTTTGATTTGCTGAAATGTAAATGTTCAGTTTGGATGGTATTGGTGCATGCGTATTTGCACAAATTGTACTCCAAATAATCCCAACTCAAGCACAAGTGATATCGCCATTGCTCCTTCAAACCCGTTCAGAAATAATGGGCGATTTCGAGTTGGAGCTCGAGTCACGCGAGGGAACACTGCTATTGTTTCACTACGAACTAAAACGTATAATGGCTCGTAGTAGTCGTAGTGCTCGCTCTGAGTACACCGAGCTCGAGGCATGATTTGCTAAGTAAATGAGGGACGTGCGTAATACGTGTAGACGTCGCATGGGAGGGAGAATTTTTACCAATTTACTCAACTTGCAGACGCCACACAAAAACAGTCTCTTGAAGTCATTTGGGCAATTTTTTTGGTGAAACAGATCTTAAAATAAAGATAAAATATAAATGATTGGTGGGAGAGTCGGATTTTCAACTTTTTAATAAATTATATCAATAAATGTAAGTTCAACAGCAGCAATAATGGCATGTTTTTGTACCAAAATTCACAAATATCGCATAAATTTTTTTTTTAAATTTGGGCTCTGTTCCACCATAGATTGGATTTAGTTACAATTTGAAAAAATAATGACCAGTTTTGTCCATTATTAACTTCATGATACTGTTTTCTGTAAAGGCCTGCATTATGTCTCCTAAAATATCCCCTTAATGATTTATCACGCTAAATGTAAATTTCAAATGAGTAGTATTTGAATTTAAATTGCTCGCTCTCTAGAACTTCTCAGATTGGTCGAGAGTGAGCTAATAAAATTGAGGGTCACAATTTGGCGAGAAGCATGTTGACATCTGTTTTCTGTGAAATTAGCAACTGACAGAAACTGACGGCCGAAAGTAAAGGCTGTCCACTTGATTTAAAATTATCCGGTTAGCCGGGTTCAAGTTTTTACCCGGTGGTCGATTCTTGAATTTTTTTATCAGTAGAAAATTTTAATTTTTGTTATCTTAACTTCAAAATTCATGTGAATTTGAACTTGAGAATAGACTCCCCGGATTGATTCACTAAGCCGAAAATTGATTATCGGATTCAATACGGATCTTTTATATGAATTTTATAAGAAGAATAAATTTTACCTGTATACAGGGTGTTCAGTTTCAAACCGTGCGACGAAAATATCTGGAAAACGGTTAATGGTAGACTTGAAATTTTGGCTATTTGCAATAAAAGTGGTGACACTTCCGGTTATACCGGTCGTGGAAACTAACTTCTGCATTTTAAATGGAACACCCCATTTTTTATTGCATTTTTGGATTCCTTGTCAAATTTTAATGAGATCTTATATAAGCTACCATATCTCTAAAATTAATAGTTTTTGAGAAAATCATAATTTTATATCAAATTTTGGCATATTTACAGCAACTTTAAAATAGAATGACTTCCATACCTTTCTTATTTCAAATGGAACCCTCCGTATTTTTTTGGATTGTTCGTTAGAGAATTTAATTCTGAATGGAATAGTATAAGCATATCTAGACCTAGGATTGATAGAAAAACGTCACTGCTACGTTACTTATGCGATCGACAAAAAATAGCATAAAAACCCAGATCTTTTAGGTTGCCTCATATTGTTCGGGTAAACATGTCCAATCACAAAAATTCGCGGAAATGACGTCACTCGTGATCAAAAAACAATTCAATTTGAAATTTTAAAACTGAAATATTGAATTATAAATTAATAATTTTAAGAATAGGAACACAATAATACAAAATCGGTTATATTTTACAAGAATTTATTTATACATATGTACATTATATATTATACTATACTGTAATGGTCCCAACTTCTAAAATTAAGAAAACAAAAACAAATTGAAGACAAACAAAATATATATCAGCAATGATCGACTAGTGGAAATAGGCCCTACGTTGTGTTTATTTTTAAGTTCTTAAATAAGTAGTAATCAAGTTCTAGACAAAGCACAAAGAATCAAAATAGACAGAGAAATTATGAATAGTAAAGATTTATAAATCAATATAAAATCATCAACAATATAGGATTACGAGTTGTTGCATGATCACACATCCAAACTCACTGCAAGCTTTACGCGAAATAGTTCTGCGAGACGCCAAAACTCACATCATGAACAGAAACTGATCATGACCCAATCACACACATAATGAGATGAAACAATATAGAAAAATGCATATATGAAAAAAACCAAATGTGGAGCACAAAGGAGGCAATTGGAGAGCAATTAGATGTCATTTCCTGAACATTAGATTATAGTTTCAAGAATCAACAGAGTTAATAAAGAGCAGGAATTAACATCCTTTTTATTGCTCGCTCTGCGCAACAAAATAAACACAAATACAAATGAAGAAAAACATATTGATGATGGAATTCGAAATCCAAAAATCGTCAACTCAAGTAGTAAATGAATAATAAAAGAATCTCAGAAAATAAAAGCAGATAAGTCGTAAATGGACATGATAAAAATTAGATATATAATTGGAAAATACTCCAAAGATTCTTACTGCTAGTAATAGTAGATTACATACCGAGGCGGAAAGGGCAGCATTACTGTCGAGAGAAAAGTTTGCCCGCTGAGGCCGTAGGCCGAAGCGGGCAATTTCTCGAGACAGGAATGCCCTTTCGCCGAGGCTTGTATACTATTTTATTCACAATCAGACACAATTAATTGAAAAATATGTCTTTTGAATGTTTTTCATTATAAATTTTGACATATGTCACTAATGGCAATTTTTTGTTGTTACTCATCAAATGACAAGCGAGTAATGGCTTGTTATTGGTTGCCCAATATGAACATTATTAACAATTGTAGTAGCCAGGATTATGGGAAGCCAGGAAAGTGACTACTTGGGACTACTTGCTTCGCAAATCAGCAATAACGCCACTTTTGCCATAAAATTTGCCTTATGCAACTTATTCTTTAATATACTATTAATAACTTAGACATGTAATAAAAACATTACCTTAAACAAATTCGAGATCGGTTTGCAATAACGGCAATAGATCGGCCACGCGTGATGGATCTTCCAAAAACCTCTGAACAACCTACTGACTCAACTCTTATTGCTAGCTTGCTTCCCGCTCCGCTAACATGACTCATTCTCAAAATTCATCGAAAAACACAAAATACGCAAAAACGCTTTGATGTATTTTCATATCTAAACGCACGAGGGCTTTTGTTTTCATTGGCATCTGCACATTTCATTAACTGTAAAAGTTGTTTCGTGGCGTCTTCTGCTCGGTCCTCTCGGTTATCTAACAATTGTTCAAAGTGTCGAATTAAAATAGTAGAAAAGTCCGTCATTTCAGTTAAAAATGAATCGATTCCATCAATAATCGGATAAAATTCTAACAAAGTTTTTTGTTGCGGATCATAATTTTGTAGTTTTCGCTGATTTCTACTACTCCGACTATATTTTGTCTGTTTCCATTTCGACATTGTTGGATCGGCTGGATTATCTGTCGGTTTAGCTGCCGATACAATTAATGCCTTATGTACATTATTGCATTCAATAATTTCAATTTCTGCATTTTGTACGCCTTCTCGGTATTCAACGTTGAAATTAACAATATTCTTAACAGAAAGGCCCTCGCAAATATCTAAAACAGCTGTATCAAGACTTATTGTAGGGGAGACCGGGGTAAAATATGCTACTTAAGAAAAACTACGTCATTTAACGAAAATGAAACTGTTTATTCCAATAATTTAAACTCAGAGATTAACAAATGTTATTAAACTTTATATAATTAACTAAATTTTAATAGAAAATTGCTAAGTTACTTAGTAATTATCAAAAATAGTAACTATACTTCAGATATAAATCTGAATTTTCAAATTTGAAACATTTGATTGGCCAGTGACAGTTGTCAGCAGGATTTTTTGCTACATGCAGGAAAAATAAAGTATAACTTTAAATTCCCATTATGCCCCGGACACGGGGAAATAGAACGGGGTAAAACGACTATGGTAAAAATTTATAATGTATACACTAGTCGAGTTGGCAGTGATCACAAATATGTGCTTTATCGTCTAGTTCGTCAACCCCAGCACACCCCTACAACACCTTACCAATCCTTCGGTAGACTACGAGTATAGGTATCCACAGTAGATGCAAGGGCAATCGTCGTCATCTTCGTCTTCGATCTTCTTTAGTTTCAGTCTTACAAAATTTCTTGTCAGTCTTTGGTTCAATAGTTTTTTTTTCTTACTCTTATTTTCTAATTCAGTTTATTTTTGTATGGCGAATCCGTAAGTATAGTCGTTTTACCTCTTTTTCTAGTCTTCCTTTCTTAAGTCCGAACTTCTTTTGGAATTGCTAAGATATTTTTCTGGACCGACTAGAAACGAAGAATTTAAAATTTCTTTTTCCGGAGTCTTCGGACATTCAGTATCTAATATAGCTGAAGTTGATGCAATCGGATTAGAGAAGATATCAAGCTGGATGGTTTTCGGATTTTGCATGTCTTCTATTGTGGAGGCCTCTAAAGTGTCTGATTTGAACTTATAGGTTGAGGTAGCATTTCAGTTCTTGTAATTTCATTTAAATCCTGATCAACTACAATTTGCTAGTGTCAGTTGTCCTGCAGCTAAGAAATCTGCTTCTGTAAACACATTTCGATCTACGGGTCATATTCCGCATTTTTTATAGCCGTTTATGGCAGATGTCATTGTTGCAGTTTGAATATAAGCGTTTCCAAAAAGTTTTCCAATTTGCCAAGGCGTAACAACACGACCAGGGTGCTCTCGTAACCATTTCTTTACTTCTGCACTATAGTAAGAACTTAGGGGTCGCATAAAGGCAACGTCCAATGGCTGCAATTTGTGGGTACAGTCGTACAGTGTGGTGGTGAGCATAATATTATAACATGATTTTCTCTAGCATAATCGATTAAATCAATATTTTTCGTGTGAGATGCATGTCCGTCTAATAGTAGTAAGATTGGTTTCTCTTTCGTGGGCTTTGTAAAATTTACAAATGTTTTGAACCAATCAAAGAATATTTGTGACCTTATCCAGCCATTATCACTGCATGTACCCCAAAATCCCAATGGCACATCATCCACATTTTCATGCGTTTACGAGCATATATTAACATAGGTGGAATATAAGTTCCTACCGCGCTAAAACAGATCTCGGCTGTTACTAATTGGCCTCTTTCTGCTGACGATAAACAGCTGACCTGCCTCTGTACGGTTGTTATTCCTGTTTCGTCAACATTGTATATGCTGTCGGGTGTCAGTGAATGCTTTTCAACAACCATTTCCAACAATGTAAAGAACTCATTAACAGCCACTTTGTTGAAACCCATAGCTCTCGCGGCAGAAGTTGGTTCAGGGCGCCTGAATGTTAGTTTGGGATGTCGCTTCAAAAATCCGGTAAGCCAAAACAGAAATAAATTAAACCTAGAATTTCATTTATTTAAACTGATATGGCAAAAATAAAAGAACACTCGTTATGAAAATAAAATAGAATAAACTTACAGACAAAATAATAAATATGCGGAGGTACGTTATTTAAAACAATTATGCAGAATAAAATATTATGCGTGTAGAAAATAGAATGCAGAAAACACACGATGTAGAAATATAAAAGCGGAATCACAATAATATCAATCACAAGTGCAAAAGTGTTGTATTACAAGTGCAGAAAACAGTTCTTTATGTGCGAGTGTTTGAGTTTGCGACATGAGCGAAGCAACGGTACTTTTGAATCGACTACAGATTTTTAAATGCGGCACGGGTGGTTGACTATGGTCAACTAATTAATAACTAATTAATTATTCAGAATCAAAACAAACACTTAACCTTAAAATAATGCAGAAGATTAAATGTTATAAATCGGGAAATAATCAGGTAATTAATCAGAGAAAGCAATTCGTAATAAATCCATATTTACGAATGCATTTTCAGATGGCCAAAATGCAGGTTCGTTACACTCCTTTCTTTTTCTGTAAGAGAATCGTCAGTAGTCTAACTCTATCGAAATCACTTCTGGTCCGAAAGGCTATGGTCTGCAGAATCTTCTGAACTGTCTGAACTGTCTTAGTCATGAATGTGGATTACAAGACCTTGAACTTTGTCGACAATTCGAAGTTTCTTTGTCCAACCGCTGGTGACGTCGTTTGTATGGCGAACTACATGATGCCATGGTTCCGACGTGCATTCACTCAATGCACGTTCCCACATGGCAATGATTTGCCGGTCCCCAAATTCACTCTCCCCCATGTGTTTAGTGTAGTAACTTTTTGACTAGAAAAAATAAAATAATGAATTTTAAATGATTACAATACAAAACTATATTATGAAGTACCGGCGCCCAAATAAGCTGAATAGCATTAAACTCGCGATGGTACGAGGGAAGTCGTAACACTTCATGCCTATGTTGCTGAAGGTATTCGTCCACCAAATACCCCTTTTCGGGACGGTTAACACAATTAGGGATGGTTCCTCCAAGTTAGGAACGAGATTCTCCACAACCCATTTCATGAATAGCTCGCCGTTTATGTCCCCGTGATAATCAGCGGGAGTGGACTTCGTAGCAAACAGCAGCGAGGTATTTTCGACGAATGTGTTTTTGCTACCGGCGTGCAAAACGATAAATCGTTTGCGCTCAGACGCTTGCCGCTTTTTTACCCTCAGTGAGGTATCATTCTGCCAATTCCTTTTAAAGAATCCCTTGGCGAAGATCCAAGTCTCGTTTAAAAAGACCATCTTGCGCTTTAACGCTCCTATCTTCTCATTTTCGCGATATATCCGCAAAAGATGGGAACGCTTAAGGACAAATTCTCTCTGCTCCATAAGCGCCACTCCGTTGTTGTTTTTCCTAAACTTAAACCTGATAAGAATGATCAAAAAGCCGCGTAGAAGACACACTGGTGGTTGTTTTCCTGAAAATAATTTAATATTACACAAATCTACAATTTAAAAGCCAAATACGGGCCAAAACGTTTACTGTAAAATGAAATTAAAGATTTATTCATCATTAGCCATCATCATAAAAATAATAAAATCAATTAACTGTTAAATTGTTAATACACCTTAAGTTACCTGCGGCTCACAAGTCGTACATAGTACAAGTCGTACATCTTCCACACGTGCGCAAGACTCGTTTGCTATGTTTCGGACAGTTCTTACCGAAATATCCAAAGCTCTTGATACTCGCTACATAGAAAAGTTAATTAATTGTTAATTATTTAAAAATTTATTTTTAAAAAGGGCAGACTTTTGATCCATATTTAGTGGCAAAAGTGGACCCCTATTCTCAAGTTCCAGCTGGAAGTACTTTAACAGTTTAACCACAAGTCCGCGCTGAACACTATCCAGACGCTTTCCAGGCATTTTATCAAATTATAAAACTGAAATGACAATTTCATACACAAAGGAAAATATTCGGAGGTACAAATAAAATGAGGTAAAATAAATTGAAATTAATTAATTTGGGCACCTAGCTTACTGATTAACGAACGGCAATGATTTTATCATTAACACTTTGCTATAACTAAATTCACCATTTCACTCGAATAGCATAATAAGAACACTAGAGAGAACGAGATGAAATATACAACGTAGCGCGCAGAACTGAAAGACTTACGTTATCATTTTGACGCTGAAAGATACGTGAGTGAAAAGAAAATAACATAAAAATTTAAATGTCGCTGATATGTTCGAAAACCTATGACGTAACGGCAAACATTCGTGAACAAGACTATAGCTTAGTTTTCTCGCTATCTTCAGTCCAAAGTTCAGCTTAATGTTTAAATTCTGACTCATGTTATAAATTTTTTGGTAAAACACTGCAAGAGTTAAAATTTGATATAAAATAATTATTTTCTCAAAAAATATCACATTTAGAGTTATGGTACCTGACAAAGTCACATTAAAATTTGACAAGGAATCCCAAAATGCATTACAAAAAATTAGGTGTTCTATTTAAAATAACGAAGTTAGTGTCAACTTCCGGTATAACCGGAAGTGCCACCATTTTGAAAATATTCTAGATCGATCAGCCCCTCCGGATAAGCAATATAGCCAAAATTTCAAGTTTCTACCACTTACCGTTTTCGAGATATTTGAGGCGCCGTTTGTGTCAAAATTAAAAGTTTCATTAAATAATTATAATTCCATTAAGTATTTTTTATGAGGCGCCGTTTGTGTCAAAATTAAAAGTTTTATTAAATAATTATAATTCCATTAAGTATTTTTAGTTTTCACGAAATAATGTTTATTTAATTTTTTTTTACTTTTTCTTGAAATTATTTTATATTTTATCAAATAATTTTATTACTTTATGAAATAATTTTTACCCATTATCAAATAATAATAATTTTTCCTTTAATTAATTTATTGTTTTATAAAAATAATTTTACTTTTTTATAAAATAGTTTTCACAATTATTTATTGTAATCCACTTCATTCCATTCCATTTTGCAAATGTACATACATTTGTTCATGCGCATTGCTCACAATGATCGTTACGTGAAACACAGCGACATTGAATTCTCGTTTGTTACTAACGACTATTGTGAACATACGTATCCGCACGATCTTATATAATTATATAAAGGTCGAGAAACTGTCTACTTTTCCATTGTTAAGACGGGCAATAAAAATGAGGATCTAGCGTCCGGTGCCAGTGCTAGTGTCTAGTGGAGACACAATGTGGTCAAATATTGAAGCTTAATTTACAATAAACAAAGTTATATGCTTCAATATGATACGAGATGGCGCCATTATATATTTTAACAATGTATTTTAAAAAATGACATGAATTCATTCAATTTGGATTTGATTAATAACTTCTGACAAATTAGAAAGGGACAGCTTATCATTAGTTTAAATTTTTTCCGTACGACGTCTCTACTAGACACGAGCACTGGCACCGGACGCTAGATCCTCATTTTTATTGCCCGTTTCAACAATGGAAAAGTAGACAGTTTCCCGACCTTTATATAAGATCGTTCGGATGCGTATGTTCACAATAGTCGTTAGTAACAAACCAAAAGTACCTAACTAAAGCATCATGGCCTACGAGAATTCAATGTCGCTGTGTTTCACGTAACGATCACTCTGAGCAATGCGCATGAACAAATGTATGTACATTTGCATAATGGAATGGAATGGAGGGGATTACAATAAATAATTGTGAAAACTATTTTATAAAACAAATTATATTACCTCAAAGGTAAGTCTGTAGATGACTCAATGTGTAACAGAGTCGTTCGTAAAGGATCATTTAAGTCATTCTGACTCACACCAAAAAGTAATTCAGCGGGAGATTTCCTGGTACTTCGACAAAACGTATAATTTATTGAAAATTCAACTTCACTTAATGCTTTGTCCCAATTATTTTTTAAAAGGGACAACTTAGACAAAAGAAGAGTCAAATCACGATTGATCCTCTCAATTTAGCCTTTAGCACGTGGTGTAATTCGCGTAATCTACTCATGATCAATATCACGACTCTCTAAAAAGTCACTAAGTTCCTTGACTTCTGAAACAACTTCCTCGATCTGAAATAATTTTGATCGGCTTACTTTAATGATTGAAATAAGGCGCAAGACATTTTATAACATTTTTCGTATTTGTTGATTTTACTGCGTAAAACTTCACAAACTTGGTAACACCATCAAAACTACCTCAAAAATAAACTTGTAAACTTGCCAGAAGAAGTCTTATCAAGTGGACAGTAGTGATCTATATAAATCGTCACAAACGGTTTGTTACCCTTTGGTATATTATGCAATTCACCTTCAGGTTTATTGGACTTTACAGAATAAACAATACACTTCGGACAGTCATCGATATAATCTTTTACCTTATTTCTTACTTTGGAAAACCAATATACTCGTGTAATATATTCAATAGTTTTATAAATACCTCTATGTTCAATCTAATCATGACAATTGTGTAAAACTTGAAACTCTATATTTTTGGAAACATAAAAGAACAGTTTATCTTTGTCTTTCTTATGAATCAAATCGTTTCGCATTTCAAAATTTGGCAAATTTTCTTTTTCCAATCGGGGTCTAATCTCTTTAATGTCTGAATCACGATCCTGAGAATACGCAAAATTTTGTTCAAATGTACTTTCTTCCACGACCAAAATATTGTGAACTCGGAAACTCATAATGATAATTGTGCAATAACAAAGCCCTCCGATTAATTTTAGGATTCAAGTCCTTCTTGTTTAGCGATAAACGATTACAATTCGGTAACAAAAAATTGGATACTTTGCAAATAAACATGAAGTCTTTCAAGTGTATGTATGATAGATAATTCTAACTCGTAACTATGTAAACGAGATTCCGCATCTGTAGTTCGTTGGCTATTATAAAACACTGGTTTGAATTCTCCATTTTCTTTTTTTTTGAAGAAGTATCGTATCCGTGCGAACTTGCGTCACAATGCAACTCCGTTTCAAGCAATGGATTATATATGCATAAAATTGCATAAAAAACTGCAATTGCATAAATGTATAAAATTGGAGCAGATACTAAAGCGGTCTTTAATGTCTCAAAAGCTTGCATTTGAGGTCATAATAGTATATTAATGAATGAGTTGCATAAGGCAAATTTTATGGCAAAAGTGGCGTTATTGCTGAATTTGCGAAGCAAATCAAAATCTGTTGTGAATATACAATATACCGTTGAAATACTGTCGGCGTTAGTAAGCCCAAAAGGCATGCGCAAAAATTAAAATTGACTCGCTGGAGTAATAAATGACGTATATTTGACAGATTCCGGAGACATTTGCACATGATAAAATCCATTTTTGAGATCCAACACACTAAAATATCTTTTATTGGGCAACCGATTCAAATGATCCTCTATAAGTGGGGTGGGAAAATTATGTTTTACAGTAAATTATGTTTTCCATTAAAAGGACTTATTGATCAGTAAAAAAAACTGTAAAAATTTGCTCCGTTAATACTGGTTGCAGCGAAATGAAAAAATTTAGGGAGATAGAGGAAGAAATTCTAAGAAAAACGTTAGATTCCGTTTTTTGATTATTTTTTTAAAAGGGAGAAAAAAAAACTTACTCAAGGACACTCTGAACTTTTAACACCAAAATTCAAAAAACTGAATCTAACAAAACTTAGATCAATGTTTTTTCTTTATTGTTGTGAAAAATCAACCCTGAATGTTAAGTGATGTCTTTAAAATCCAACTTTTTTAAACACTGAGATTTGATCCCAAATGTGTTGCCAAATTTCAGTATAACTACAAAGTCGGATTTTAACGGCATCACTTAACCTCCAGGGCTCATATTTCACAACAAATCTAACTTTTGTTAGATTCAGTTTTTTGAATTTATGTGTTAAAAAAATGTATTTGATGTGTAAAGTTGAAAGTGCTGATCTGTCAAAAAAAACCTAAGTTTATTTTTTTTTTCTCTTTTTTGAAACAAATAATCAAAAAAGCTAACGGGCTTCTTATCACTGAAGCTAACGGGTTTCTTAGAATTTCTTCCTCTATCTCCTTGATTTTTTTCATTTCGCTTCATCCATTATTAAAGGAGCAACTTTATACCGACATTACATGTCACTATTTTTTTAATTCATGTGCCCTTTTAAGCGCCCGATAATCTACACAAAGACGGATGCTTTCGTCATGTTTTCGCACTAAAACTATAGAGCTGGCATAAGGTGAATTACTCGGTCTAATAATTTCTTTTTCAATCAAATCGTCTAACAGCACCTGTAATTTTTCCTTTTTATAAAATGACAACCGACGGGCAGGGCCGTGCGGTGAATTTTTTGTATATGATACCTAGTCTGAAAATGCCGCCTTTTGTATAAGTTTAATTTTCGGTTATTAAAAAAAGTCAAACATTAACACTCTTTGCTGTGTTTTAATGTCTTTGGGTTATAGGAGCGTGTAAGTAAAAACTGCACCAATTTTTAGAATAGTACCATACGCGTTTCGCCCAAATTATGGGCTTCTTCAGTGGCTGAAAATTTATTACATTATATATTGGGTGATTATATGGTGAATATTGTATACATTATGATTTATAATAAAGACATAAAGTTTTACCTATTCTTTTGGCTGCGTTGTGTTGATATTGGATGTATAATTGTCGCATCGTTCGTCATTTTTTTTTGTATATATATATTATGGTTGTTGTTATGTTAAAATGGTTAATAGTATATTAAAGAATGAGTTCCATAAGGCAAATTTTATTGCTTGAGCGGATTTTTCGCGAATTCGCAAGCGATAAAAGCAATAAAATGCCTTATGGAACGAATTCTTTATACTATTTTTTCTATTTTGGTCCATGTTTATTGATTTTATTGAAAAATAGTTAAATAGAAAATTTAGGGAATTTTGATCAGAAAATTTTTATGCTGATAGTTTTTAAAAATTATGTTCAGTCCATATGTGTTTAATGGAAGAATGGAAATGGAAGAAAGAATCAGCAAAGAAAACTTCCAAAACTCTTTTCAAAAATATAATAATAATTTTGTAAATGCGTGCAAATCGGATGTAAAGAAACTTCATAATTTCATAGCAACAAAAATTATGGTAGCAATTAAGCATTGAAATCCTTGAAATGTTTTGACTCAAGTGATCATTCAGAAACACGTAAAATATGTCATTATCAGAAAAGAAACAATTTATAAAAATGAGAAGTTCAACCATTAAAATGTTCAAACAAATATAAACAAATATAGTCACAAGAAAGAATCAAAATAGATAGGGAAATCATGAATAGTTATGATTTATAAATAAATCAAAAGTCATCAATTACAGGTCATCAATTATAGGATTACGTGTTGTCACATGATCCAACATCAAAACTCACTGCTAAGCTTTCCGTGAAATAACTCTGCGAGACGCCAAAACTTACATCATGAACAGGAACTGATCATGACTCAATCACACAAAAAATGAGATGAAACAATAAGGAAAATACATATAACAAATAAATAAAAAAAACATATTGAAAGAATATATCCCCTTTCCCCGGTTGTGGTGCCTCTATGCAACAGAGTACCTCCTCCAATAAGTGACTAGCCTATGGGGGTGCGACGTCTTTTGATATTCTCTATCTTTTCGTGTACTTTATGGTGTGATTTGGTACATAGCACAGAGTGAACAATTTCAATGCCACTTCCTCATTATTAGTACACAATATTCAAAATCAGAGTGAATAAAGAGCTTGGAATTAACATTCTTCATTGCTCGCTCTGCGCAACAAAATATAAATTCAAAAATATATAGAACATATAATGATGATGAGACTCGTAATCCTCAAAATTGTAAACTCAAGTAGTAAACGAATAATTAAAGGATCTCAGAAAATAAGAACGGATAAATCGTAAACGAACATGATAAAAATTAGATTTACAATTGGAAAATACTCCAAAGATGCTTAGTTCCCACAAAAATATTTAATAACATTTTTGTGAATTTATGAAGACAACTTAGTCATGTAATAAAAATACTACCTTAAACAAATTCGAGATCGGTTTGCAAGAACGGCAATAGATCGGACACGCGTGATGGATCTTCCAAAAACCTCCGAATAACAAAAGAATTTTCCTATAAAAGCCAAAAGGCTTACAAAGCTTATGAAAATCCTATTCGGCCAAAATTCACAAACTATGAACAAACACAATATTGATGAATATTGAAGATATTTATGTTTATAAATATGGCGAAAAATCGATCATTGTCAATTCCTAATTTAAAAAATATTCTTTATCGTATAAATGTAAGAATGGAATACTACAACAATAGCGAAAAAGGAGTTTGTTTCTGTAGTACAAGAGGCGGCATCGTTTACAACCACATTTAAGCTGGATTTATAAACTTGTAGTTGAGTTTGAGTTTCAAATATAGATGTACGTAAATGTTTTGCGCTATTTATAAACGTCAGTTGGACTGAAGTTGTGAGTTTGGTTGAGTTCGGGTGAGTTTATATAGAGGTTTGAAGATGGTTAAGCTGGATTTATAAACTTTCAGTTGAGGTTGAGGTTTATGCTTTAACCAATCAAATTACTTACTGGTTTGAATTTATCTCATCTGATTTGCTGCACCGTAAACGTCAACATGAACCACAAGTTTATAAATCCACCTTAAGTTTCATCTTTTGTGGTTGAGTTTTATCGAAATTCGACTCCAGCCAATAAGATCCCGGCTAATAGTCGCGTGTAAGACCTGCGCATCTCTATATTTAAGTGTGGTTCATCTGTTGAAGTTCAGCTAGAAAGATGTTTATAAATTGACAGTTTTCATTTTTCCTAAACTTTAAACTCAAACTCAACCACAAGTTTATAAATCCTCCTTTAATGTGTGAGCTGCACAGGGTACGTAAAACGCTCTTGGATATTTTTTAATAATCCTGTTCTGAACACCCTTTGTTGTTCCCTTCTTGTTGGCAGCATTTTAAATCAAAATCCAATCTTTCTAAATGGGACACTATTAGTTTAGCCAAACCTTCGCCGGTTGAATCAGTTTCCTCAAAAAAGCTAAATTCAAGAGTATTGAATTTCTTACTGATTATTGTCTAAGCTATGGCTGATTATTCTTATTGTCAACGACAATTATTCAATATGATTAACATCAGGCGCACAATCAGCGGTTATTGAAAAATACTTAGCGGACTTGACAAGATTAATTATTTTGTCAAAAACCGCCTTACCCAGTAAGTTTATCAAATCATTTTGAACATTATTGCTCAAGTAAATTATTGACCATTTTTTGGATTTTCGTTGGATTTTCTTTATATGCTCTTCCATAACTGGATCAAAGTTTTAAGAAATTTCGGTTATCGGTTGCAAGTTAGTGTTCATTTGTTCCACGGAACGCTAAGCATTGTGATGCCAACAATCTTATTATGGAAAGAAGTCTTTTTAAAATTGCTCTCCATTGTTGTATTTCCAAATCAATTAATCGTTGATATTCTGCATCAATCGTTTTTTTTTTGTTTCAATCTGCTATCCAATTTATTCCACGCTCTAAAGGAATGTTGGTGGTTGGCAGATGTTTCGTGCATTGCGAGTGCTCTTGTGAGGTTTCCCCAGTCTGAATATCCATTTTTTGGCCGACGGGGTCGAAATTCGAAAAGTAATAGGTTGATTATGAATTATGTCAATTTTTATTTCGAAATTATTTTGAACACCTGGGCCTTGGAAAGGTTCATGATAATCATTACTCAAATCAACTAATTGATTTCTAACATCGTAATAAATTTCAGGATTAATAGTTATTTAATTAGAAGCCATTCAATGAAAAAGGCGAAAAATGTCAAAAACCGTGATGTGACACCCGCGCATCACTATCTTAATAATCAAATTTCTCAGGTTTAATTAAATATTGATACTAACAAAACAAATTACATGATTTTAAAGAAGAAAGAACAAGGAATATTTTGATATATTATATTATTATTCATTATCCTCTAATTATTTTTTAATTTGAAACTATTAAATCAAAATGAAAACGAAATGCTTTGTGAAACGAGTGCTTAAATTTTTTATTATCTAAATTTTTTATAGATTACTAAAAATTTAAACAAAATAAACAAAAACTAATAATTTTATATATTAATTAATGTCATAATGTTTTTTAGTTCGGACTTATTAAACAAAATAAACCAAAAATGGTGCGCTACACGTTTTGTGTCACGCTTTTATGTTGTGTGCGCCGCTACATTCGAAATGTATTTTCTAATTGTTAGTAAAATAATTTTTTAAAACAAATTATATAATTATGAAGAGCATGAAATATCGAAAAATTTGGTATATTTTATCATATCATATGATTAGTTAATTAGAAGCCATTAAGTTGAATTTTAAATGTGTACCTATTGGCAATTCTAATTCTGTAATAAAGTTGTAAACTAATTTTTGAAATGTATCTATATCCAAAGTATGGTGAATACAAAACATAATGGTATATTTGAGAGGGGCTAAATGTTTATAATTTTCGCGTAATTAATTATTAAAAATTAAAATTTCGACAACACTCGAACCTCGAGCCGATTTGTTCGTGACGTCACACTCGATCCTCTCAAAATGAAACAACTCTGTCACTTGTAAACAGTGGATCGCTTTTTTCGTTGGTACCTGAACTTATACTCTACCTGATCGATTTCACGTAAAATTATAGTCCGGAGCGAACCAACAAACAACTCCCTCCCCATTGGATGTTTGTTCGTGATGTCAAACCCACGTGGTTAAAATCCCGGGTTTCGTTAAAATTCGAACTTTGTTCATTAATAACTAATTAAATATATTCAAATCCGATTAAATTTTAATCACAAGTCATTTCTTTTAATACAACCTATTCGATCAAGTGGTTAAAATTGCGATTTTCCAACTTAGTTTACAACTCTATTTGTTATAATTGAAAAATGACTGTTCTGCATAAAAGGAATAATAAAGTATTGTTGTATTCTACCATTAATTAGCCAGATTATTCAGTATCACACATTTATTACAATACTAATACTAATTACATTACATTACACCGTATATTAATTACATTTATTCAAAAGTACCAATGCCTAATTCCTTTCGGGGCGGGCATAGTTCCATTTCTCAACATCTGTATCGTGGCGGAGCAAAGTCGCCCTCTACCACGGCCATAACAAATATAATGAGGAAGTGACCTAGGTTGGTAATTCACAGAAATTTCTATATAATTCGATAAAATAGGTTAAATGATTAGTACTGAACGTAACAGTTACTCATTTCAGCGCATAATTTCTGAAAAAACTGAAATTAAAAAGTGCCTGAAAAGTTCAAAATTATCACATGACCTTTTGTTTACAATTTTTTATGTTACTTCGTGACGTAACAAGCTCTGATTGGTCAGAGCTTGTCCGAGCGTATTTTTAGTGGAAATAAGCGGAAATGTATGACGGGTTGCAGCAAACTGCAATAATTTGTCATTTCAAATAGTTTATGAGTCTATTTTGAAATCAAAAATATCATAGACTAACTAACTAATTGTATTTTTCTTACTTTTTTATATTTGTTTTCCACCCTTGAAAGCCTCCTAATTAACTATTTTTCCAAGAAAAATACTAATTGCGCCATCTAGTAATATTTCCTTGAACTAAAACACTCAAAGTAGACATGGCGGCTCGGACTGCAGTAAAAACGCGGGTCAATTTTATATTTAAACTTTGCAATTTTTTTTTGGCGAAACGGGGCATAAAAAAGGTCACATGTGTTATATCACATTAAAGCATTTTTAATGTAGATTACAAAAAAAAATAAAAAAAAAACCGGTCACTTCCTCATTCACGAAGGTTTATCAAAATTTTGTATTAATAAAAGCAGTAATTAGAAATACATAGTTAGAGATAGGTACCAGGTAAAGGTATAATACTTTACCTGGTTTTACTATGATTCTTTCGTATAAAGGTTACATTTTAATTAGTTAATTGTAAATGATCCTAATATGGATAATTTTTAAAAATGGTCGTGTGAGTTTAGGTACCAAATATCTGTATCTTTTGAAATATAAATATTTGGCACTTAGTATTGGAAAGGAAATTTAAACTAAATTATTCTTCTAATGTCTATTTTGTCTTTAGCATGAATACGTCACCGATTGACAAATTTATGATGTCCACATGTTACAGTGGATGATACGTGAGTGGTATTTACAAAAATTCACTCGCACATGCTGTTATATACCTCTTCGGCATTTGGTTTTTATGGAAAGGTTAAGGGTAAAAATTAGTTGCCTTTAAATCAACAAAGTAAGAACATAAAAAAATCATTGTCAAAAAATGGCGAACAATTGTGAAAATTGAAAAACTTTCGTTTATACGATGAAATTTTACAAAGTGTTTCGATTTTGGTGATCTATAAAAAAAGAATGACAAATTAAAGGTAAATGTTTCCTATATCCAATATTTTTGTAATTTCGGAATTGAGAAAATAAGAATTTCATAATATTAATTCCGCGATCTCCATACTCACAATTTAAATAGCGTACAAATTAATTAAAAAAAATGCAGTCGAAGACGTATTCACGTTAATAGTTACGCGTGTAACATAGTTACAGCCTGCCCAATTATTTTCTAGGAACATCCTTCCATAGGGTGTCCGAAAATTGTAAATAATTTTTGTAGTGTAGCTACATATACATATATATGTTACCGGCCAAACTAGTTTGGCCTAGGCAAAATCCGATTTTTTTTCTTATTTATCGTTTTTTTTGCTTAAAAAACAGTTCAGGCGAAGCGAACAGTTCTAAAAAAAATTACCTGCTAACCTAAAGGGCATTAAAAAAAGACAAACCTTTTTTTTTAAATTATCATGTATGTTTTCTTCTCCTTGAAAGTATTACTGTGTTTTAATGTCTTGGGTTATAGGAGTGTGAAAGTAAAAAATGCACCAATTTTCAGAATAGTTTTTTTAATTATGCAAACTCAAAACTAGTTTGGCCTGAAATCTAATTTGGTCGGTAACATATACATATACTTTTTATCTACAAACGGGGAGCGCTCACATAACTTTCGGCCTCCAGTTTCACTCCAGTAATTAGCAATTTGGTTTTTTTAATACCTGTGGTCATTACACTTTGAAAAGACTAACTAATCTGATCTCATCTACACTGAAAACTATAAACTAAATGAATATATACGTAATTGTTTATATTCAATCTTAAAATTGAAAATTTAAGAGTTTTTACAGCCATTGGAGTGTAGTGACATTAAATTATCCCCAAAATAATAACTGTTTTTCTTTTAGAATGTATGCCGGCATCAGCCACTGCCAAAAAGTAATCCAACAATGCGTTCACATCCTCCAAGATGGTTTAGGAGCCGACAATTCCACACCAGAAACCTCACACTACAACATTGACGATGTACGACATTCGGCCGATTCAATTGCTGAACGCTATCAAATAACAATCGGTGTACCTGAATTACGTTCAAAGAAAATTGTTATTTACAATTCACTTACTTTTAATCGCATCGAAGTGGTTTCATTCCATGTTTCTACACCGTTTGTTGAAGTAATTGATCACGAGGGCAAACGAATTCCATGTCAAATATCGCCGATATTCACATACGGTACAAATTTATCACTAACAAAGTATGCACTAGCATTTCTTGCAAATGTACCAGCACTTGGCCTTGTTAGCTATCTAGTGAATGCAGTTTACCAAACTGATTTGCCCGAAGAAACGAAATTCGCTAAAATGAGCATTTATAATTACAATGATGAAGTAACAATACCACAGGGATTCAATATTGATGTTCAACCAAGTGCTAGTGAGTTTACGTTGCAAAATGGTCGTATAACGGCATCGTTCAATAATCTGGGATTGTTGAAAGCGTTGAAAACGAATGGGCATCCCATGCCAGTGCATTTGGATTTTGTAAAGTAAGAATCAATTCGGCTTTCAATATAAGATGTTCCTACAAGATTCGATTTTTTGCTTAGATATGGCGTAAGGGCTCAACAAAATTCGGAACGGAGTGGAGCGTATTTATTTATACCTGATGGCGAAGCAACATCAATTCAAATTCAAAGTACAATTGTAGATGTGATAGAAGGCCCAATTGTCTCTTCAGTGACTGTTCAATTGCCGTACGTTTTACATTCTGTCACATTGTATAACACACCGGGTGCTGATGGACTTGCCATTGAGATTGTTAACATTGTTGATATTGCAAAAACGTCCAATTTTGAATTGGCGATGAGATTGTTAACGAATATCAATAATACAGACGAATTTTTCACAGATGCGAATGGCTATCAGGTTGGAAATCTAATAAGGAGTGAAAAAATGAATATAACAATTTTTTTAGATTGTCCGAAGGAAACGGTTTGCAAAATTACCGATACAAGCGAATTATTACCCAATGCCGACACAAATGTACATTGAAGATCGAACGACACGTTTAACATTGCTTACTGGTAGCAGTTTGGGATGCAGTTCTTTAAAATCGGGCCAAATTGAAGTGATGATGGATAGAAGATTGAATCAGGATGATAATTTAGGTTTGGGCCAGTCTGTGCAGGATAATGTACCAACTAGACACGTTTTTCGACTTGTTCTGGAACAGAAAAAAAATCATTGCAAAGTATATTTAAAAATTGATTAAAATAAATTTTTTATAAATTTGAAGTAATTTGTCGATTTTTTAGACAACAACTGATAATCATCCTGCTGGTTTTCCAACACTTTCTGCTCATGTTTCTTCTCAATCATTATTAAATCCGTTTATAAGGCTTTTGCGGAATGATGATGATGATTTAATGGTTAATAATGTATATACAAGTGTGAAGGAGAGTTTTGGTGTTGATGTTTCAATGGTTTCCCTACGAAGTGATATAAAAATAAGAAAGAAAGAACATATTGGATTTATACTACATCGACAATTTGTTGATGTTTGTTATGCAGATGAAATGTTAATGCAGCAGTTCCCATTAAGTGGTGGAAGTGTAAATATAAGTTCACTCATTCCTATAGATACTAGTAAGAAAATGCACAAAAGTTCTTTAACATTTTTACTAAAGAAAAATGAAGTACATAGCAGAAGTAATTTAGAATTATGTCCAATGGAAATGCAAGCATTTGTAGTGTGATTTTTTTAAATCGACTGAATAAATTATTTTACAACTCACTTGGAAATAGTCTCATGGCCGCAGCAGACGATCCCCGGTGGTGGTGGCGGAAAATTTCAGGTATGCTCATCTCACTTTTTATACTATGTCCTAAAAAACTGAGAAAAATACGTACCAGAATAGAAAAAAAATATTTTTTTAATTAAATCATATGTATGTATGTATATATACATACAACCATTAATACTTAAAAAAAATTGTATTCATCATCAGTCAGTAATGTATTAATTTGAAACACGTTTTGGAGATAGGAAGTGGTGTATTAGGCCCTGACAGAATACCAGACACAGAAGTACGACTCATCGCCTTTTCTATTGGTCTTTTTTCTGTAAATTCTCTTCTGCGCCACACCCAGGCGCATGTAAATGAAGCGATATATGTACGTACGGCATACGAGTTTTAAAAACTTAAAGTCTGGTGCCCACATCCCCCCAATGTTAGTTCGTACTATACTACTTCACTCGGTGACACAAAATAAAGTAACAGTGTACAATCAAGAACACCAACGAACAGATCATCCACTTTATGTGCGACACTACTGTCATTTGTGAAAATCTGTCCGACTGTTCTCAAATTTATACCCCCAAGCGTCATTCCGACTAAAAGGGGAGGAGTCGTTTTGTGTTTGGCGTGGCCTACGAGGATTAATGTCTCCATTAGTTCGCTCCACTGCAGCTCCATATGTCATTATAGACATCTCATATGTTGGCATTATGAAGACCTCTATACACTAATGCCACTTTGGTCCACTTAAATCTCTGTCATCACCACTACGGTTCGTTTAGCGATTAAACTTTTTGAAACTTTTCGATATTTGATCGTTTCTTTTAAATCTTGATTAATTTGATTTTAGTTGAAATTTTTGATTTTGGTAATTGATTCATTCCATATTTTTCAATGAAAATCTGTTAAATTCTAACTGAACTGCATCTTTGTAACTAGCCTAATATTCAATTTTCTGACTCATTTGGATATTCGTCGATTAGCCTCCTAGTATACATATAGGTCTCTATAGTTGGCATACTTAAACAGTTTGAATGAAAAACATTCAAAATATACATTTTTTAATCAATTGTGTCTGATTGTAGTGATTGTGATCAAAATAGTATACAAACCCTGGCGAAAAGGTATTTTTATCTCGAGTAATTGTTGCCCTTTCTGCCTCGATATGTAATCTACTATTTCCTTGATTACATACCGAAAAAAAACAAACAAAAATTTCGATCCATGTATTTTTCTCAGCATTTTGCATATAATATGAACTGAGATGAACGTACCGAAAGATATTGTTGAAATTTTTTACATGATTAATCTTTAATAAATGATCGCTAGATGTGCCTTAGCCGGAAAGTGCAATAAAAGTATAAGATAAAGAAATAGTATATTGCTTATCAAGTGTAGAAAATAAAATTTACTGTGTGAGTGTATGAGATTCCGCTACATACACGATCACAGAAATTATTTTCTACGCTAGTTAAACACTATACTTTTATTCCCAATCAGACTATAATTACGACATTTTTAACCTATTTTGGAGGTCGAAAGCTGTCAATTGCTGACTTCGTGAATCAACAACATTACCTACTCGGTGGTTGCCCGGACAGCGGGTCGAAAGTATATTTTTAACTCCGTAATTTCATGATCCGTTCGCAACGATTAAACAAGTTGTTAGCAACCAAAAAATTACTTGTCATTTGATGAGAGTGACAACAAAAAATTGTCATTGGTGACATATGTCAAATGTTGACATATAAAAAATTTATAATGAAAAACCTTCAAAAGACACATTTTTTAATTAATTGTGTCTGATTGTGAATAAAGTAGTATACCTACTCGGTGGTTGCCCGGACAGCGGGTCGAAAGTATATTTTTAACTCCGTAATTTCATGATCCGTTCGCAACGATTAAACAAGTTGTTAGCAACCAAAAAATTACTTGTCATTTGATGAGAGTGACAACAAAAAATTGTCATTGGTGACATATGTCAAATGTTGACATATAAAAAATTTATAATGAAAAACCTTCAAAAGACACATTTTTTAATTAATTGTGTCTGATTGTGAATAAAATAGTATACAAACCTCGGCGAAAAGGCATTACTGTCGAGAGAAAAGTTTGCCTGCTGAGGCCTTTCCGCCCTTTCCGCCTCGGTGTGTAATATACTATATCTACGCCCGATATATAGTAATACAGTAAAATACTATATAAAATCTGAATATAATTTTTTAATCGTCAATTGAATGACAGAATTGCTTGTCACCAGAATGACAGGAAAACAGAAAGTGACATATACTGTCACTTTCTGTACAACTTTGCACAAAACCGTGTAGGAAAGTATTTGTCTACACGACCTGCGAAAAGTATAATTTTCAATGTGTCAAAACAGTTCAGAATGAACCACTTTCCATGTCGGGCGTAGATAAAGTATATTATGGGGGATAAGGGTAAGTATTCATGAATCCAAGTATGCATGTAGAAAAAATATGATTGTCTCGTAAATTTATGTCAAGTAACATTGACATTAAAATTTTTTCTCATGCAAATATTCCGTTATAACGATTTAGTGGAGAACAATGCTATTATTGACCAATGAACCATTAACAGTTATTGCCAATGAGAATTCTAAGCGGGTGATGAATCGTTCTGTAATAACTGTTTTTATATAATTATGATTTGTCATTAAAACACTGTTGTTGATGTGAGTTGGATATTTATTTATAACTACTAATCACTAGTGGTTCACAGAAGGTCTGGCCAAGGATATGTTCTCGGAAATAGAGTGAAGAGTTGTAGATATGGAATACGTTGACAACAAAATATTGGATTTACAAGATGAACATTTTGAGAAATGCCTTCGTATGATGAGTTTCATGCAATAAAACTTATGTTAATGAGGAACCTTAAACTTTTATTTGATCAAGAAATTGAAACAGTTGGAAAAAACGAAAGAGGTATTGCGATTGCAGAGAATGATGTATCGTGCGATTCACGAATTCTGGCCATTACGTCATAATGACATTGTTTCAAAAATTATTTTGATTATTACTTAGCCGTCATGTTTCATAAATCGGACCCTAGATGATGAGGGTGTTCCTATTACTACTCTATATGAGGTAGGGTATAAGGGGGTCCTCGCTGTTACTCTTGCTGTGTCCATTTCTTTTAAGTTCCGACTTCTTATAATTATTGTGAAGGCGAATTGATGGACACACGCAAGTCTAATTTTTCGATCACTAAGCCTCTGCTCGACAAGGATATTCTTACTCTAATACTCGTTAGGGTATTGCTTAACTGAAATTTTTCCAAGTTTTTACTTAACTTTTAGTGCCTCTGTGCCTAATTTTGGTTTGTTCTATTTTTACGTTTTTTCCTATTTAAACATTTTTGGAGCCTTGCTCATTGCGATAATTAATAATTTCCTTCTGTGCATTTCTTTGTGCACGTGTATTTTTTCCCAAAAACAATTTTGTTTGGTGCTTCTGTTAAACATTTCGGCAATTATTCTTAGTGAATCTACCTTGTTACCCACTCTCTTGTCGATACGAAGATAAATTAAGAAGCTGCAGGACCAGACCATTACCATGCATCATTGTATAGCAAATTTAAGTCAATTTCACCACGTTGAAATATGTAGGATTTAATTTCAACATAAAACATGTTGCCACTATGATACACAATCAACTTTACAATGGAAATCAATAAAATTACATTTTTAACATAAAAAAAGAACAATAATCTTCAGAGCTACGTCGTTCGCTGTTCGTCGTCTTTTCTACTTTTTTTCATCTTGTCTGCGCTTCACCAATTCTGCGCTAGAGACCGCCCGCACCCCATAAACTCGGCCATTCTGCTATTCATCTGACCCGGATGAATTATCTTCGTACGGGACCCAACTTTTCATAAATTCGGCACCAGTAGTGATCGCCCATTTTAGCATCCTCCTATGAATTGTTGCCTTTCGACTTGATTATTTGGTACGGACCCGAATACTTTCTTTTCAACTTCAAACCAGGTCCAAGTTGTCGTGCCTGGTTTTCTCAAGCACGTCGGTTTAGCCGAGCGGATGCTAAAACTTGCCTCTGAGTGGGGCGACCTTTGCGTTCTTCCAAATTCTGCATTGACTTGAAGCTAAGGCGCTGAAGGATTTAGGCGTTTATGGCAGTAACTAACCCAGAATTATCTTTTATCATTTATTTACTACGTTTACAAGGTCAAGATTCTACAATAACACGCTCCTACCGTTGGAGATGAATGTCGAGTGTTCTCCAGTCTTCATTTTGGTTTAGGTATAATCTTCTCTGTTCTATCACTCACTAAGGACAGGTTAGGCACTAAGAACTTCAACTCGAAACTTTTAGTACTTCACTTCGACTGTTAGAGATTCTCTTAAAAACCGTTGGAAACTTAAACTGAGAACTACTGGACTTCAACTGAGAACTACTTAGAGACTCTATTAAGAACTATTACACGCTCTGATGAGAACTAACTTTTCTATCCAGAATTCAGTGTTTATATACCCAATTTCACCTGACTGAGCCTCATAATTCTTATATTTTTCCCGTATTCGATGATCTGTATTACAGGGTGGCTATTCCCATCCCATATGTTTTTATCGTTCTATCATGATTTTTTCATATAAAGAATATCGAATATGACAATTCACATAGTCTTTTTACCCATAAAATAGCAATGTGAATTATTTTTCGGACATAATTTGTGACATGTTTATTGCCAGAATTGTTTTATGGTGACAAGTGCTATCAGTATTTTATTACTTTATCACACGTGTCCATACATGTCATCATCCCCTGACGTGTGCTCACGTTTACAGTGGTGGGGTTATGGTGGGGATTCGGGTCTTTGGTCATGCTCAATTTGTCCTGTTCCTGATTAGTCAGTCAGGTAAAAAGTGGGTCTATATTTACCTCTCTTTTGCATTGCTCTCTTTTTCTTTTATCAATGTTCAACACCTATATTAGGAGACAGATGTCACAACTTGTGAACACCTGAATCCTTTACATTTACAATTTTTCACATTTAACTTTTTAGCTCCACATAATACTCCCCCCCTTTAAATCAAAAATATATGCTGTTACAAGTAGCATAGATTCTTGGGGAGTAAATAACCCTTAATCACTAGGTACATGTTTTAGGTTTGTGTGGGAGGGTTTTCAGAAATTAAGCAAAGTGGTGTTTGTGGGTGTATTTTGTATATTGGTGTGCATATATTAAAAATAATTTAGATTTTTAGTGCTAGTATGTTATTGTGTGCTATAATGTAAATCCCTAAATTCGCAAGTCAGGATCCCATGGTCCTCACTATCACACAGCGCACATCGGGGTAGGGGTGACATCACCGGGGCGGGTTGTATTAGAAGATGGAAATCTTGGATTTCTATCATGGGGCGATTCTCCCATGGACCCCATAGGTCCTGCCATTCCCAATTCGGACAGAACTCCCATATGAAGCCGTCTTGCTGTGGGTCTTCCGGCTCCATCACCATATTATCGAGGTTTTCGAAATCCTCTTCTTCAGGAGAGGGTGTTATAGGTTCGACCACCAGGTCCTCTGGCAACATTATGAGGTTGATTTCGCCAGATCAACCAAGGGCGGCCTCACCTTTTCAGGTGACGCCGGAGACGTCTCCGTAACATTCAATCGTTCTGCAGACATTTAGGCTGTCTTTGGCTAATGAAGCACTTGACAGACCTTGATCTAACGAACGAAGGTTGTGGGTGATTAAATATGTGTTTAATCGCACTGACCTATTGATGGGCTTATTTCCGAAATAAGCTGCCTCAATGGCCTGCCTCTGCCCCTGGAGGGCATTGAGGCAGTGTTGGAGGGCAGCCCCTCCCCGTTTCCAGTCTCTTTGAGAGTTCCAATTTCTAGTTGGAAGATCTTTATTTAATTGTACAAAATTTGGTGGTTGTAGACCCGGTCCATATTGTCCAGTAAATTGGGGATATTGCATCCCGTTTATCGGTCGTTGTTCAATATTACCTTGAAGTGTCCACTTCTTTATTCCATTATTTTCTCTCATCTTTTTGTAGCAATTATTGGCTACATCTCCTATTTTATCACAATAAAAACATTTTCTTACTGTATTGTTGTTAATATTATTCCTTGTTTGGTTTACAACTGTCTTCTGAGGGCAATTTTTCATCATATGTTGTTCGCTTCCACATTTAAAACATTGTCTCGGCGACTGGTAAGTTGTCTGGCGTTGATTTTGTCTTCCAAATGAAACAGGTCCTTGTTGATATCTGATGGGTGTTAACTGTTGTGTTTTGTATTGGATTTCTTTCCTTTACTTCTTGGTTTGGTACCGAACGTCCTAAAAGTTTTTGTGAGTAAGTTGGTTTTTTGTTGAGAGTTTCAGGAGAATTTTTACTAAAAGTGACCTTCTTTATTGCTCCTGTTCTTTCTCCAGTACGTTTCTCTATCATTTCATGACGTAAAGCAATATTAATTGCGTCTTGTAAAGTTTTTGGATTTGCTATCATTACTTGTTTTTGTATTGGGGCTACCAAACCCTCGATTAACTGTAGAAGAGTATCTTCTTTCAGTTTTTTCTTTGCCATTTCATCAAAATCTGGGTTGCCTGTTAATTTAAAGGTATCGTTTGCCACTGCTTTTAGTCTCTCGACATATTCTCTTATACTCTCCCCAATTCTCTGTATACACGTTCTGAAATTGTACAATTTTTCACTTGGATTTTCTTGTTCCACGAACCTTTCTTTCAATGCATTACCAAAATTTTGCCATGAAGTCGCAGTTCGTATCTGTGGATCACATAGTAGAGCTTTCCGGGCTGGTCCTACCAACTTTAATTTAGCGATGGCGAGTTTTTGTGATTCTGTCCATTGAGCCAAAGTTGCAGCATCTTCGATAATTCCTAGAAATTCTCTCAATTTTCCGGAATCCCCATTAAAAGGTGGTATTACTTCTGCTCCCAATAAAATAACTGCAGGTGCTCTGGATGGTGACGTCATATGTGTTGTATTATCCCCTCTGTTAGGTATTGGTGGAACTTGCTGACTTCTGTTTGATGCGAAAAGTCCAGTGGGTGTTAATGGTGTTGTTGGAGCGGGAGGTATATTGGTTTGAGTGTTTTTATTTGCCATTTTCGTTGTTTCTGATGGATCTATTCCACCTACTGCTCCTTCTGAGTTATCAGATTCAATTTCTGTTGAGTTGTCAAATGGGCGTTCTTCTGACATTTATTCACTATTATTTTACACTTTTTTATTTATATCAATATTAATATTTATTAATGAAAATAAATAAATCTTATTTTTCAAAGTCAAAGTCACTGAATTTATCTTATTTTCACTAAATTTTTATTTTATATTCACTTTCTTTTCACTATATAAACAGAATTCTTTTAACACCCAAATTGTAAGTGTTAATTTTCGTGCTTATGAACAGAGTTACCGTGCGAATTCAACTTGTGTTTATGCGGTATAATAACAAATCTTTTCATCATATAAAATTGAACAAATTATAAACTTTCATTAAACACAAAATAGCACCAAAAATAGCATAATTATACATAAATACATATACATATAACATAAAATTACACACTTAAAATGAGTATTTGTGTGATTAATTCCTTAAAAACATTTTTTCCGATTCAACTCCAGAAACAATAGTTCATTATTCAATAAAAATTTGAAACTCCTACCTGTTTTCCTGAAATAAAATACAATTATAACATATAATAAATTTTATTCACTACTATTAAATAAGGTGGTCTTCCGCGGACTGACTGAATAATTTCTTGAAGTTGTAAAATTAATTCAGAATAATTTATTATTATCCCGGAATAATTTGGAATATTTTCCAAGTTATTTATTTCTAAAATATTTAAAATTTGTAACATATTTACAAGTATTGATTGTAACTGACGAATGTCTCTAAAAGTTTGTTCTTTCTCGGTTGTTGATAAAACTTGGCGATTCATTTTTCGAATTAAAAAAAATAAAGTTTCAGTAATTTACTAGAATTATTGAAATTTATAGTAGTGGGGATTTGAGGGTTTTGGCACACTAGTACATCAAACGTCCGATAGATGGTGCAAGGTGTTGGTTCCCGGCGGCGGTGGGGTTGAAATGTGGGAGTAGTTGGGATGGGTTAGTGGGAGTGGACAGAGCATGGAAGTGTGTTGATAGGTGTTAATTAGCATTTTTGTGTTGGTGGGTACTGCTAATGAGGCGGAAGAGAGTACTGTGTATGGTGGGTGGGTGGAGTATTGGATTGGGGGTTGAACTACCACCATCACCGAGCGGTGGCGGTACCGGGCGCTCTCTCATTCTCTCACACACTTGTGTGAGTGGGAAAAAAGTGAGGAAGTGCATTCGGTTAACAAAAAAAAAAATGCATTGGCGCTTGTATTATATGCAAATTTTTAAAAGGTTAAGTGACCTGTATTCACTTGTTTTTTGCACTAACTTCCTGACACATGCACATTTTGTAATTTACATATATCGTTTTTTTTTTGTTTCTGAATATGGGTCAATAATTAATGTAGGGTAAAATAGAGGTAGTTTTATTTAAGAGAAATAAAACAATAAATGCATTTTATTTTATTTTTATTATTTTTCTATTTCATGTATATATAAAAAAAATCAGAAAAAAAATGGAAATTAAGTGTCCATATATGATCCCTGAAATAGAAAAGAAAACATTATTAATAAAAAAAAAATGTGTAAAAAAACGGAAAGGAATTTTCTTACGTTTTTTCTACAATAATAGTTCTTCTTAGTTTATAAAAATTCCACTTGCCACCATTTGTTGGTTTGATTGGGCTTTCATACAATGAAGGAAAGATTTTCTCCATTCTTTAGTCTCACATTATATTCGGGAACGTTTTCCAGTAGCCGGTTGTACCTTTTTGGCAATATGACATCATTTTCGAGGCCTTCAATTATCATAAGAACTGCTTGACCATATTTTGTCTGAATGACTCTTAGAGAGCGTATTTTATATGTCACATCCTCCTCTCATTCGGAAATTTTGATGAAGGGTCTTGATGCAGTATTAAATTCAGTATTCATTTTTCGTCTTCTTCTTCTTCTTTCTGATAAATTCACTTTACAAAAAATATACTTTATCTTAATATATAGGTATATAAAAATAAAATATTGATACTGAGATTAGAAATGCATTTGGGTGCAATGTGCAGCGGCTTTTAAACAAGGAAAAATACGTCATCATCCCTCATCCAACCATATCCCACCACACACGCACACGCACAAACCAATTTACCCAATTTCTTAGTGGGGTGGGGTGAGGGAGTGTTGTTGTTGTTGTTCTGTAATTTCTTCAATGATTCATAACAATTATAAGAAGAGTATTTTTTAATTGTGTGTGTTTCTCTGGGCGCGAAAAAAAAAGGGTGTATATGTATAAATGGATAATACAATAGGATTCATGACTTAGTTAGTTTCTAATTGGCAATATGTCAACTGATGAGAAGACCAACACTCATCATCATCCAAAAACTGTTACATCTATTAGTGATAATTTTTTGAAAAAACTCCGTAAAACATTTCCATTACTAAGAAAAAAAGATGAAGTGATTGCTATTTTAAAACAAACGAATAAGTGTATTCAAACATTACGGAAAGTGATTGGCTTAAAGAAAAAAGTTGATCAAGATAATGTAAGCAACATATTGTTCCTCAATGATAACATTCTAAAACTAACAAACAATTTAAGTTTATTGAAAACATGTAGAAAAAGACTACATTTAATTCAAAAGGAAAAATTAAATATTATTGGTGGCGCAGGTTTGACGACTACCATCACATCAAAGACAAACCGTAATCGTGGTCGGAAACAGCAACAGCAAAAGAAATATCAAAATTGTGTAGAATGGGAAAATTTAGAGAATTGTTTTAGGAATAGTATCAGTAGTGGCATAATTACAAATTTAACGGTAAAAGATCCTGTTATGTTTCTAGATAAAGCACAGAAATGTTTTCTGTTGCAAGTGAAGAAGAAATTGCATGAAAATCATAATTGCTTAAAAGTCAATTGTACATTTACTGGTGAATTTGCGAAAAAGAGTGGAGAGATTCTAGAGACAGATTTAAAGTCATTCACCGCGAGGAATGAAGTAATTGATGCAACTACAAATTTAAAGGAATGGTATGAAACGTTGGTAAAAGATAAAATTTTGAATAGGACTTAGTGAATTTCAAGAACGTGATTCAGGATGGAGTTTGTCGGAAATAATATCATTAAAAGTGATTTTTAACCGATGCAATCCATTAAATGCAGCGGGTACTTCTTCTACATATACGGAAGTACCGAAATTTATAGCCAATAAAAAGGCAGTGATTAATATAAAAAACAATGATCAATATTGTTTTTTGTGGTGTATTGTGGCTGCTTTACACCCCACAAATACAAATCCACAAAGAATGACACAATATCCACACTTTAGTGAAGTGTTAAAATATGATGGTATAAAGTTTCCATTCAATGTGCGTGATTTGAAAAAATTTGAGAAACTTAACAATTTAAGCATTAATATATTTTATGTGAGCAACAAACAAATATATCCATTGACAATAAAAAAAAGCAATGATGAAGATGAAGATGAAGATGATGGGAATAATAATAAATGTATAAATTTATTAATGTTGGAAAATGTGGAAGGTGGATGTTCTCATTATGTGTTAATTAAAAATTTAAATCGCTTATTATTTAATCAGTTATCATCGAATAAAAATCAAAAATATGTTTGTGAACGGTGTTTAAATTATTTTTCTTCAAAGTGTGTTTTAATTAAACATTTAAATTATTGTAAAAATAAAAAAGTGTGTCACATAAAAGTGCCCTCATCGTCGAATCATATTCTACAATTAAGAATTTCTCCCACAAGATACCAGTTTGTTTTGTATTATATGCCGATTTAGAATGTATATTGGAGCCCATCATTATATATGGTGATGAAAAAGAAAACAAAAAACGTGGTAGTGGTGGTGGTTCCATTGAAAGATATCAAAAACACATACCACACAGTATTGCCTATTACTTAAAATGCAATTATGATGATTCACTCTCTCAATTTAACTTAATTAGAGATAAGAACTGTATAAAGTTATTTATAAAGGATTTGCATAAAATTGCAATAACAGTCAACGAAATACTCAATCGTATAGTTCCAATGGCTGAATTGACTTTAGAACAGGAAATAGCACACTATACTGCCACAACATGTCATATTTGTGAAGAACCATTTAATGTCACATTAGACGAAGATGATGTACGTGTAAAAGACCATTGTCATGTAACTGGAACATATAGAGGAGCCGCACACCCTCAATGTAATTTACAATTTCAACAATCCAAAGTAATTCCAATTGTTTTTCACAATTTAAGCGGCTACGATTCTCATTTTATAATTGAAGAACTGGCAACAGGCATCAAAGGACCCATTTCTCTTCTACCCATAAACAAGGAGAAATATATATCGTTCACAAAGAAAATTGAAAATACAAACATCAGTTTGAGATTCATTGATTCCTTCAGATTTATGGCATCCAGTTTAGACAAATTATCCTCGTACTTGCGTGCCGAAGAAAAGACCATAATGAGATCGTTTTATCCGAATGACAATGAATTTAAATTGTTATTGCGAAAAGGTGTTTTTCCCTATGCATACATTGATAGTTGGGAAAAATTAAATGAAACTCATCTGCCGACAAGAGAGGACTGTTTCTTCAATGAACTGAAAAACGAGACAATATCTGCGGAAGATTATAGACATGCTGAGAATGTATGGCAAACATTTAATGTGCACACACTAGGTGAATACTCGGACATTTACCTTAAAACAGATGTGATTTTATTGAGTGATGTATTTGAAAATTTCCGTAAAACATGTTATAGGACCTATCAATTGGATCCATTGCACTATTTCACATCGCCCGGTCTTAGTTTTGATGCAATGCTAAAAAATACACGCATAAAATTGCATTTAATGCAAGATATTGATATGATTTTGTTTATTGAATTGGGAATACGTGGCGGCTATTCTGCTGTGATAAAATCGTGTGCAAAAGCCAACAATAAATATATGATGGATGACTATGACCCCACCCAATTGGACACTTATCTAATTTATATAGATAAAAATGCATTATATTCAACGACAATGTGTGAGTTTCTACCATACCAAGATTTTGAATGGTTAAAAGAGGATGAATACAATGGCAGCGACGGTAGCGATGGTAATTCTTTCGATGTATTATCAATTGAAGACAATGCAGAATATGGTTATATTTTGGAGGTGGACCTTCATTATCCATCTCATCTACACAATTTACACAAAGATTTCCCATTGGCCCCCAAACATTTAACACCACCAGGCAGTAAACACAGTAAATTAATGACAACATTATACGATAAACACAACTATGTTATTCACTATAGAAATTTAAAGAATTATTTAAAGAGAGGATTGGTTTTGCGAAAAATCCACCGAATATTGAAATTTAAACAGTGTGCCTGGATGAAAAGTTATGTGGAATTGAATATAAATTTGCGAAAACAATCAAAAAATGATTTCGAAAAAAATTTCTTCAAGTTAATGGTGAATTCGGCATTTGGAAAGACCATTGAAAATGTAAGGAAATATAAAGATGTTAAATTAATGACGAGTTGGGAGGGAAGATCTGGAGCACGGGCCCTAATATCGAAACCGAATTTTCACAGTTTGGAAATATATGATAATGATATGGTGATTATAGAAATGCAACGAAATGAGGTGGAAATGAACAAACCCATTTATATTGGTTTTACAATTTTAGATTTAAGTAAATTACACATGTATAATTTTCATTATGACTATATATTAAGACAATTTGATGAAAATAGCGTGGATTTATGTTACACGGACACAGACAGTTTTATATATCTATTTAAAGATATTGATTTCTATGAATATATAAGACGTGATTGTAGGGAATATTTCGATACAAGCGACTATGATGAAGCGAATATTTTTAATATACCGCGTGTGAATAGGAAGGAACTTGGTATGTTTAAAGATGAAAATGCCGGTCGCATTATGTTGGAATTTATTGGTCTACGATCGAAAATGTATTCATTTAAAATGTGGGGTGGTGACGGTGGTGGTGGAGAAATAAAAAGGTCCAAGGGAGTAGTTGGTAGTACATTGAAAACAATCACATTTGATGATTATAAAAATTGTTTATTGAATCAACGGGAAATGGTAAGACAACAAATTCTATTGCAAAGTAAGAAACATGTAATGTATTCGATAAAACAGCGAAAAATTGTTTTGAATGTTGGTGATGATAAAAGAATGTCACTGCATGATTCATTAGACAGTTTGCCGTGGGGTTTTGTGGAAGAAACAGTAGCAAGAGCAGCAGAAGCAACAGGACCCGAACCACCACCACCCCCACCAGTATACAAACACACACTAGACAAATAGTACTTAAAAAAAATGTTATCAAAAAGTGAAATAAAACTTGTAAATGATTTACATGACAGTAATTCTGTGGTATATCAGAATCACTTGGTGGAAAGAATAAAAAGTTCAAATGTGAGTGAAATGAATATGATTTTAAAACGTATCGCAATTCCAAGCACACACATTTTAACATATGATATATTACGATTGTGCAATGTTGAAATGTTAAATGTGTTACTCACATCCCACTTGGAACATGATAAATTTATTGTATTAATTGCTAATAAATTGTTAAATTTAAATGTAATTGATTTTACATATGAAAATTTAAGTGAAATCATCAGTACTGTACCATATAAGGATTTCACAGATGACTACAAATGTTATTTAATAATGCAATTAACAAAACTGTATATTAATAAACCCAATTTTGATGCAACATCCTCATCATATTTGTATTTACATATATTATCCAATTACAAGAATTGTAATTATTATATTAACAAAATTATGTGTACTGGAATTTTTAATGCAAATCCCATCTTTGTTGGGAATATGTTGAAAACTTTGGAAGAGAAAAATTTACAATTCAAATTGGAGATATTAACAAGAGACTCACATATGGATGTAGTAAAATGGCTTTTGAAAAATTTGCGAAAAATGGAGAAAAACGAAGATGTGGGATGGAGGTGTGGACCTGATTCGGGTTTATGGCCATCAGGAAATCCAGAAGATTATGTTGCCACAATGGAGCTAATTAAACCCATAATGGAGTTTAAAAAAAAAATGCAAACAAAAACTGGCTCTCTGGTTATTTATTTTTATTAGAATTATTAATAATATATATTATTATATTATGTATTTGGATGTGTGGGGGGTGAATAAAAAAAAACTTGTATATAATTTTTAACTGTGTTTTTATTATATTCTTTTTCCAAATATACATATACATATTTAAAAAAAAGTAACGGAAAAAACACTATGTTAGCTGGGGGGTGGGGGAAAATGACGGTTAAGGGGTTTACGTCATGAAAACAACTAGTTTTAACAAGAAAAAATCGATTTTTATTTGTCATTTAAGAAAACAAAACAGCAAATAGAAAAAAGAAACAATAGAATAAATCTCTGAAAGAAAAAAACACTATGTAGTTGGGGAAAATGAAGGGGTTTACGTAATAAAAAAAATTATAATTTTAAAATTGATTTATATTTTGTATCATCTCTTCAAAAACATATACACACAAACTGAAAGATTAAAAAACACTAGTTAGATGGGATTTGGGGGAAATGGCGGTTTTTTTATATAATGAAAAAACATATACTTTTAGTAGTAAAAAAATTGACTTTTTATTTCTTATTAAAATACATATACAACAACAACAAATAGAAAAAACACTAAGAAAACTCTGAAAAAAAAAAACAAAAAATCACTAGTTAGGTGGGATTTGGGGGAAATGGCGGTTTTTTTGGGGTATTTTTTTTATATAATGAAAAACATATTAACATTTTTGTTAAAGAAAAACTACATTTATTTTTTTTATATTCAATAGAACAAAAATGGAAAAAAAACATTAACAAGATATATAATGAAAAAAAAATCCATTTCCATTCCATTTCAGTCTTCTTCTCCCTCCTTCGGTGGCTGGTGGACTGCTTTTTTTCCTTCTTCCGGATGGACTTCTTCTTCTTCTTCCTTTTCTAGTTCCTCTATAAAGTCCGATAGTCTCTGTAACAAAAAACAAGAACAGAAAAAACAATTAATAAAAGTATATAAAAAGATGCAAACAAAAAAAATTATAACATACCTTACAGCAAGCACAGTAAACATCATGAAGGGGCTGTTTCTTTCTGTCCACCCATTGGTGGCAAGTGAGACAAAATTCCATGTGGAGATTCCAGGATTTCAACTCCCCCGTTTCCTGGTCGATTTCCCCATAATTATCCTCCATAATGTCCTGACCATATGGTTCATCATCATCAACAACAACATTGTTGTCGTGTTCATTGCCGCCACCGCCTCCATCGTCATCGTCGTCGTCTTGTTCTTGCCGCCTTCGCTTGATGCCACGGCGATGCTGTTGTTGTTGTTGTTGCTCATCTCCATGGATGACTTGGCTGCCAGCACTGCTTCTGCTTTTTTTTCCTAATAAAAGAAGAGAGTGCAACCATTCAAAATGTATTGTTTTAATAATTCCCTTACACCATCTCGAGAATTCACCAATCTACTTTTTTTGAGTGAGAGACAGAATCAACTGCTACTACAACTACTACAAAAAATAGAAGGTGCATTCTCGACAGTAGTATAAGGAAATTATTAAAACAATAAATCGTGAAAGGTTGAACTCTTTTCCTTTATTACCTGATTGTTTTTGCAACCACCATTCCCGCCCACTGCTCTTGTCGCTACTGATGCTGTCCAACGGTTTTTCATAGCCGTCGTCGTCGTCGTCGTCACCGCCGCTGCCTTGTCCTTAATAAATAAAATTATAAATATCACACTTTTCCATACTTTTTGTATAAATAGGACACAGTCATGGGTTGTTTTTTTCCCCCAAACGACTGTGCACTATTTATACAAAAAGTGTGGAAAAGTTGATGATATTTTTAATTTCCTTTATTACCTTCTCCATTATGCAAAACATCTCGTCGTCGTCCACCGTCGCAGCAGCCGTTGTCGTTCTCGTTGTGGTTTCCTAATAAAGAAAATTAACATTGTTTACAAATTCCCCGTTTTTCTCAATAATCGTGCCCAGAAATCGAACCAATACAAACACAATTTTGGTTCAATCTGGATTCGATTATTGAGAAAAACGAAGGATCGTAACCAATTTTAATTTTCTTTATTACCTCTATTTTCTGCTACTACTGCTGCTGCTGCTGCTTGTGTTGTCTCATCAGCCACCGCCATGGCTTCTGCTGCTGTGCCTCAAGCACCACCGATGACATTTTCCCGCTGAAACCAAAAAAAAAACCGTTTTAAATTTAATGAAAAAAATAAAGACAATGAACAAATTACTTACTACATGTATGTGTGCTTCATAGCGTTGTTTCCCCCATTTTTATAGAACCCTCACCACTACCACTACCACCACCGCCCCCCTCCTCCACTTCCGTCCATGTTCTATTCCACGTTGTGGAGGTCATCAGGATGATCATCATCTTCACCAGGTTCCGGCGGGTCAATTAATTCCCTTACGAAATCCCAATAATCCGACTCCTGATCGGAGGGAACGTCTTGGTAGAATGTTGTTGGTGGTGGTGGTGGCTGTGATGAGGTGGAAGCTCTCATTGGGTTTGCAGCTCCCAACATTCGGAAGAAATGCGTCACCATTTCCTCCAAATCGAAAATCCCCAAGGGATTTATGGGGGACAATTTCTGCCCCCATATAGTCCTCACACCTATGTTAAGTGTGAAGGGGGGCAGGATGGTTGACCCCGGATACGGGGAGGTCAACCGTAGAACCCTTACCAAGCTGTTATACAGCTCACGCTCCCTCATATCCATATTTACACCCACAATAGCGTGTTGGATGCTGCTAGGGTTTGTTTGGCGGTGGCGATTGTGGTAGTTGGAGGTGAAGGTGGTGCGAGCTGAGGTGGCAAACGGGGCATTGGAGGTGGTGCGAGCTGAGGTGGCAAACGGACCATGAATGGTTCCCCGCTGACCAGTACCACCACGGCTGGGGCTTCTAATCGGGGCACAACCACCACCACCAATCCGGGAACCGCTAGCACCAGCTACCGCAGTGCCTGTTGTGGAGACCATCCGGGAACCGCTAGCACCAGCTACCGCAGTGCCTGTTGTGGAGACCATGCTGGGGGCGGTGGCAGCGGTTGCGGTTGTGTTGGTAGCGGCAGTGCTGGTGTCCCCCTGGTGGTGCTTTTGTAGCTGCAGCCGACGTGCAACCCTGGAGGATGGGTCTGTAGTAGTACTAGCAGTAGTTGTTGTTGTGGAGACCATGCTGGGGGCGTCGGCGGCGGTTGCGGTGGTGGTGTTGGTGGCGGCGTTGGAAATGGTGGCAGCGTTGGAGGTGGTGGTGGCGGTGTTGGAATTGCGCCCTGCTCTTCTCGATGATGTTGTTGTTGTTGCTGTTCGTCGATCGTTATTGCTCGAGTTCATAGTTGGTTTTTTGAAAATACAAGCTTAGTTTTCAAAACTGACTTTTGTCCACAAGATTGTGCACTATTTATACACCTTAATTTTGTGGGGGGAGCTAGGTTTTTGGCGGTGGGGGTGACGGTGGTGGTGGTGTAAAAAGGTCACATATTTTTCTTGACATTTTTATTGAATTGTTTTTTTGAATATAAACTATCTATAAACAATTGCACATAATTTTGTGCATTGTCTATTTTGTATGTAAATTACACGAACTTTTGACTTTTATAGAAATCAATTTTTTTATGCAAATCAATGTCTGAACGGAAAAAATAAATCATTATGTACATGCACTTAATTAACAATGTCTTTTTTACTTATCCAACTATTGTGTGTGTTATCGAATCCTAACCACTTAACGAGCAGTTTGTCTCCTTTTCGTCGAACAATTTTCTCGATCAATTGAATGTGCATGTGTGCAGTTTTCTGGATTTCTTCAGTGTAAAATGCTCCCTTGATGTCCCGTTGTTCTTCATCTTGCAGTAAGTATGTTGTTGGATTTGTCAATTGAACCGTTTTAATTGTGAATACCTCATTTGACCAATTGGGTGTATATCCTTTTGCAAATAATTCCCTATATTTACTAACACGCACCTTATCACCAACTTTGAATTTATTTGATGACATTGGTGTTGAAATCTTTATTCTATTATACACCGTATTTATGAGATGCTTTTCATTTTTTTCTTAGAAATTGCATCTGTAGGACGCATCTTGATTGTACTATGTATGGATTTTTCATTGTAATTTTTTACAATTTCCGGTAATATGGAGAGCCATTTATAGTTGCCCTGATAACTAAACTCTTTCCACATATTACTTTTGAGGGTGCTATTAAAACGTTCAATTACGCTAGCTTTCATTGCACTAAAAGTGGAATAGAGATTTATTCCGAATTTTTTCATCAAATCCATAAATTCCTTATTGTAAAACTCTTTACCATTATCGGTTTGTAGATTTTTCGGTATATGCTGCTGCTGTTGTTGTGTTTTACTTAATAAGATATTCCTCATTGCATTGGCAACTTCTTTGCCAGATTTATTTTTTACAGGCACAGCCCAAGCAAACTTACTAAATACATCGATTACAGTTAAAATATACTTATAGCCCTTATTTAATCGTGCATATGGGATCATTTCCACTAAATCAGCTTGATATAAATCATTTAAACCTTTTACAATGACATGTCTTCTTTCAAATTGTTTTCTAGCTGTTTTGTGTAATTCATTGACAACTAATCTTTTCAAATCCACATCATTCGGTATTTTTTTCTTATATTTCCTCATCATAATGATGATTATGGAACAATAACATCATATACTGGATATCGAACCATAAATACTGCATGTACTTTATTTGTTTTTGAATTGATTTCTTTTATTGATATTCTATCTCCCATATGGAAAATTACAGATTCAATATTCGTTAATAGTTGTCCATTTAAATAAATTTCCATATTATTGAAATTACTGGATTGCTTCACAATTAATAGACGACATTCTTTCAGATGAATTTCATATTCATATTGATTAGAAAGATTTATTTTAAGATAGCCTGTTTTCGCTTGAACGGGTCCTGAGGCGCTAATATTTAACATAAAATAACCATATAAAGTTTTCAATTTCGTTTCCACAAATTGATTAATTTCATCATAGTTTTGGATGTGTGATTTACTTATAATGGCATTCACTTCGTTTGCAATAAGCGTTTGCACTTCCATCACATTCTGCGGTCTCCAAGGCACCAGATTTTTCACATCAGTTTCTATAAGGTCCTCAACGGCACTCTCATTCGGAATATGATTACTTGCAATATACCATGGCAAGAATTTCTTAATGGTATCCAATGCCATGTCATTCACTTGTTTTTCATCGACTAATTTTCGCTTCAATATTATATTTGAAATGCGTTGATCACATTCCACACCCGTAATTATTTGTTTGGTTTTCAATGAATTTTCAATCAAATCAACAATATCTTGTGTTTTCCATGTTTTGTGTACTGTCCCTGTTGTTGTTGATGATGATGATGATGTTTGCCACTGTTGAAATACTTTTGCAGAAACAATTGCATCCACATCTGTATCTGTGACAAATTTTATACTTTTTAATTTTACATCAATTAATTTATTCACATCAGCTGTTGAGAGAGTGCTTGCTGTAGTCTGAATAACTTGATGATGTTTACGTATTGTTCGGTCAATTAAGTTTTGAATTTCCGTTGGAGTTTGTATTTTACTGGAGATTAAATTATTAAGATATTGTTGAGATGGAATTTGTTGTTGTATATTGAGAAATTTTAAGTCAATTTTATGTTCAATATCCAGTACACTTGGAAGTGCAAGTGTGGCAAATACCTTTTTCACTTCAGTCTCCACCAATTGTTGCAATTGTCGTAGTTGTTGTTGTTGGGTTTTGCCTGATGAAGGTGTACTCGCACCCACAATAACTGATGATTGTCCACCAATATTGGAGCCGTCGTCATCATCATCATCGTCAGCATAATTTTGACGGTAATAGTAATTATCTAAAGGACGACCGAACTTATCAACAGTTATTTTGGTAATAAGAAAAAAAATTCTAATGTTATTTTTTTAAATACATTTTATTCATTCATTCATATATATATGTTTTTTTTTGCAATAAATTCATCATGACATTATTCAAATTGTTTTCTTCACTTAACCATAAACTTAAAATAATTACATTTTCTACACTGCACTGCAAGTGTTTTGGTTTCCAATAGCCATGAATTGGACATTTCTTTGTAGACATATTTTTCAAATAATCATGATAATAATCTTTAAGTGCATGTAATGAAGGCCAATCTCTTATACCTTCCACATTTACAATAGCAATTTTTTTATCATTATACAATTTATTATTATTATTATTACAGAAAACATCTTTTAATAATTTCTCCTTTTGATGTCCCCTAATTATTATAATGTTAATTTTTTTTTCAATAACTTCATTATGTAAAATTTCCGATAATTGGGTCACCTTGTAGTGGTGGTGGTGGTGGTGGGAGAAAGTTTCTTGGTTTTTTTATGTGTCGTTATTGTTGTTGCGGTTGATCCAGCCATTGGTGGGGGTAGAAATACCATAAACATTACTTGTTGTTGTTGGTTCCTCTTGTTTACTACTATTTAATGAATTCCACATTAGACCATGAACTTGACTTTGTATAAATTTAACGTGTTTTTTAAAATCAGCTGATAAATGATTAAATTTAATATGCGGTTCAAATAAAAACGTTTTTATGTTATCCGATGCTGATGACACATCAAATAACTGTTTTATAGCCATTTCTTTACATATAAAATCACTATCTTTGTATTGGAATCCTTGAAAGTCCATAATACACATATTGGATAAATTATTCATGATTACGTTTTTTTTTTATGTGTGTGTCTGTAGTTAATAAAAAGTATATCAACACTTTTCAGTTCAGAGAGATTTCTCTAAATGAAGCGAATAGTTGATGTGAGTGGATTATATTTTATTATACGATCATGTATAATGAGACAATACGCTGTGGTTTTATCATCCACATCTTTATCACATTCAAATTCCAAACGTATGTCCACTGAACCGGCATTTAAAATTTCATTCTGTCGTGAGCAATCAATCACCGCAATCGGACAGATTTCTTTAAATCGCTCGGGTGTGAAGAGTGGCTCATTGTCTTTCTCATAGTATGCTTGATGGAAGTTTCCATACAAGTCATAAAGCACAGCATATTGGTCCTTGGAAAAATTAATATTCAAATTCTCATAGGGATATGATTCAGAGTTTAGATACAATTTTATGTTTGACAAATTTATATGGTCAAATTTACTTGCATTTTTATTAATCATATTTTTTCGATCTGTTTGAAATGCAACAATTACATAACGTGGTTTTTCCAATTGTTTTGTTGACATAACAGTCCAGGAGTGTTGTTGGGTTTTTTGCAATTGTGGATTTTCACACAGTTCCCATGATCTAAACGCTATTTCCAACTCTATTAAATTGTTCATATATTTGATTAGTTGCAATCGTTCAGCGTCGGCAACTTTAATATATGGTATTTTCCATACAATTTTATAAATGGTCAAAACCACTTTTTCCGTTGTGTTTGTATTATAGATTGCATTATCATCCGTGTTTGATCTCAATAGAATCAATTCATGTCTCAAATTAATTATGATCTTCTTAAAGTCCTCAGCAAAGCCGATCACTCTATTTAGGGGAATGCAAACATTAAAATTTCCATCCTTATTACTTGGTGTGAAGGCGCATTCATTGTTCGATGAATACCATCCAGCATTTTCCAATAGTTTACTCTCATTCTCATTTATGGAGACATAAGATTTGAGTGTTGATGTAATGCCCGGATTTCTTGTTCTATCCACAACTTTGCCTCCAATTTCATAGCGAATCTCTTCGAACAGGTGTAGTGCAAAATTATTTACCAATTTGGCCGTTCTAGACACTGCTCCCTTGTCCTCCAATAAAGTGCCCTCAATGTAAATGGAACTTTGAGATGGTAGTGTATAGACATCGGTTTGCTGTATTGGTATTCGTATTTCATCGTTATTTTTAAATGATGAATTTATGTATGGTTGATGAGAGTGTTTCTCGTAACTGGTCAATGAATTGTCAAATAAGACAGTTTCTTCAACATTTAAAATGTCATTCATTTTTTTTCTGACTGTCTTTGGCTAATAGTTGTTTTTTTTTTCACTTTTTTACTTTAAATCCTAAAGACTTTAAAAATTGTATATTTTCTCGTGTTAATCGTTTGACCTCTTGACTTGGAATAACTGTAGATTGTTTAATGATTTGATTATTATATGATGCTCTATTACTATTATTAGATTTTTTCTTCCTGTCACCACTAATACCACAAGCTTTGTATTTTATTCCCATGTTTTTTTTTGTTTAGAATTATTTTGTGTTTATTTTTTTTAAATGTAGTTTTATTGATATTTCTTCTCCACGAAAATCGATTAGTTTTCCGTTCTGATCAACTATACGAATAGTGACATTATAAATTTCCGATGTATTAATTGGTAAATATATAACATTTTGAGGGGTCTCATTGATTTTGAATCCTGGCGGTACTGTGGGGAAAAAATCATAGATAATGTGACTTGGTACACCATTATCATATGATCCCTCACTAATGCTACATAGCACTCGTATAGTGTTCACATTAAATATACTTATGGGTTTTGTGGAAATGTGTCTTTTGTTGGCGTACAACAGTACATTCTCAAATCCCAATAGTGATGATATCGAATTCGGTTTTCTAAAGTCTATATTGTGACTGCACTTGATTTCCGTTTGTAGTGTATTAACATTTCCATGAATTGATAGAAAACAATTAAATGTGGGATGTTTAATTTTTAATTCTTGTATGGACTTTTGTAAAAATTGCACTATATCGCGGATTTCATATGAACCTGTTGGAATTTTAATATCATGTCCACCCACACTGAACACATTATTTGTGTCATCTATGTTTGGTATTGAATTGAATACCTTGAAACTAGTTAATCCCAACACATAGTCATCATAATTTTCCAATTGAATCGGTGGATAATGGTGAATCGTTATTTCCGATTGTTTACTATCAAATAGCAACAAACTCATAATTATTATTATTACCTATACTGTTACAATTTTTTTTGTACACTAAACACATTCATTACATATTATAACTTTTATATAGGAATTAAAGACATAAATGACCACAGTTTACTGCATTGTTCTTTTGATAACGTTTATGATTGTATTTTATCACTACAGCCGTCGGCTTTTTTGTTTTTTTGTTTGTTTGTCTACTTTGAAAATAATGAACCAACTCAAGTGGTGGTTTAAGATTTCCATAACTGTCAAAATAGTAAACCAAAGAGTCTTTTTTAACATAAGCAACCCAATGTTCTCCTGGTCCTTTATCTGAACCCGTATTTATTACACCCGATTCATTTATATTAATCTTATGTGGTAATTTATCGCGCATAAATACACCACGAAAGTGTGGAATATTTTTCGAGTATTTCATAATGTCATAATTGGTTAGGGGACGAGCCGGTAAGTTTTTAATTAGTTTTTTGAATAGGGTCTTATGTATAGGCCTAAACCACGTTTATATGGTCCCATATAGAGACCCTGCCCTTGGGCATTTTTTCCAATAGCAATAGCCTCCATTTTTTCATTATGTCGTTTCGATTCCTCTAGATTTTTCTGTGCTTGTTTCGCCTTTTGAATTGCCGAATAGACACCCGAACCGCCACCAATCAATGATCCCAATGCACCTAATCCAGCCAGAAGAAGTGGTAAAAATCCACCAGATTTCCTAGCAGCAGTTGTAGTAGGTATTGGAATTACACGGGGAATAGTTGATTTTTTTTATCTCCAAATATATTGCGAAGATTTCCTCTCTTGCCTCTCTTTCGTGCCATTCTCATGGCCGTTGAAAAGGATATTGCTTTTCCCATTTTCATTCTTGATCCACGACCTGTCTTTCTTCTACTTCCACCTATTTTCCTCCTCCTCCTCCTTCTCCTCCTACTCGTACGGCTATGATGTCCCATGCCTGTTAATAATTTTCCCTTCATGGCACCAGTAACGGCTAAGGCAGTGGCTTTTTCACCAAATCCCGCGTCTCCCGCTTTTAACCGTTCAAATGCTTTCTGTGCCAACACTTGATCAGCCTTGTGTCGTTCAGATAAGTCGTTACTTTGAGAATATGCTATATCATGTACTCTACACGCTGCATCCAATGCATTCACACCCTTATCACCTCTCGCTAGGCGTTTTTGCAATTTAGTACCAGGGCCACAGAATTGATAGCCCGGAATATGTAATTCAATTGGTAATTTATTTATCAATTTATTTAAGATACCGCTTCCTTTCCGCTCTGCAACTTTTCGTCGACTAATTGCATTCGTATAAATTACCCTCATTTTATTATATTTATATGAAATAATATAAACGATGTAAATTGAATAGCACCCTTTAGTCTTCTAAATGGTTGCATACTAATGAAATGTGTTGATTAACTCCTCAATTTATATATAACGACCCACCACCGCGTGCGTACACACTTACACACACACACACATAAAAGAGTGAAAACCATAAAATTTTTTAAAACAAAGTGTGTTATTTATTTTTCGAAATAATAATAATAATGCGTTTAATTGAACAAAAACAAAAGTTAAACATAAAGAATTATAATTGGCTTCAACAAACGAATAATGCGTGTGGATTAACGGCATCAGGTACTGGTGGTGGTGGTGGTGGCGGTTGTATGGGATCAAGACATGGACAATTATTTCCAAATACAATTCGATGCATTATTGTGGGACCTTCAAATTGCGGTAAAACGAGCGTTATGCTAAATTTATTGGAGGATAAAAATGGTTTGCGATTTGAAAATATGTACATTTATTCCAAATCTTTATATCAACCCATGTACAAGGACTTGAGGGCACTGTTAGAACCAATCAAGGGTATTGGTTACCATGAATTTAGAGATACAGATGAAATACTGTCACCAAATGATGCCAAATCCAATTCTATAATGATATTTGATGATGTGGCGTGTGGACCGCAGAGTGTGATAAGAGAGTACTTTAGTATGGGTAGACATAATCAAATCGATTCATTTTATCTCTCGCAAAGTTATAGCAGAATTTCCAAACAATTAATACGTGACAACGTTAATCTTCTCGTTCTTTTCAAGCAAGACGAGACTAATTTACGACATGTTTACAATGATCACGTGAACACAGACTTTGAATATGATAAATTCATTAAATTGTGTAGATTTTGTTGGAACAATGACAAATATGGTTTTTTAGTTATATCAAAAGATGATGATATAGCAAAGGGACGCTACAGAAAGGGATTCGATCACTTTCTATTAACATGAAACAAAAAAAAAATGAAAAACCCCATATATGTATATATAATTTTAATACATTCACTTTATTTCATCAGTTTTACAAATACCGTTCTCGGGGAGAAAACACCCATCACATGATGGATTCAAAGGTGGTAAAAGAACTAATTAAGGCTAGAAAAATTGTAAAAGCCAAATTGGATGCCTTAAAATCGGAACAGTTCTCCACACAAGAAAACATTGCACAAAGTTATTTGCCCTTGATGAATATATTACCCAAAGCATTACTAAAAAACGAACAGAAAAAAAATAAAGTGAAAAAAGAGGAGGAGGAGGAGCCGGATGAGGAAAAACCATTACCAGATGAAGAAGATATTCATCATGATGTAAAAAAGACCATAAAAAAGACTAGAAAACGTCAAAGTACTAATTTCGGTACTCAAACAGATGAACAAGAACGCAGTATAATTCAACAACTTTTTCCTAATACATCACATGCTAAACAGAGTTTTGTATACCATCCGCCACAGCAGCAGCCGCTACCGTCGGTAGAAGAAAGTTATTTTTTCGATGATTCAATACAGGATTTGAATGCAACACAACATAGAATTCCCGATGAGACATTGATGGAATATTTGGATCAGTTCCCCGATATCCTTCAACAATACATTGTGGACAGAATGCGAAGTACCAACAATGATTTTGATACACATTATTTCACTCATGATGTGTCCACGGATGTTATGCATTTTGGTAATGGCCGTTTAAATTTCAATGATGATGCAATAACAGTAACTAATCCCGATAGATATGAAATGAAGTTTCCCCTCACTGTTGGAATGATTGAATTACTAATGAAAACCATACCTGATGATAATAAGATCACATCGGACGATAAGAGAAATTTCAAAGAGCTTGTAGTCTTTACTAGTGCTCACAAAAAACATTTCATGAACGATGAACAGATTGTGGGCAATCGTGGTGATAAGTATCGCTATACCATAAAACCGCTTGTTGTGGACGTTCTAAAGAAGGAGCAAGAGCAACAGGATAGGGAAACATTAACAAAGTTACGTTTACCTACTACTACTACTGCTTCCTCTTCAAAACATGGATCGGGTTATGGTAAATCAGCAGCGACAGCAACAACAACAATAAACAATAATAATAATAAATCTGATAACAATTTATTCATGACTTATAATAAGAAGGCCATTGAATATGTTTATTGGGATTCTCCAAATGAACTTGTACAACGATTACGTTTATTAATGGCATCCCAGGCGGCTGGTAATAATTCTCATGTAAATGAAATAAATTCCATTATTGAGGAATTGCGAGAGAATAATATTATAGAATAGTAATTTTTTTTCTATTAATCTCTCAATATGCATGCGCAGCACGTATTTGTGTATTATCTGTATATAAGTTGGAATTTTTTCACAATATCTTCAGTCCACAAGAAAAACAAAAAATGGAAACAAGCAGCATTGCAATATTTCTATTTCTAACACTTGTGCAACGAAACGTATTATACGTTTCACAGTTGGAAAACACAAAAGATGCATTCATTTGTTTCTTAAATTTAACAACAACACAATCAACAATTCAAAATCACACAAATTGTGACAATTGGCCTCAAAATTGGAAGAGAATGGAATTAATTACAATAAATAATGGAAAATTGGATGTAATGAAGACGGATTTAACGGAATCACAACTCGCACTCCATGAATTACGCTATAAGGTGAAAATATTTACACATGAAAATAAGTACCTTCACACACCACACTGGAATGGATTTTTCTTACACAATTCCAAGAACTGCTCCATCAGCAACAAAGGTTATATAAGTAATAATAATAATACGTCAAACCATAATAAGAACGATGATTATGAAGATGATGTAATATTAAAAGAAATGGAAACTCAACATGGTAAAATTAGAATGTTTATTGAAAAAGTGTTTTCTTCACAAAAAAATGTACATTCCCTTGTATTGTTATACTTAAATTTATTATTACAAATTACTGCAATATTTTTAATATATATATTTTCTACTACATGAAATGAGTGGTATGGCGAAATAGCCATACTGGCATACAGTATGAATATCTAGGATAAGAAAAAAAAAGTTGTGGTCGCAATGCCAACAATGCAACTGTCAGCTGATACGTTGTTGGAAGACGATGTGAAATATTGCCATATTCATTTCTGTCCATTTAGGAGTACTTATATTGTACAATAATATTTATATATAACTATAATATAAAAAAATATTAATACAATCTTTTTTTGTTTTTTTTTCTCTCTCTACTAACGGTCACACAGAAACAAAAAAAAAACGATATATGTAAATTACAAAATGTGTGTCAGGAAGTTAGTGCAAAAAACAAGTGAATACAGGTCACTTAACCTTTTAAAAATTTGCATATAATACATGCATTTTTGTTTTTTTGTTAACCGGATGCACTTCCTCACTTTTTTCCCACTCACACAGGTGTGTGAGAGAAAGGGAGAGCGCCCGGTACCGCCACCGCTCGGTGATGGTGGTAGTTCAACCCCCAATCCAATACTCCACCCACCCACCATACACAGTACTCTCTTCCGCCTCATTAGCAGTACCCACGAACACAAAAATGCTAATTAACACCTATCAACACACTTCTATGCTCTGTACACTCCCCCTAACCCATCCCAACTACTCCCACATTTCAACCCCACCGCCGCCGGGAACCAACACCTTGCGCCATCTATCGGACGTTTGATGTACTAGTGTGCCAAAACCCTCAAATCCCCACTACTATTTATATTTCATAAAAAAATATTCCCGAAAACATGTAAGAGACAAAAAAATTCAATTTAAATAATTTAATTCCTTCAAGTTTAATTTCAAATTTCCAAAAATTATTCAATTTATTTAAAGACAACCACACACTTGACACCAAAAATTATGTCGAGCCTCCTTTATTTCCAACTTTAATGTTGGATGTTGAGAGTGTGGCCGAGCGGAGACCGTACACATTAAATTTCTATCATCTACGCTGGGTCGACTTTCGCGATATTCGGCATTCTGAATACTTTTGTCTCAGCTACCGAGCTGAAAGATTTCTGTCTTTTCTTATTTAATAAATTCAATAATATCGTAACTAAATCACACACAAAGACTCTCTTTACACAATTTATTTCTCTATGTTAGTTACAACCAAACATTTGTTATTGTAATAAGACTATTTCTTTTCAACTACAAAATCACTTTATTAAACTCTGATACAAATCTATCACAAATCTGGCAATAATAATTAACGAGCATTCAACTTGACCTCGCCTCTTTCGTACAAGAACTCCTCCTCCTCCGACTTCCCACCCAGACATGCGCGGTTACCAGCGCCACCTAGATCTCCGCCCAGACACTACATACGTAGATTTCTATAGAGACACGCCCTCCATGCGCTGTTGGTGGCCAATTTTGGCGCGAGACGGGTGCGGCTCGTTCTGCCGTGTAACATTATAAAAGGATTACAAAAACCCAAATAAAAGTTTCCTACCAGAGCTACTCCAGTTGATGCTTCCGTCGCTCAAGTTGCTGAAGCTGCAGTTGCTGGATTCTTCTTCCATAACTAAAACATTCTCTTCATTCGGAGTATTAATTTTTAATTTATTTTTTCACTTTTTAACTTCTTTCGTTATTCACGTTTTACAAGCCACTAACGTTTTTAACCTAACCCAACTAACGTTTTTAACCCAACCCAACAATCACTTTCTTGCGTCGGTTTCATTGTACTTTTTAACTTATTGACAAACATTCTGTATGTGTCTTTTAGACCGAATTTTATGGCGTTATATATGTTGTTATAAAATGTGGGGATAATGGTAATAGCGTTAATAAAATAAAATCACAATAGGAGATATATATATATATAATCGTATATAGATATTTATTCATGTAAATAGTCATATAATTACGTAAAAAACTCATGTTTTATTTTCCACTTGAACCATAGGATTTTTCCTTTCTGTCTAATCTTGGCAATGTATCCAGGGAAGATGTAGAATTATTAAGATAGTTAATCGGTAATATAACAATTTGTGCTGTTCTTCTTCCTTTTTCCAAAATCATATCATCGTCCGGGATAAACAAACTTGAGATTTTTTGATTTTTATTACAAATAAAAGTCTCTTTTAGTCTTAAATCATATCTAGCATCTGTTGAAAAGTTTTTAAACAATGGGATGTTTGAAAAAATTTGTGAATACAAAAATTTAACACTATTGATAATTTGTTAGTCTCAATATTTCTATGATCAATCGTTAGAGTTGGTAATTTAAAAAAATTTGCAAATAATTCTAAAATTATATGCTGTCTTTGAATGTAGTTTATATTTAAATCATCAATCCCGTTGTTTCGGTGAATCATAAGATTTAAAATTATTTTGCAATTTTCTTTCATCGGTAAAAGAAGTAAAATTTTTGAATTGTGATCGATTAAATTTAAGCCTTTAATTTGATTAAAAATATATATTATATAATACAAAATTATTGCAAATGAGGACCGATCAAATATACCATATCCCGATTTGTTTTTCATTGAATACTTTAACTAAGAAAGAGTTGTTAGAGGATTTAGAGGATATAAAAAAGTAGTTATAGAGGCGGGGTTCTGTGACCGAAGGTCACCTCAAGGTCATTTGGGGTCAAAGGTCATCGGCTAACCTAACCTATGACCCCAAATGACCTTGAGATGACCTTGAATGCGGTCAAGGTCATTTGGGGTCATCATGGGGTCAAGGTCCCCCGGGTCAAAGTCCCCCCATAGCAACAAAGTTAATGTCATTTGAAGGTCATCTGAGATGACGTCATGCAGGCGTGGCAGACAAGTCTTAGCCTGTCTGTAAAAGGGGCGGAGCCAATTTTTTGGTGGGAAAAAAACACGCAATTTAAATTTATATATTTATTAATTTGTGTTTGTACAGCTTAGGCTAAATTTAATTATCCTACCATTGCCCTGTAATTATTGGCATTAAAAGGCATTTTCTTTTTCGTATTTCTTCTACAACTGGTTAATCGAATAACATATTTTTTCTTTTGTTCTTGAAGAGCCTCTTCTCTTTCCAAACAGGAATTTAAATTCAAATAGACCTCATCTTCTTCTTGTGATCTTGTTTTAAGTTTAATATTGCAAGTGGTTAGTTCATCATTTAATTTATACAAGTCCATTAATAATTTTGTGTTATTAGATACGGCCTCATATAGTTGTTGTTTTGAGATTTCATACATTTCGTATGCCATTGACTTTTTTTCCACACATAAATTTTTATTTCGTACCTCATGCTGGATTGTAGATTCTAATTTTATGATTTCTTTTTGTAAATTTAAGTAATTGGTATAGTTTGTTAGGGATGTTAAATTGGTCAAATTACTTTCACATTCTTTAAAATATTCCATATAGTTATTGGCGTTTTCCAATTCCACCTCATACAATTCAATGTTAACTTTTAAGTCTGCCGTACAATTGCGATAAAGTTCTTCACTGGTTTGATACAATGTATTGTAGTCGTTTATCCAACGTTCACAAATAGTACTTTCTCCACCTGCAACCCCATCATTATTGTCTAATGTAGTTTCGTTTACAGCGGCTACAGCCATCGCCTCAACCACAACACTTAAATAATAAAAAGCACTTATACAACATATAATTGACATGTTTTTTGTTTTATTTCTTTCAAGATAGAAAATATGAATGATTTTCTAGCTTAAATTACATATTATTTTATAGTAAAGGGGGAAAAAAAGTAGGGGTGATAAGAATGAAAAAAGCGGGTGGGAGATATTTTTTAATAAATTAACATGAATTTGTCTCTCAAATAATAATTAAAAGTTGAAGAAGAATGACATATATTTCATATGTATGTTCTGGTTGTTTCCAACAAACCAATACAATTTACATAGACCAAAAATATTCTCAAACATTTCCAAGTAACATGTGTCAACCGAAAAAACGAAAAATGTTATATTGTCAACATTGCAGACGCCTAACAATATGGTTACAAAAGGAAGAGTAGTAATTAAAAAAAAACATGTATATAATTAGTTAAAAATGTACATATGTATTTATTGATAAATATTAAATTTATATCTATGTTACAAATCTTCTTTTTTTCCATCATAACCTCATAGTCTTCTATTTTTTAATGTCATTTTCCGTCTATTCCCCTCCATCAGTAGTAGTATAGAAATGTTATTTCTACAGTAAAAACGCCCCCCACAGTACAACCCCCTAAGAAAACGGCTATAACTGGAAAAAAAAGGCCTTATACGTATACCCCTATCCCCTGCAACATTTTCACCCCCCACAACAACCCCCAGTGACGTCACGCGAAGTTATCCCCTAAAAAAACCGCTTTCCTAAAAAAAACGTACCCCTAAAAAAACCGCTCCCCAACAAAAACCGCCACTGTAAAAAAAATAGGTCGCTAAATGACATCACTTGCAATAAAGGTCATTTGTGCAAGGTTATAAACAGAGGAAATGCATTGAAGAATGTTAAGTGCATTACTTTCGCCTATCTATGACGCAACAGCATCACATCACGCTCTTACACGTTCAAGGTCGTGACAGCACTGTTGGCAATAAATAGGTTATAGGAATACTAATGTAGAGACATGAATATAAATTTGTTATATATGTTTTTATTATAATAAGACATATAAGATTATAATTTAATTCTAACAAGCTACCAATTAAAGCATTAACTTAAAATACAAATTAATATGTTAATTTACTTATTATAATTCTATAAGATATAAAAATTAAATTAAACTCTTATACACATCAATTCTGATTTAACATATTTCAATGTCTTTATATAATCTTTGACATGTGTGGAGACTGTTTCTAAATAAGAATCAGGTATATCTTTATAATCTAAACAAGTTTTTTCCTTAATACAGACAAGGAGAAATTGTAATATTTTTTTATGTTCTTTATTGTCACATGGATTAAATATGAAATATTTATATTCACTCAATTTCTTTAACAGTGGAATATTTGTATAAACAATTGCATCAAGATATAACTTATCTATGTAGTAATATAGACTTTTATAATTTAAATATACATTGTCCAAACTTAAGTTTTCACAAACACTTGCAAAATTGATGTCATCTGGTGAATCGGAGCAAACAATTATACAATAATATAGAAGATGATCCGGATCCATTGCTTCAAAATACCTAACTGTTTCTTCTTCAGCGTCAAACAAATTAGGGTTAGTTATAAAATCTATCAAACCCAATTTTGTAATTTTCACTTCCTTATTGGAAAAATGACGTATTAAGTTATCAATCAACAGGTCATATCTTTCTTTATTATCAAACAATTTCTTCATGGTATCATAATCCAGTTTGGACATTTTTCCAACACTAAATACTTTATTCGGTACAAATATAATATGTAATATTTCATCTAACCGTGGACCACCTTCAGTTACCTTGGAGTAAAGATAGTCTTCACTATTTTTAATTTTTTCACCCACTGCAATGAACTCTTTTTGGTCAAAATCACTTAACCATTTTTCAACACTTTCTGCCATTTTATCAATATTTTCTTGTGCTACTAACAAGAAGAAACTGAAAGGCTTTATAAATTTTCATTCTTTAAATAGTTTTTCATTAGGAAGGGGTAAAATATAACATATAATAAGTCAGTTATATGTAGTTTATAAGTTTATTCTTATTTCTATAATTTTCAACATTATAAAAATTACATTATGTAATTTAATTATTAGTAATTAATATTATGTGAAAATATACGCAGTCATCATCAAAGTAGAAATGAATTTTACATGTGAATATAGCACATTTATACTAAAAAATTCACAATTTTATAAGCCATATTGATAAAAAAAATTTTTAAAGGAAGGAAATAAAACAATAGATTTATAAACATTTAATTTATTTATTTACAAAATGAAAATTAGAAACATTTAACATTTAAACAAACTTAAATTTATTTTATTTACAATTTACATAATACATAATTACTAAGTAATCATACAGGAGGATGACATTACATTAAACTCACACCTTAACAGCAACTAGTAGTATAGAAATGTTATTTCTACAGTAAAAACGCCCCCCGCAGTACAACCCCCTAAGAAAACGGCTATAACTGGAAAAAAAGGGCCTTATACGTATACCCCTATCCCCTGCAACATTTTCACCCCCCATAACAACCCCCAGTAGTAGTATAGGAAGCGGGGTCCTATGACTGAGGATGGCGCGTCCATCCACAGAGACCACGCAAAGGGGGGGTGCAGACTTCTTCAGCTGTGACCTTTACTTCTTGTAATTGACCTTACCAGAAGAAGTTGCTGAAGAAGTGGCATCACCCAAGACCACGCACACACGTATTCTTCTTCTTCAAGAGCCCACCTCACCTGAGGACTGGTGCCGCTGAAGAAGTGACCGCAGCAGCCAAGACCTATTGAGTTGTAGAAGACGGTCTAATGGTGAGTAATGTTTGAAAAAAAGTTGTGCCAGCAGCGGGAATCGAACCGGGGACCTGCGGCTTCGGGTCCCCGTACCGTATACAACGCGGCCACATAGTTGTGTTGCTAGTTTGATTTTTTCGATTAGAAGCTATGTTGCTTGCATTGTGCAAGCCTAGCCTAGTCTGACTAATTTATATATAATAAAACAAATAAAAGTGTTTCTATTTATATTTATATTTTAATTTTGCCTTTGTTTTAAATTATAAACTACAAAGAACAAGTAAAAGAAAAATAATACAATATTTATTTAACAGTTTTCAAAAAGTTTCCTTTTTACACCTCTAATACGCACTATGAAATCGTAGTGGTATTTATATCGTTCTTCAGTTATTCTAATTTGTTCATCGTAAAAATTCACATATTCTTCTGCAATAGCATCTTCTATAACTGCCCAGTCATAACGCTGCTCCATCAACTCCCACTCCCAGTCAGTAGTCGGTTGAGCTTGATACAAGTCAAAATGGTTTGTGACACTTTGCATCAATTCTTCTTTTACTCGTTCTATGTCATTAGTAGGATATGCTGGAATGTAATCCATTTTTTTATTACGATTTAGGTAATTTTTCTTCGTAACAATGCAAATCGAAATCGCTAAGTTTTCTCTTTAGGTTTCTGGAATTGAAAACGTTGTCATTTAACTCTAAGTCTAGTGTCGTTGGTGTTGAATTTTCTTCGTGGTGTATACTTAATGACGCAGTACAAAAACAAAAGTATTGATTGCAAAGGTAACAAAAAGTGGTACCGTATTTCTCCTCTATATGTAAACAGATTGACCTCAGTTGATGTAGAGGTATTAATGGTGGTGGCAGAGAAAATGGTGATAAATGTCTTGAGTTGATTCGTTTGGCTGTTGTTGTCGTCTTGTTGAATCTCTTTCTATCAACAAAAACCTGATTCCATTTATTGTTCTCGTTGGACTGTAATCAAGACAAAGATTTTAAAACATATTAAAAAACAGTTATGATTGAAGTATTGTAAATAAATCATTCTTACATTTTACTTAGTAAAAACAAATGTGATAGGAAAGCAGATTAATAAATCTAAAGATTTTGAGGCTAACTAGACATATCCCCATGGTAATGTGTCAGTATAAATATAATTTACAATTCTCTTGTCATCATAGGGGCTCAATGCTTTTTTGGTTTGCTTCACAGTGTAAACCTCATGTTTTTTTGATAAAATAACATGCTGCTGAACATCAAACTCAACGTTGTTAAATAAGCATTGATAATAATTTTCAAAGCTGATAAATCTCATAACTGAAGATTTGACTCCTTTAGCCTTTTTCACAATTCCAAAATTCATTATGAAATTTTTTAAATATTTGTCGTTGTATCCCTTACTATCCATTTGATGTATTTTTTCATTCAGCAAATTTTCATTAGCTTGAAGTTTAAAACAATACATTTTGGAGCGCAAACCAATAAATTCCTCCATTATGGTACCATTGTTTTCATCTTTCATTAATCCTATTACTTTATTGTTAACGAGTGGCATATTGTAGACATTATTAGCTGGATAATCGGAAGTATCAAATCTGTGAATGTCAGCTTTTATATGTTCATAAATATCGTCTACATTAAAATGATATATTAGACTATCCGTGTCGGTATATAACAATTTTGCATCATTATTAAATTTCTTCTTAATGTAATTATAATGAAAATCATAAAGATATGTTTTGGATATATCCAATATCGACATACCAATATAAATGGGTTTATTATATTTTACTTTCAACTTCCTCATTTCAATTATCACAAGATTATCATCAAAGACTGTAGCAGTACAACTGTGGAAATTTGGTTGTGAGATATAAAATTTCGCTCCATATTTACCCTCCCATTTTGTAACTAACTTAACGTCTCTATATTTTTTTACATTTTCCATTGTTTTACCAAAAACAGAGTTATTCATTAATTTGAAAAAGTTTTTTTCAAAATTATTTTTACTGCTTTTCCTCATTTCTGTATTTAAATCAATGTACTTTTTTAACCAACATGATTGTTTGAATTTCAAACATCTATGAATTTTGGTTATTTGAAGACCCAGTGCAACAGCTTGTTGCAAAGTTTTATAATGGATTATGTATTTATTTTTATCAAAGAGTGTTGTAACCAATTTTGGTAAATTTGAATTAGACACAGGTGGGATTAAATGTTGCACACAAAGTGGTAAATCTTTATGCAATTCAAACAGATTCTTGGGATAATGTAGATCAACTTCCAGTACATATCCATACATACTCTCATCGGTAGCAGTTAAAAAGTTTTCATTATACACTTCATCAGCAGGTATCCATTGGAATTCACTAGTGGGTAAAGCAGAACACATAGCGGCACCATATAAATTGTTTACATCGAAATACATTAGGTATGATGAGCTCTGATTGGAATCATATTTCTCACCCATATATTTGTTGTTTGCTTTTCCATATCGGTTTGAACACTGAGAAATTCCACCTCGTATACCATTTTCAAAGAAAATTATCATATCAATGTCATCTATAAGCTTCAATTCAACTTTGGTTATTTTCAACATTGCATCGAATGCCAAACCTGGAGCTGTATGGTAATGAATACTGTCCAAATTGTAAGTTTTCAAACATAACTCACGAAAATTTTCAAAAATATCCACGAGAAGCAAGACATCTGTTTTCAAATATAATTCAGCATATTCTTGTAAAGTGGAAATATTAAAGGTAGTCCAAACATTCTGTGCATGTTTATAATCTTCCTCTGAAATATCTAAGTTTGAAATTTTGCTGAAAAATGCTTGCTTAGATGGAAGTGATGTATCTTCTAATTTTTTCCAACTATCCAAGTATTCATATGGGAAAACACCTTTTCGTGTAACTAGTTTGAATTTTGAATCGTCACTATAGAAACTTTTAGTGACACTTTTTTGATTGTCATTCAAGTAAGATGATAGATTGTCTAAACTGTTAGACATAAATCTAGAAAACGAAAACTAATATCTGTATTAGCTATTTCTTTGGTGAAAGAAATGTACTTTTCTTTATTCAATGGAAGCAAACTTATATTTCCCTCAACTTCTTTACTCAAAGCTTTAATAAGAAAATGGGAGTCATAGCCTGACAGGTTATGAAAAATAACGGGAACAAATTTTGGATCTTTATAATTTAAATTGCAAGAAATATGTGCTGCTCCTCTGTAGAAACCAGTTAAATGACAATGATCTTTCACTTTAACATCAACATCTGTAAATGGTCCTTCGCAAATAGAACATATTTTTGCTTGTAAATAATCATTATTTTCCTTCTCCGTTAGACGTTTCATTGGAAAAGGAATTGAAAATATAATTTGTAGTTGGTGTGCTATTTGCTTCAATTGTTTCACGAACCAAACTTGGCAGTCTTTTCCAGTGTAAATCTCAAATTTTGAAAGATTATCATCATATGCACATTTCAGATAATAAGCAATACTAAAAGCCTCATGTTTTTGAAATTTGTCCATTGTTGGTGTCTTTTGTGAGTCTTTATGTTTTACCAAAATACTTTCAAGGTCTGCATAAATCACAAATGGAACCTTTATTTTATTTTTAAAATTTGTAAAAGCTAACTGAGTCCCATTTTCTGGCAAAATAATTTTCAAGTCATTCGACTCTCTACAAATTTCAAAATGTTTATCTAGAGAATGTTGCATAGTGAAATGGTTCAAACATCTTTCACAATAAAGTTTTCTATTGTTAATATTTCCTACTTGAGAGTTTAATAAACGACTTAAGCTTTTAATGTAAGCAAAATGATACCAACTGCTTTCGTCATCGTTAAAATCATCATCTTCATCAATGCAATCATCATTTTTGTGAGGATTATTTCCAAACATCAGTAGATTAATTTTTGTAGGATACATTGATTTTGACAACATTAAAGGTAAAACTTCTTCACCAACAATTGTTAATATATTAATACTGAGACAATTCAACTTTTCAAATTTTGAAATATCCCGCAGTTGCATGGGAAACTTAATTCCTTCATATTTCAAGATAGTACTGAAATGTGGATAAGATGAAGTGCGTCTCACATTTTTTCCTGTTGAAGCTGGATATAATGCACATACTACAGCCCACAAAAAGCAAAACTCATCATTGTTTTCAATATTTATGATGGCTTTTTTATTTTTTAAAAATGTTGGTAATTCGATATATGTTGAAATTCCTACATTCACAGGATTGTAGTTGTTTATATGAACCTTTAAAAACCAAATTTCTACAAGTGCCCAACCGCTATCCCTTTCTTGAAATTCTTCCAACTTATTTAAAATTTTATTTGAAACATTGGACTTGTACCATTCAGTTAGTACTGTGGAATGATCAATAACTTCATTTCTAGTTGAAAAGTGTTTTACTGATGTCTCTCCAGTTTGAGGTTTAATAAATAGTCCATAGAATACAACATTCACTTTTATAAGAGAGTTTTTTAATGCTTGTTTAATTTTGTAATTGATAGTACGAAATGCTTTTTTTAAAAATATAATTGGATCCTTTAATTTTAAATTAATTATTGCCCCTGTTCTGATTCGATTATTAAAGCTAGAGTCCACATCTTGCCAAATTAAATTTTTTCCGTTGAGAGTTTTAAATTTTTTCAATTTGAATTTAAATAGATTGATATAATATTCAATCGATGCCAAATTTGCTTCAATTCTCACAAAATTTTTGACACACTTTGATTTAATTTTTATTGCCTTCTTTAGGATTGTCTTTTGTTTTTTTAAAAATAAAATATGCCTCATACATTCATCTTTAGACTTAACTAATCTACTTACCATACTCATTTTGTTGACAATGCTTGATGATATCTTGTCTATTTTATCACTCATCTTTATCTCTGTTAAAAATTTTTTTTTTTACAAAACTTAACTGTTACACTTAGTGATGCTGGTATTTGCCCAGGCAGTATGGGTGATTATTCAGAAGACTAACATTTCTCAGTTGCAGAAATTAATTTATATAGGGAGTTCTAGAGGAATAACAAGTTTTATCAGTAATAAATTGCAAGAAATACAATTTATTAATAAAAATGCAGTTTAACATTTAAAGTGAGAAATAGACTGCGAGCAAAAATGATAATGTTTGTGAAATTGCTTGCAAACATGATTTTGTTTATTAGCCCATTCAAATTTAGCGTTTTTTTTTGCTTGATCAGCTCGTTGTTCTACGTATGTTGCTTGCGCTAAAGTCAACATTCAAGTTGAAGTGACCTAATATGATTTTGCTGAATAGTGTTTTAGTGGTAAACATCTAATCTAATGACGCTCAAGTGAAAAAAAAAACTGCTTACACAGAGTTGCACCACCACAACTTCCACACATGACTTCCAAAATGCTTATTTCAACAGTCATTTTGGTGTATATAAAGTCAGCCTTTTAGATGATCCAAACAATTCAACGGCAGCTTTTAATCGTTCAAGTTGAACAGTTAAATAAATATGGCTACAATTCCCTGCACTATTGTGGTCTTCACTGACAACAAAATTAAATTTCCTATTTCTTGGGCATTTGTGGTGATGAAACAACTATTTCAGTAAGTAATTTTTTGGCCTTTTCTTAAATTTATTTAAAATCTTTTTTTCTCTTAGATTTGGTGTAAAAGACATATCGTTGAAGGGAGATAAGATCTTCATCTCATTGTCCTACTCTCCAAAAGCCCAAACGCTGAAGAGAAAATTTGGAACGTTACCAATTCGCTATATCAGGGCTAAAATTGATAACGAGGACGAGTTTAAAATTATGGAGAAAGTGGTGAAGAGGTATAAATTCAACCTTGTCGATGATGATGACTCACCACCTGCTATACAAGGAGGGTCGAAGAGAAAAATGATTGATTGCAACGACACCAGCGATTCTGAGGACGACATCGACGATGACAACGACGACGACAAGGTTGTGAAGCAGCAAGAATCCTTTAATTTAGATGAAATTGAAGAGTTCTTGGGTGAAGATCAAAGTAGAAGCAGTACCAACAGCAAAAAGATAAAAATGTAAAAGCAAGATAATTTGCAAATAATTAAAAATTAATTTAATAACTTTATTTCTAGCAAAAATTCTGGTGGGAGAAAAGAGTAAACGACTAAATTTGTACTTAAAGCACAAGTTGATGGCATTTAATTAACGGAAGACTGTTTGATTCCATTGGTTATAAAATGGGAAATGTAATAAATATATTTTGTGATTTTTTAAATTGCCTTTCATTTAATTCCAATGAAGAGGAACATTGCAAACGCACTTGTGACTTTTGTTGTCATTTAACGTGTGAAGTTAATTTGGTAGATGGAAGGGGTGATTGGAATGATAACGACTATATAATAAACCGTAGTCATTCAGTGGCACCTCAGTAAACATTATACATATATGCCATTACCTGTAAGATTGAATAAAAAGAGCAAAATAAGAAGAAAAAATATGTCATTCGAGCACAAAGTTTTAATACTCTTTTTATTTGCATTTTTCTATAATATAAATAAATTTATTTATTGTATCAATTGTATCATACAATTGTATCAATTGTATGATAACAACAACGACAACAGAACATCACCAATCTTTATAAAAATTGAGAAATATGAGATTCCAGTGCTTCAAAACGGTACTTTTTTTCTATTTGAATTGGATGAGGAACGCGTAAATTTACAAAGATATCCTGCATTTTACCATGAAGATCTAGTATTTCAACTAGGAACCATCATAAGAAATATGAAGTCTGAGATTGTTGGATACACTATTGGAAATTATGAAAACTATTATCCAATCACACCACGAGAATGGTGTCAAATGTATTGTGGGAATTATGGACTGGAAAAACTCGTAGGAAAAAGAAAAATGTACTATCGCGGACATCGATTTGAATCACTTGAAGATTATCAAAAGCAATTGGAACTTGTAGGAATTAATGTGAATACTTTATGTTTCATATATGTGTAGTAACACTTATAAATTAAATAAATGAATTAAAAAGATATTTTTTTTTATTATCTAATATAATAAAAACCAATAAAAAACTTTAAATACAATCAAAATTTTATTAGAAATTAACAAATTACAAAATAAAACTTAGATTTTATTACATAGATAAAAGAAATATAAGTGGTAAACGTTTTGCAAGCTGCAAGTGAGACTATTGTCTCCATGTCCATTGCAATGGTTTTCTTTGAACATGTATTCCATCTTCTCTTGAGATGGTATGTTCCTCCATTTTTCTTCCAAATTTACAATTGTGGCATTTAAATTTAAATTTAACGATATTAGCCAGTTCCTGATTTCGTTTCCCTTCACTGCAATTTCAATTTCTCCAAACGATGAGCCATTCCTGCTATTCTCGATCACAAAGTGTTTTATAAAATCGGAGATTCCTTCATAACTTAAATATTGCCAGTCCGCATAATCATCGTATCCCCATTCCAAACCATGCTGATTCTCTTTTAACCATTTAAAATGTTTAGTCACCAGACCATGGAATAATGACTGAGAACATGGTGGTTTTACAATAGCATGAACAGAGGCACCGTCTTCAGTATTTATGATGGCAATCTCTTTGCAAATGAAGCTTGAATTGTCATAGGAAAATCCTTGCACATCCAAAATAAACATTTTCACTTTTTTTCTTTTGAACTTCACACTACTAAAATTATTTGATTTGTGCTGCTGCTGCAACTCGTGAATGCTGAATTTGTAATGAAGAGAAATAAATCAATTTCGGCTTTATAAACCCTTGCACATATTTTTTTATAAAATTCGCACACGTCCGGTCAAAGGTTCATATTCAACAAACTGTTCATGTAAAACCAAACAAAATGCTGATGTATCGTCTGGTATTTCAGCACTAGTTTCAAATTCCAATCGAGCATCAACAGTACCATGTTTCACAAATTCATTCTGATGTGAGCAATCAATAACAAGTAATGGTGCATGAGATTTAAACGTGATAAGATTCAAAAGCGGCTCACATGTAATTTTATTGTTGAAATAATATGATTGTTGGAATTTACTATACATATCATAGGCTAAAGCGTACTGTTGATTTGTATAATTTAAATTTAAGTTTTCATATGGGTATGATTGTGAATTTAGGTACAACTTAATGTTTTTCAACTGACAGTGATCAAATATGGTAGGATCTTTCTTCAGATTATTTTTTCGATCAGTTTGCAATCCGAAAATTACAAACCTTGGTTTTTCCATAAATGTGGATGCTTTCAGTACCCATGTGAAGTTATGAGCTTTGGGTAAATTTGAATATGTGAACAGCTCCCATCGCCGATGAGCTATCGATATTGGTACATTTTTTTCGATAATATTCATAATTTTTAATTTTTCATAGTCAGAAACGGAATAGTGTGGCACTTTCCAAACAATTTTGGAGAGGGTAACTTTTCCCTTTTCCGATCCACTAGTCTCAATGCATGCATCCAAATCATCACTGGATCGAATTAGAACTAACTCTTGCCGTTGATTAATTAAAATTTTTTTGTAATCTTCTGCAAAACCCAACACTGATGCCAGTGGTAAACATATCTCAAACAAGCCATTTGAAGAATTGTAACAATTTTTTGCATTTTGAAACGGTGTCCAGCTTGAGTTCATCAATGCAGAACTTTCGTTAGGTGTAAGAGAAATGTAGGCTTTCATTGAGGACGTTATACCTGGACTCTTGACACGGTCAATTACCACACCACCAAGTTCAAAACGAATTTCTTCAAAGAGAAAAGCGATAAAATTATTAACCAATTCACATTTTGTAGTAACGGCTGTTCCATCGTGCTTAAGAAATCTTCCTTGAATCTGCAGATAACTGTGACCGGGAGCAGTTAAGAGATCCTGCTGTTGGATTATGATACGACATTCATCGTTGTGTTTCAAATCACCCGCCGTATAAGATTGATACGAGTGAAATTCTACATTTGTTATTCTATTATCTTCTACAGCTTTTCCCCTAACGTTTAAAACACTTGCAGCACTCATTTTAATTTTTTTTTTACTTTAAATCCAATCGATTCGAGGAAATGACGATTTTCAGTTGAAAGTTCTTTTTTAATGTTTTCTTTGTTTTGTTGTTGTTGTTCAATTTTTTTTCTATCACTTATTTGAATTGGTAAATTGAAGCGTAGTACCATAACAATCTATGAAATCACTTTACGCAAATGCAGTGTTATCGAGACCACTTCATCTCTAAAATTGATCGTTTCTCCATCTTGGTCTACTATTTGTAGTATAATCTTATTTATGACATGCGTATTAATTGGTAAATAAATAACATTTTGTGGGCTTTCAACTATTTTCTCACCGACTGCCTCTTTGGGGTAAAAAGAGTGAAGAATATGTACAGGTTTACCATTTCTAAATGAATTTATTACAATATTACAATCTATCCCAATCATATTTACACGCATAATATCAACATGAGAATCAGATTCGTGTGTTTTATTTTTCGATAACAGTTTCCGTTCAAAACCCAATAAAGCACCAATGGAATTGGGTTTGGAGAAGTCGATGTCCTTATTGCACTTAATTTCACATTTTAAAGTATTATAATTTGGTTCAAGCACCAAAACTGTTTTTTCACTGGTTTCTTTTAACTCCTTTATTTTAATAGCTTTCTTTAAAAATGTATTTATATCAACCACATTATAACTTCCAACAGGAATTTCAATCACCTTATCTTCATAGTAAAATTTATTATTTTTTTCATCAACATTTGGTATTGAATTGTAACCACTAAAATTGGTTAATCCAATTTCATATGTTGATCCACTTTCTAGTTCCAATGGTGGATTAAAATTAGCTACTAATTCAGAGGTTTTCTCTTCGGAAAAACAAAAGTAGTATGACATTATTGAGAGTTGGAAAAAGACTAAAATTAATTTTGTTTTAGTTATTTATTTATTAAAAACTGAATACATAAATGTCCACAATTATATTCATTAAAATCTTGATATCGTTGATGATTATATAGAATACTACATTGTTGACCACGTGAATGAAAATATCGTATAGCTTCTTGTGGCGGCTTCAGATCTCCAAAACTATCAAAATATTCCACGAAATCATCACTATTTTTCCTATAGGCAACCCAATGAGTTCCAACGCCATCGTCATCATCCAAATTAATTACACCACTTTCATTTTTCCATATCCTCTTGGGAAGTTTATCACGAGAAAAAACACCTCGAAATCTGGGTATTTTTAATTTTTTTGCATATTTCACAATATCAACATTTGTAAGGGGTCTATTTGGTAACCTAATTTCAGTACATGATGATTTTCTTAATGATCTAAAAAAATGCCCATTCCTTTCTTGTGTGTTTTTAAATATAAACCTTTTCCAAGGGCAATAGCTTCCATGGTCTTGTTGTGTCGTTGTGCTTCAACTAACTGTTTTTGGGCGGCTTTTGCTGAATTTATTGCTTTTGCTATGCCAGCTGCTCCACCACCCAATGCACCCAATGCACTCAGTCCAGCAAAAATTGGAATCAACGGCAAAATTCCTCCAGTTTTACTATTAGGGATTGGAATTATCCGTGAACGTTTAGTTTGCTTCTTTTGAGTTTGAGCTGATTTCATTGCAGCCATAATTGCATCATTTACAGTTTTTGCACCACTCTGAGACAAATCTTTTCGAATTCTCTTAGTCATTGTTTTAAAACTAATTTTTTTGTTTCGTTTCACATTTTTTCTCTTTCTTTTTTTAGAAACTTTACGACTGTTTCTTGATGACAACATCTCTCTCTCTCTCTCTCTACAACTTATTCTTTTCAACTTGTAACAACTAATACAATACTGCTTTTAACACTGAATAGTGTATATGAATATAAGTATTATTTATGTAAATTTAATTCTTTTTTCACCCCCACCATTATTATTATTATCATGTTCATCTTCATCAATGAGTCTACGTTTACTAGCTTTTAGTTTTGGTTCGAGTTCTGATAAACTGTCAGTCAATTTAATCTTTTTATTATCAAAATCATCTTCATCATTTTCAATTTCAGCTTTCCTTTTACGTAACTCACTATTGTAGTTATCATCTAGTTCCATAGGTGTTACAGGGTCATAGATTTTTCTTGAACGTTTTCGTGTTGAATTTTTCCTCTGTTTTGGTATCTTGTTTTTATCATTATCTACAAGTTTTCTAGTAGTAGTAGTAGTAACTTTCATTTTTGGTTCCGTCTTTTCAACAGTGTCTATTGTAATCATGACATTTTTAGTTCCATTATCATCATCAGTTCCTTTATTTCTTTTTAAATTAACTGAAGCTTTAGAATCAACTTGTCTTTTGTTATGCATATTTCTTTTAATTCTGTTGTTGGTTTTGATTGTGTTTTTTTTGCTTTTCACCATCTCCATATCTTCTTTCGATTTGTATATTCTACTGATACAACGTTCTAAACTATTTTTTACCATCAACAACTCCTTTTCACATTGGTTAAGTATTTTCTTACAATTAGTTTGTGATGATGCTAATCCCATTCCTAATTTAAGTTTAGCCTTCATTGCTCCTGCCACACCTAATGCTGCTACTTTTTCTGACCATGTAGCGTTTCCAGAACGGAATCTCTCTAATGATTTTTTTGCAAGAATTTTATCAGCTTCATGTCTTGCGGCTAAATTTTGACTTTCTGCATATGCAATATCATGATCTTTACATGCAGCGTCAAGACCATTAATTCCTTTGTCACCTTTCCTCAAACGCTCCTCGAGTTTTGTATTCGGACCGCAAAACTGATAACCAGGTATATGTAATTCGTAAGGTATTTTATAGAGAGTTTTTTCCAATAAACCGCGACCACGCTTACTAACATGATCACTATTATGTTTAGAATTGATCATCTCTATGTGTGTTAACGAGCGCGTGTGTTTACAACCAGTGTGACCAACTAGAGAAGACTAACTCACATATAAATTAAAAGCCTGTATTTATACAAAAACAGTATTAATCAAAATTTCATAGTGAACATTTATCAAAATGAGAGTTGTAAAACAAAAAACCTTACTCAATATTGAAAATAATGATTTAAAAAAAAAAGATATACTCAAACATAGTGTTTTATTGCCAAGTACAATTCGTTGTCTAGTGATTGGACCTTCGAATTGTGGAAAGACTAATGTTGTAATAAGTTTATTAGAACACCCGAATGGTTTAAAATTTCAAAATGTTTATGTATATTCTAAAAGTCTATATCAACCGAAATATACATATCTGAAGCAATTGCTTTCACCTATCAAAGATATAAGTTATCATGAATTCAATACCAGTGAAAATATAATGACACCATCACATGCTCAGCCAAATTCAATTTTTATTTTTGATGATGTAGCATGTGATAAACAAGATGTAATACGTGAATATTTTAGTATGGGAAGACATAACAATATTGATTGTTTTTATTTATGTCAAACATATGCCAAGATACCAAAACATCTAATACGGGACAACGCAAACACATTTGTAATTTTTAAACAAGATGAGCTAAATTTGAAGCACATCTACAACGATCATGTGAGCACAGATATGACGTATGAACAATTTCGAGAAATGTGTTCATTATGTTGGAATAAACCCTTTGGATTTCTAAGCATCTTTAAAGATTGTGACCTTGATAAGGGAAGATATCGAATGGAATTCGATCACTATATACTATTGCATTAAAATAAGAAGAAACTTTATAAACGTTTATATCTGTTTTCGTTCATTCTATTAACAGGTACTTACCTGTTTATTGAAAAACAGATACCAGTTTATTATAAACAGGTACCTGTTTATTATAAAACAGATAGGAAACAGCTTTTCCAGTTAGTCTTTATTCTGGTATTTAATTGAAAGTACTTGTATAGAAACACACAAAATGAGGTCCAACAATTATGAACAAGATATTAAGAAAAGATTGATTGCCAAGCGAAAAATCATTCGAAATAAATTGGATATATTAAAACGTGGTGATTTTGCACGGGAACTTAATTTCTCACCAATAACTAAACATTTAAAAAGTATTGAAAATAAAATTACTGAAACTACATCATCAACAGAGACAACTCCATCACCAACAAGAACAACTAGCCTGCTAGGAACTCCAGATAAAAACCTGAAAAAAACACCTGTGAAACAACAACAAGAACAGCCAGTCCAAAATCTGAAAGATGAAGATGTTTTTGAAAGTGAAAATTATGTTTATGAATATAACAATCAAGATGATGATTACGATAATCAAATCTTTACAACAACAACAAAACCTCGGTATAGTCAAATCGTTATAGATGAATATTTGGAACAATACAAACCTTTACCAAGAAAATATGTATATGAAATGATTAACGACACTGATGGTGATTTTGATCATAAATATGGAGTAAGATTTGATTCAGACACTGAATCATTTTACATTGGTGATTCTAAATTTGAAATTGATGGTAATGATATAATGTTCAAAAAGAAACGTTACCGCGGTACAATTGGATTGTATGAATTATTATTTAAAAAACAGCCTCATGAATATACCAATGATGACTTAGATGCATATAGAGAAATCGTGTTGAAAAGTAATGCCAATAGACGGCACTATAAAGCTAATCAACAAATTGATGGTAGTCGATTATGGAAATATAGAGAAATTATTGCACCTATGACTGCTGAGACATCACGTATAAAATCTAAGTCTTCCCCATCGATGGTGGTGGCGACTGGTACCGGTCTACTTAAAGAAGTCAACAATAATTCATCAGATTATATTTACTGGGATGACCCTAATGAGCTGGTGAGCAGGCTACGTCTGTTAATTGCATCCCAACAAGCAGGGCATACACATCACAGAAACGAAATTGTTAGTATTATTGAAGAACTGAAAGAAGCTCAAATTATTGAGTAGAAACTATGACAAGAAAAACGAAAAAATCAGTAAATATAATTAATAATAATAAGAATAATAATAAGCAAAACACTCCAATAAAACGTCAAGTAGTTGAAGAACTCCACAAACAAGCACGAAAAAATTTTAAACGAAGACGTGTAATAATCAAATCGATAAGAGATTTATATCAAATTGATCTGATTGACATGCTTCCATATGCAGATTTTAATAATGGTTTTAAATATATTCTTGTTATAATAAATTGTTTTTCAAAATATGTTTGGGCATATCCGTTAAAATCAAAAACTGGACCTGAAATTGTTGAAAATATGGAAAAGGTATTAAAAGAAGATCCTCCGAAAAACATACAAAGTGACATGGGAAAAGAATTTTACAACAAGTATTTTAGGAACCTGATGCAAAAGTATAATATTAACCATTACAGTAGCTACAGTGAAAAAAAAGCATCAATTGTTGAAAGAGTCAATAGAACATTGAAAAATAATATGTGGAAGGAGTTTAATTATCATGGTCATTATAAATGGATCCAACTGCTACCTGATGTTGTAAAAAAATACAATAACACTAAACATAGGACAATAATGATGAAACCTTCTGATGTGCGACAAAAACATGAAAAAATTATTTTGAACAATGCATATAATAATATCAAAAGAGCTGATTTAAATACAAAGTTTCACTTAGGTGATCATGTAAGAATCTCCAAATTACGTGGTGCATTTGACAAAGGATATATGCCTAATTGGTCTGCTGAAATTTTTACAATTAAAAAAATTCAGCTAACCAATCCCACAACTTATTTATTACAAGATACCAAAAATCAGGACATTAAAGGTGGATTCTATACAGAACAATTACAAAAAGTTAAATATCCTGATGTCTATTTAGTGGAGAAAATTATTAAGAGAAATAAAAACAGGGTGTTAGTTAAATGGTTAGGATTTGATAATACACATAATAGTTGGATTGATAAAAATAATGTGCAATAAATTACTAATATTAAAGAACTTTCTTTAATTTATTACACTACCAAATACAATGAATGCTCAGTCCTTTACCTACAAGTTTTCTTAGAGTCTAATCTATTTCCAAAAAAAAAGAATTACTCAGGCAAGGCTAGGCTTGCACAATGCAAGCAACATAGCTTCTAATCGAAAAAATCAAACTAGCAACACAACTATGTGGCCGCGTTGTATACGGTACGGGGACCCGAAGCCGCAGGTCCCCGGTTCGATTCCCGCTGCTGGCACAACTTTTTTTCAAACATTACTCACCATTAGACCGTCTTCTACAACTCAATAGGTCTTGGCTGCTGCGGTCACTTCTTCAGCGGCACCAGTCCTCAGGTGAGGTGGGCTCTTGAAGAAGAAGAATACGTGTGTGCGTGGTCTTGGGTGATGCCACTTCTTCAGCAACTTCTTCTGGTAAGGTCAATTACAAGAAGTAAAGGTCACAGCTGAAGAAGTCTGCACCCCCCCTTTGCGTGGTCTCTGTGGATGGACGCGCCATCCTCAGTCATAGGACCCCGCTTCCTATACTACTCCCAGTGACGTCACGCGAAGTTATCCCCTAAAAAAACCGCTTTCCTAAAAAAAAAACGTTCCCCTAAAAAAACCGCTCCCCTAAAGAAACCGCTCCCCAACAAAAACCGCCACTGTAAAAAAAAATAGGTCGCTAAATGACATCACTTGCAATAAAGGTCATTTGTGCAAGGTTATAAACAGAGGAAATGCATTGAAGAATGTTAAGTGCATTACTTTCGCCTATCTATGACGCAACAGCATCACATCAGGCTCTTACACGTTCAAGGTCGTGACAGCACTGTTGGCAATAAATAGGTTATAGGAATACTAATGTAGAGACATGAATATAAATTTGTTATATATGTTTTTATTATAATAAGACATATAAGATTATAATTTAATTTTAATATTATTTTAAAGAACAATCATTTATTTATACAAGAACAAAGGTAAATGGAAACAATAATATAATTCTTAAATAGACAAAATATTTACTACATTAAGAATAATATTAATTAATTTTCCCAATATTTCATAATGTTACACAATAATTACATATTATTAATTGTTTTAAGTTTTTGCAATTTTAAAACAGCGGTTGTTGTACAATTTTTAAAATTATTTTCAAAGTGATATCCACAATTTGGGATGGTTTCATCTTCAAACTCATATTTGTCCATATCGAGAACAATTGGAAGTTTTGGAATATACTGTTGCAAATATTCACTACATCCCCTATTTTTCACATACTCCGTATCCATGTTCAATAATTCTTTTCTTAGAATCGGTATCAAATATTTGTTGTCAAAACAAACTTTTCTTTGTTTCCCATTACAATTCCAATTTAAACCACATATTTGTCTTGTATAGCTTCGAATTTCTTGTTGTACATCTTTATTTAGAAATTCAAACTTTGTATCCGGTTCAAATAAAAAATGTTTCAAGTATTGTTCATTACATGTTATGCAACAACACTCACAACTTTTTAAAATACTTAATTCTTTCAGAAAGAACATATTTCTTATATTAAACCCCAATATATCAATAAAAGCAATTTTAACTTTTTCACAAATATAATTGTTAACATCTTTCATTGTGGTAGCTTATAATGCTCTAACTGACTTTGTTAATGGTGAATACGAATATATATGATCCGATAATATTATTGCATATGCCGTTGTGTGTTGGGGGGCATTTTCTCTCAAAGAAAATTGAATGCGTAAATCCAATAATGACGAATTAGAATTTAATAGCTCCTTTTGACGTGACACGTCAAATACAACTAAAGGCGCCACCTTGGCAAATAAATCATGACTTAGTAACGGTTCATTTCTCTTTTCATAATATGAATTTTGGAAATTTGCATACATGTCATATAGAATTGCAAAATTATGATTTTCAAAGTCTACATGCAAGTTGTCATATGGATAACATTCGGAATTCAAGAATAATTTGATATCCGTTAGTTTACAATGGTCGAAGGTTGCAAGGTTTTTATTTAATTGGTTTTTTTTATTCGTTGATAAACAGAAAATTACATATCTAGGTTTTTCTAATTGTGTTGATGATTTTACAACCCAATCAAATTCTTTAGATGTTTGTAATTCGGGTATTGTATATAGGCTCAACAATAGGCACCCTCCAATTAATTTTATTAATACTTAAATGCAACTTATCTGACCCCGATTCATATATAGCATTGGTGTTCGTATTACTTCTAATAAGAATCAGTTCCTGTTTCATAAAAACAATAATTTTTTTGAAATCCTCAGCGAAACCCAATAAAGTTCGTAGAGGGACACAAACCGCAAACTTTCCTTCATTTAAATGATAAAAACAGTTTTCGTCTACATTCCATCCAGCGTTTTTAAAATAATTTATTTCTCCAGGTGTAAGCGACAATAGCCCTTTGATAGTGGATATGATTCCGGGTGAATGACAAGATTCAATTGTTTTACCATTTAATTCATATCTGATTTCCTCGAATAAAAACGGTACAAAATTATTTATTAATTTTCCAGTAAGAGACGGTTTTTTGTCTGTGATTCGAACTAACGATCCCTCCACATATATGTATGATTGCGACGGTATAGTTAAAATTTCCGATTGTGGGATTGTAATTCGAATTTCGTCATTCTCATTGAAAGAATTTGTTGCGTAAGGTAAATACGAATGTTTTTCTAGTTTAATAATTGAATTGTCAAATACTGGACCTTCAACTACATTTAGAATTTCATCCATTATGTTTTAAAACCTTTAGTCCCAAGGATTTTAAAAATTTGATATTAGATTTTGTTAAACCACCTCCTCTATTATAAGATGGACAAGCACTACTATTTGTTTTTAAATCTTTTTCCATATTTATATAATTTTTGTTGTATTTAATTACCATTTTAGAGAACTGTTTTGACGGTAAATATTTCAATGTAAATATATTATGGATTTAGTTATAATAATTTTCACTCTTTTTACGTAGGTGCAATCTTGCTGTTACACGTTCACCTCTGAGATTAACAATATTACCGTCTTGATCAACTATTTTAAGTTCAATAAAATGAATTTTGTTTGTGTTAAGGGGATAATAGATAACATTTTCCTGATTAATCGTCTCACGGAACCCGAACGGGTTACTGAATGTAAAGTGGAATATTGAATGTCCTTCTTTACCATTATGAAAATTTCCTTTAGCAATATTACACTCTACACTTATTACGTTAACTTTAAATATGTCAATTAATTTGTCTGATATCGCCAATACATTTGGTTGTAAAACAATATGTCCAAAACCTAATAAGTTCCCTATTGAATTTTTATCTGTAAAATCCACACTATGATCACATTTAATTTCTGATTTTAATGTAATTTTATTAGCTGTTAAATCAAAGTTAATTTTTTTTGTCAAGTTCTTATTTATTTCATTAATTTTTTTTATTATGTAGTTCTTTAGTTCCTCAAATTCATATGCCCCCTCAGGTATAATAATAGTCTCATTACCAATTTTAATAGTATTACAATTATTATCTATATTAGGCACACTATTGTAAGTTTCAAAATTCACTAATCCAATTTCAAATTTTTCCGGTGGTGTTAAATAAATGGGTGGATCAAAATACGAGGTCAATATTGATGAATTTCCGTTAAATGTAAACGTTGTCATATTACGTGTTGTTATATAAAAATTTTAAACACAAATGTCCACAGTTATACTTATTTAATTTTTGAAAATTATTATAATTATAATCTATTTTAGAAAATCCGTTTGAATTAAAATACTTTACTAAGATACTTGGTGGTGGAAGGCTACCAAAAGAATCAAAATATAACACCAAATTTTTGTTTTTTATAAAAGATACCCAATGAGTTCCCTCTCCACTATTTGAATCTAAATTTACAATTCCACATTCTTTATTTTTATTAATTATTGGAGGTAATTTATCTTTCATGAAAACACCCCTGAAATGTGGGATTTTTAATTGTTTGACATATTTCTCTAACTCAATATTAGTTAATGCATGACGTGGTAATTTCAGTGGAAGTTTTTTTTAAAAGCAATACCATATCCTTTTTTATAAGGTTTCAAATATAAACCTTTACCTATCTCAACTGATTCTAATTTTTGATTATGCCTTTTATTTTCTTCTAAATTTTCTTTTGCTGCATTGGCTCTTTTTATAGAGGAAACAATATTTGCTACACTTCCGCCTAACGAGCCTAAGAGAGAGGCGGCACTTAATATTGGCAACAATGCGCCAATAAATCCACCAGACTTAGGTATTGGAATAATTCTAGTTGGCCTCTTCGCTTTCAAGGTATTTTTATTAGCGCCTAAGGCAATTTTTACAGCTGCTTCAAGGTCTTTTGGTTTATGTTTCCTTAACGCTATTTTTGCTTTTCTAACTGCACTATTAAAACCTATCCCCTGTCCGACTTTTGTTTTCCTTCCTTTTTTACGTCTCATAGTTTTTTTAAACCTCCCTCTCTTATCATATCCAAATCCTAACATTGTTTTTCCTTTCATAGCCCCCGCTACCAACAATGATGCAAACTTTTCTTTTAAATTTGAATCCTTTGCTTTAAAACGAGCAAGCGCTTGTTTCGTTAAAATTCTATCTGCTTTATGTCTTGAAATTAAGTCTTTGTTTTTCCAATAAAAAATATCGTGTTCTTTACAATGCTGATCTAATTGATTTATTGGTTGACTATTTCTCGCAAGTCTATTTTCGAGTTGTGTATTAGGTCCACAAAAATTATAATTAAATATATGCCACCCTTTTTTTTTAAGTTTATCAAATACACCCCTTCCCAACATGAATTGAAACTATACTAAATGTGTTTAATAAATTCCTTTTATTTATAAAGTAAAAATTATAAATTTATAATCTTCTTATTTGAAAATAGAAATAACATGTAATAAATATAATAAAAACGGAATACAATATATTAGATATTATAAAACCCGTCCTCCAACTCCAACCGGTTTGTGGGTCAATGGAGCAGGTCTGGTTGTGCTGTGATTGTTTGCCGAAGGCGTTACCCAAAGTGCGTTGCCATTCATTAGATTCAATGACCGAACCACTACTTTGGAAATATTTTAATTTGTAACTTATTACGGATGTGTTTGTATTTTTTATGATGGTCTTATATATTGTTAAATTATATGGAGAGTTAATGTTTTCCATTCGAGTCCATGATGAAGGCCAATTATCATTTTTCGTACCATTGTAATCCAAACAGATTAAAGCATCGATTGTGTCATCGGGCACCACAACATAAAACGTAGAATTAATTGTTGCAGTGAAAAAAATAAAATTACTTAAGATCGATAGATTTGAGAACATGTTGTCACAAACCAAATAAAATCTATACTAAATCGCTTTATTAATCCAACCTCTTTTATTTACTCCAAGAAATTTGACATATAATTTTCTGCCGTTTTGTTTTTTTCTTAAAATTTTTTCCACTAGATAGATATCCGGATAATTGGACAACTGTAACTCCTGTTCATAAAAACATCCTTTAATTATCTCACCATTTTCATCTTCTAAAATATATGTTGTGGGATCGGTTAATTTTATAGATTTAATTTTAAAAATCTCGTTAGACCACGTTGGAGTATAACCTTTAGCGAATAGTTCACGATATTTACTTATTCTAACACTGTCACCAACTTTAAACTTGTTTATAATTGTTGCACGTTTCAATCTATTATATACAGTTGCCAAGAGTTTTTTCTCGACTTTTTTATTTACATGAATCGGTTTCATTTTAATTGTTGAATGATGTGTGTTATTGTATTTATTTAAAATTTCTTGTAAGATGTCGTACCATTTATAGTTTCCTCTGTAACTGAATTCCATCCATAGGAGGTTTTTTATAGTTTGAATAACCCGTTCAACTATAGAAGCTTTTGTTGTGCTGTATGTGGAATAATGATTTATAGTATATTTATTCATTAAATTTTGAAATTGCTGGTTATAAAATTCTTTTCCCAAATCTGACTGAATATTTTTAGGAATATTATCGGGTTCAATAATCGATGCCATTGCCGGAACAACATCTTTTGCTGATTTTGTCTTAATTGGACGTGCCCACATATATTTTGAAAATGTATCAATCGCGATTAAAATATAGTTATAACCCCGATTTAATCTTGAATATGGACGCATTTCAATTAAATCTATTTGATATAAATCACGAATACCTTTCATTATAACTTGTCGCCTAGGGAAATGTTTTCTCGCAGGCTTATGTAATTCCATAACAATTTCCCTTTTAATATCTTGACTCATGATTACGAATGATTAAATTTTGAATGATGTTTAAATTTGTAAAACCGCATAAGAATATATTAAATCAATCTTATAGAATGACTTTGTGTTCTCTTAGTTCTTCTAATATAGACTGAATTTCGTTTGTGTGAGCGTCACTTCCGCTTTGTGAACTGGCTACAAGCAATTTAAGCCTTTCTACAAGTTCATTCGCATCATCCCAATAGACATATTCCCTTTTTTTAGTATTATAATTCAATGTTGTTTTAGATGGATCAATCGCAATAACTTTTAAAGGATTAGATTTTTTAAATTGATGTCCAGCACCACTTTGTGTTCGAGTTGGTTTTCTTAATTTTGATATTTGGGACATTTCTTCAGCTTTCATCATTGTCATAATAGGTTTAATTACAAATCTATACTTGTCACTACGGTTTCCCAGAGCTTGGTCATTAACGTTAAAATTTCTTTTATTCGCATTAGTAAGATTAATGAGTTTACCATAAATTTCTCGATCTTGTTGTGTAATCGAATCATCGTTTGGGTCATTCTTAAAAATTAATTCATACAATCCTCTAGTTCCTTTGAATTTTTGATTTTTAATAACTAAATCGTTATCTACAAAATCCATAACACTGTCTCCAAAAGTAATTTTGTCTGTATCCATGTCATGCCTAACATAATTTGTGTCATACTCATCCTTTGTGTCTCTTATTCGTCCCTTAATGAAAGGTCTAATTAAGTCACCAAACTGATTTAAATATTCTTTTAAACTATCATCAGTGATGGTAGAGTAATCTAACGTATTAGAGGGCTGTATCGGTTCCGGTTTATCATCAAAGTAACTTTCATTTGGCTGGTGAAAATAAATTTCTTCTAATCTACTGTCCAAGAATTGGGTTTCATTATTCTTTTCTTTAAATGTTTGATTTAAATCTTCCTCTATAGTGGTACTATTTTTAGCAGATTTGTTAGCAAAAAACACATCATCATCATCGTCGTCATAATTTACATTAGTTTGGTTTAGCGACCTATTTGGTTTCTTTATTTCACTTTTCACTTCGACATCTTGTTGTTCTTTTTTAATATTGGGTAAATTTAAATGTTTTGAATCAAAAGACTCCTTTAAAATTTTCTTAAGTGGTTGATATTGTAGGTCTAAATACTTTTCAGTATCTTGACGTTGTGATTTAATTGTGTCAAATTTTTTTTTACACTTTTACGGGCTTTTATAAGTTTTTGTGTTAATTGCTTATCCATTAATAATTTTAAATGATACACTATGTCTGAACAGTATGACAGTAAACACAATAATAATCGTTTTTAAAACAGTAACGTAAAACCGTTTATTTCCTTATATCTGTATATAATGATCAAAACCCCTCCTATAGCGCCCATTGGTAACAGGGTCCTCTTTCGATATTGCTAAAAAATCATATTTATCATTCCAACAAAATTTACATATATTTAGAAATTGTTTGAATGACATATCGGTATTTACATGATCATTATAAATATGTTCAAGACTTTTTCTGTCACAACAAAATATTATTAAAAAATTTGCATTTTCCCGTAACAAATGCTTACATGTTTGAGCATAACTTTGTGTCAAATATATACAATCAATCAATTTGTGCCGACCCATTGCAAAATATTGTTTAATAACACTTTGATTTTCACATATTATATCGTCAAATATAAAGACAGAATTCGGTTTCGCTTCAAGTGGTTTAATAATGTCATCATGTTCAGAAAATTCATAATATCCCATTCCTTTTATAGATGATATTAATTTAAATAGATATCTATATAACGGTTGAAAAAGAGTTTTTGAAAAAATGTATACATTTTCAAATTTTAATCCATTTTCATGTTCTAATAAATTAATTACTAAGTTTGATTTTCCACTTCCACTTTTTCCAACAATGATCATTTTAACTTGTTCTATAGGAAATAAATTAGAGTGTCTAACATTATTTTTTATGTTACATAAAACATTATGTTTTTCAATACCCAAGGTGGTTGGTTGTTTTTTTACGGCCAGTTTTTCCATTTTAAACTTTTATTATTGATGTTACAAAATAGTTCTTCTTAGAGTTTAATATAATTACAATTTGAACCTTATATTCATTGCTATAAAGAGATATTTAAAGACAGGTTTGTGGTTACTTCTAACCAATAGAACTATTTTTTTAATGGGTGTACTTTATGTGTCCCCGCCTTTGCTAATTCGTTGACTAATACAAGGTACTGACCACCAGCCAGGTATACATATAAATGACCCCTCTCTCTGTGTCTCTCTTTCTCTTTCTGTATAATTTTTGTTTACCTGTATTTATGGTTTCATTTAAAAATACATCCACGAACAAAATCAAACACATATATATATATGTTTAAGTATTATGTTTTATTAATTTTTCAAAATTACAAGTAAAAATCAAATATAAACCTAACACGTTTAAAACATATATTACAAAAGTCAAATTAAACATACGCTATCACTCATGAACATATTATTTGAATTTATAAACACAAAATTAATTATAAATTTATCATTTAAAATATAGTTATGAAATTACAAATTTAAGATCTCCCATGACCAATGAACAATTAAATTGTTTCTTATTCTACAAATTTTAATTTTAAATATCCACCTTATTCTGTCTCGGATGGATCTTCAATGAAAAAAGACAGATTTCCATCCCCCACATTCTTATTGATTATGCTGGTTTGACCACCCAACTTTTGTGCATACTTTTAGGCAATAGCACCTCAGTATTGTCAGATAGTGTAATTATCATACATAATCCATACTTCATTTTTTGGGTGCGCACGGCTATTATAAAAGAAAACAGAATATAAATTATAAGTAATTATATATGGATATAAAAGTGGTATTATAGTTTATCTTACCTATAATCGTGTATTTTTCACCGATTTTAAGATCACTTAGTTTTTTCCATGATGTTTCAACATTGTTGAACATGTTCAATAAAGACACAGAATTTGATTGGCTTGCCATTATGACTTTGGGTTTTTTGTACGGTTGCTGTTAAAGACTAAAACCAACTGTAAAGAAAATTATAAAATTTTATGTTTATATATTATAGTAAACAAATAATTACCCTCTCTTTTAAAATCCTTCAATTTTATCATTTTGAATGTTTTGCACATATCCCCAAGGTAATGTGTCTATTTTATTGGGTAATAATTGTCGTTTGTCATCGTTCGAACAAAGAGCAATTTTATTAGAAGTAATAGTGTATAATTTATGCTTCTTGGATCTTATATGTGTTTCATTTAAAGCAAGTTTTTTATCCTTGAATAAGGCGTTGTAAAAGTCTTCAAAGGTGATTTTCTTAGAATTTGTTTTTTTAATACCCTTTATCCTTTTACTTTCAATTGCTTCACCATCGATTTTATAGGCATACATTTTACTTCTCAATCATATAATATGTGTCATAATTTTCCCATTTAGTTCATCTTTTAGTTTACCAGGTATTTTTGAAGTAATTGGCATATTAAATTTATTACTGACTGGATATGAAGAAGTGTCGAATAATTCAATGTTTCTTTTCATTTCTTCATAAATATCGTGTTCAGATATTTCATAAATAAGGTTATCAGTATCGGTATATAATAGTTTAGCAAAATCTCCATATTTCTGACGAATAAAATTATAATGAAAATCGTAAAGGGTTTGTTTAGCCATATTCAATATAGAAAATCCTATATAAATAGGTTTGTCTAATCGAACCTCAAGTTTATCCAATTCTATTGCAACAAAATTGTTAGAAAATATTGTAGATCGACGAAAATGTGGTAAAGATATATATTTTCCACAACCAAAATTTCCACCCCATTTTGAAACTAATTTAATATTTCTATATTTTTGAACAGATTGAATTGATTTTCCATATAAACAGTTAGTGCTGTTTTTAAAATAATTTTTCTCAAATTCACTTTTTGCTCTACGTCTCAGTTCGCTATTTAATTCAATAAATTGTTGCATCCATTTTGATTGTTTAAATTTTAATACTCTATGTATCTTTGTGACAATAAGATTATTTTGTAAACATAACTTTAAATATGCATGATGAATACAATACTTTTCTTTTGGATATAAAGTTGTTAATAATTTTTTTTCTTTTCCATTTGGTGGGACTAAATGTTCAGGACAAAATGGTAAATCTTTATGTTCGTCAAACATAAATTGTGGTGTTTCAATATCCACCTCTAGAAAATAACCTACGGACGAATCTTCATCGGGTAAGTTATTTAGATCAATTTCAACAGGATCTACCCACTCGAAACCACCATATGGAAGAGATTTACACATAACATAACCGTATAGATTTACAAAATCACCGTAAAAAAGATATTTAATAGGTTGTGTGGGATCATAATTACTCATATACTAGTAGTATAGAAATGTTATTTCTACAGTAAAAACGCCCCCCGCAGTACAACCCCCTAAGAAAACGGCTATAACTGGAAAAAAAGGGCCTTATACGTATACCCCTATCCCCTGCAACATTTTCACCCCCCACAACAACCCCCAGTGACGTCACGCGAAGTTATCCCCTAAAAAAACCGCTTTCCTAAAAAAAAACGTTCCCTTAAAAAAACCGCTCCCCTAAAGAAACCGCTCCCCAACAAAAACCGCCACTGTAAAAAAAATAGGTCGCTAAATGACATCACTTGCAATAAAGGTCATTTGTGCAAGGTTATAAACAGAGGAAATGCATTGAAGAATGTTAAGTGCATTACTTTCGCCTATCTATGACGCAACAGCATCACATCAGGCTCTTACACGTTCAAGGTCGTGACAGCACTGTTGGCAATAAATAGGTTATAGGAATACTAATGTAGAGACATGAATATAAATTTGTTATATATGTTTTTATTATAATAAGACATATAAGATTATAATTTAATTCTAACAAGCTACCAATTAAAGCATTAACTTAAAATACAAATTAATATGTTAATTTACTTATTATAATTCTATAAGATATAAAAATTAAATTAAACTCTTATACACATCAATTCTGATTTAACATATTTCAATGTCTTTACATAATCTTTGACATGTGTGGAGACTGTTTCTAAATAAGAATCAGGTATATCTTTATAATCTAAACAAGTTTTTTCCTTAATACAGACAAGGAGAAATTGTAATATTTTTTTATGTTCTTTATTGTCACATGGATTAAATATGAAATATTTATATTCACTCAATTTCTTTAACAGTGGAATATTTGTATAAACAATTGCATCAAGATATAACTTATCTATGTAGTAATATAGACTTTTATAATTTAAATATACATTGTCCAAACTTAAGTTTTCACAAACACTTGCAAAATTGATGTCATCTGGTGAATCGGAGCAAACAATTATACAATAATATAGAAGATGATCCGGATCCATTGCTTCAAAATACCTAACTGTTTCTTCATCAGCGTCAAACAAATTAGGGTTAGTTATAAAATCTATCAAACCCAATTTTGTAATTTTCACTTCCTTATTGGAAAAATGACGTATTAAGTTATCAATCAACAGGTCATATCTTTCTTTATTATCAAACAATTTCTTCATGGTATCATAATCCAGTTTGGACATTTTTCCAACACGAAATACTTTATTCGGTACAAATATAATATGTAATATTTCATCTAACCGTGGACCACCTTCAGTTACCTTGGAGTAAAGATAGTCTTCACTATTTTTAATTTTTTCACCCACTGCAATGAACTCTTTTTGGTCAAAATCACTTAACCATTTTTCAACACTTTCTGCCATTTTATCAATATTTTCTTGTGCTACTAACAAGAAGAAACTGAAAGGCTTTATAAATTTTCATTCTTTAAATAGTTTTTCATTAGGAAGGGGTAAAATATAACATATAATAAGTCAGTTATATGTAGTTTATAAGTTTATTCTTATATCTATAATTTTCAACATTATAAAAATTACATTATGTAATTTAATTATTAGTAATTAATATTATGTGAAAATATACGCAGTCATCATCGAAGTAGAAATGAATTTTACATGTGAATATAGCACATTTATACTAAAAAATTCACAATTTTATAAGTCATATTGATAAAAAAAATTTTTAAAGGAAGGAAATAAAACAATAGATTTATAAACATTTAATTTATTTATTTACAAAATGAAAATTAGAAACATTTAACATTTAAACAAACTTAAATTTATTTTATTTACAATTTACATAATACATAATTACTAAGTAATCATACAGGAGGAGGACATTACAATAAACTCACACCTTAACAGCAACTTTATATTGCTCTCGTATTATAAAAATATATTTATACATTTAACTAAATGCAAAAAAAAATTTAGCAAAAGAAAACCTAAACTTATTTCAAATGTTTTGTATAAAATTAAAATTAATTTTAAAGGTATTTTTTAGGTTTTAAAAGAATGAAATGATACGATGGATTAGTAAATATTAAATTCTTTTATTAAAAAAAATAAAAACATCAAATAGAATACATTTATATTTATTTAAAAATACATATATATATACATAATAATATACATAAATTAATTTTTTAAAAATTCTTATTTCTAAACATATAATATAAAATTAATTAAAATATTAATACTAAAACAAAATGGAGAAGTTTAATAAAAAAAATATTAAATCTTAAACATAAACTTATGAATATCTGTAAAAAAACATTAATTACAAAATAAATAGAAATCGACTAAAAAAAAAATGATCTTACTTTGTCATTAATTTTAAGTATCCTCATCCCAATTTTCCTCAGCCCTCGGGTGACCCAGTCTACGATCTTCCTGGAATTCCACCAGCGGAGTAAATGTCTGAAGGTATTTTAAATACCTTCGACACTCCAAGTGATGGTCCTCCATGTCCTTAATGTCGATGTATTTTTCACACCGACATAGGAAAAACACCTTCCCGGGGTAATTCTTTTTACATTTCTCCACATGATCGGCCATACCCATGACCGGGATGAAATGGCTGTGGTTGTAGGGACACACCTTTAGTTAAAAAATTATATATTAATACAATTAAATTAATATTTCTGGATATTCTTACCTTAAAAATGACATCGGTAATTGGGACGAGTTTTACGGACATGTTGTTAAAAATTCAATTTACTTTGAAAACTTTGAAACTGAATATCTAATACCGTATTGATCTGAATATATATACCATAATTTCCACTACTGATGAAGGGAAAGTTTACATTTTATGCATTATTGTGGATGTGATTTTGCAAATAAAAATTTTTAATTTCATATACGGTAATGCATGCATGTACAATTTACTCACATTGTAATAAAATTTTATGTGTATATACGTTACTGCACCCATGCACGATTTAGATACATTGTAATAAAATTTTATGTGTATATGTGTTGAAATATCAAGAAAACTAATGATATAATAACAGACCCACGTATTTGTATAATAGATACCAGTACATAAATATGACATCTTTTACTGAAATATCAATAAAACATTGATGTGCAATTAATTGAATATCTATTGAATTCCATGAAAAAAGTTTTATCTAAGATTGCATTATAATTGTAAATGAACATCCATACCAACGAAAATATGTAATATATTATTAAATATTACACATAAATAGGGTACTTAACCAAGAAAATTAATTCGATAGCCTTTGATAACGCTTGACCTGGAAATTTAATTCCTATTACATCGTTCTTTATTAATAGCATTCCTCCATCTATAGAAGAAATTTGGTTGTCATTTACATAGACTTGAAAATAGTTTAAATTTACATTTGAATTTAGCAATTTAAGTTCACATTCTTTAAGGTGAATAACATATTCAGTCCCCCCAGTACTTAATTTAAGAAAATTAGTTTTGGGATGTTTTATAGGTCCGGCATTGAAGTAAAGTATGAAATATCCTGTTAAAGACTTTAATTTAATTTCAATCTCTTTTTTAACATCATCTACCAATGTTTGCGTATCTGGTATCTTTTTAAGTGTATTTTCCACAGCTATAATTTGATTGTTGATATTATTTTTAAAATCATTAAATATTTCCGTAGATTCATTTGGATTATTTACTCCTACATTTTTAATTTTATTGTCAAATTCTGTTATCAGCTCTTGAATTCTTTCTGTTGAAACTGTTGTTATGTTAGAATTTATATTATTTTTTTCGATATATTTTTTAAAAACAAAATGAGAAATATGTTGACCGAACTTGTTTACACTCATTGTAAAAATGGGATATATTAATAAAATATTGAATATTTATATAATTTATTCAATCGCTTATATTTTTTAAAAACCAATTTCTACATAATTGTACATTTTGAAAAGAACAATTTAAAGAATTTACAAAATGTTTTTCACAGTGTGTTGCTGTATTATCTTTAATTTTTAGTTCCGATAAAGAAGGGCATTCCAATTCCAACAAATCTTGTATCACATTTGGGATGTATTGCTGTAAAACTTCTTTTTTATTTAATCCCTTTACAAAAATTTCTTTATCAGCAGGAATATTATCGTTTAGGAAGTTATACAATTCTTCATAATTAATTTCATTGTTCTTTGTTTCCCATTCTATTCCATGAAATCGATTGGTAATAAAATCCATATGACGTCTTGCGCTATAAGTTAACTTTTCTTTATTTAGTGGCATTGTGAAGAACTGATGAACGATTTGATTATTTTCTTTTAAAATCGCTAACTCTTTTACATAGAAAGGGTGTACATTTTTATATTGAAAACCCTGAATATCTACAAAATACATCTTTACCAGAGAAAGCTTAAGAAAATACTGAAGTTTGGCATTTTTTTTAATGCGTAAGAAATATGTTCACTCGAATAATAATAAAATAGAAGGTCAGAAAATAATATATAAAACCGACAAATGAACATTGAAAAGTACTATTACTATTCTATCAACCGGTTAGTTAATAATACAAGTATAGCATTTAATTTTCGAAATGAATTCTAAAGTATTTATTGATGGTGTGGCATGTTGTTTTAAAACATCAGCTCTAAAAAAGTTGTCTACCGAGTATCCTGTTCATTTTAGTAAGTAAATAAATGTCAAATCTTCTTTGCATAACGCTAAATTTAATTTGTTTTTATATTTAGGTGATTATTACGAAGATTCGAACAAATTCAAATTTTTATATCCATTAAATCCTCTAACCACTCTTTCTTATTTAATGTATTCATTGAAAAACAAATCGGGATGTGGTATATTTGATCGGTCCTCTTTTGCAATAATTTTGTATTATATAATACATAATTGTTTTATCGATTTGAATTTTGACAAGACTACTATTCTCACTTTTTTTAACCAAATTAAAGTGTTGAATTTAGTCGATGACAATTCAAAGATTTTAATTCTTTTACCGATGAAAGAAAATTACAACATTATTTTAAATCTTATGATTCAGCGAAACAACGGGATTGATGATTTAAATATAAACTACATTCAAAGGCAGCATATAATTTTTGAATTATTTGCTAATTTTTTTAAATTACCAACTATAACGATTGATCATAGAAATATTGAGACTTCTATTGAACAAATTATCAATACTGTTAAATTTTTGTATTCACCGCAAATTTTTTCAAACATGCCATTGTTTAAAAACTTTTCAACTGATGCTGGATATGATTTAAGACTCAAAGAGACTTTTATTTGTAATAAAAATCAAAAAATTAAATTATCGTATGAAGAAAGAGTGGTCATCCCATATAAATACTGTGGGTTTATATTTGCAAGATCATCTACTAACATGTTGGGAACATTACGAAGCGGTGTCGTTGATTCAACATATAGCGGTGAAATTTCAAGTTTGTTTATCCCGGACAATGATATGATCTTGGAAAAAGGAAGAAGAATAGCACAAATTGTAATATTACCAATTATTTATCTAAATAATTCTATCTCTTCTCCGGATACACTCCCAAGATTAGACAGAGAGGAAAAATCCTATGGTTCAAGTGGAAAGTAAAACATGAGTTTTATACGCAATTATATGATATACTGTTTACATGAATAAATATCTATATACGAGTATATATATCTGCAATTGTGATTTCATTTTATTAACGCTAATACCTTTATACCCAACATTGTATAACTTTAACCTTCAATACACCAATACAATTTCATTTTCTATAAATTCTGTGTTTACTATATACTAGTTTCATTTTAAAATGAATACTTTGGGAAGTTTAAGTTCGCAAACGATAAAATTAATATTCTCAGTAATTTGTTTAATTAAAAACAAAGAAGAATGTGACAAATATAAGAAAAAAGTGCAAAGTGTAATAAAATTAATAAACAATTATTTGAAAATAAATTCGATTGATTATATACGAAAGTACGACAATGCGAGTAAAATTGAATCCAACTTGGCTATACTGAAAACACAATTGGAGACGTTGAAGATCATTTCACAAGGAAAACACGGAAGAGGCAAAGTGTCTATTAGGGGAAATGGGCGTTTAATATGGAAAGATTTAAGATCTATTTTTAAGAATAGAATGTTAACTGGTATGGTTGTTAATATTTCATACAAAGACCCAAAGATTTTTCTACATAAGGCCTATAACAGTATTAAGGTAAAATTACATAGATTGCTCAAAAAATCTCCTTTAAAAGTAAATTTTGTTTTTTTGGGTAAATTTGTTCTACCATCTTCGGGAAAACAAGATATTAAATCTTTTATTGTTCAAAATTATCTAATCGATCGAAATTCAAATTTAAAAAGTATTTATGATGAAATTACTAAAAAAATTGAAACTTCAATGGATGATTTTCAACAAAAAGAGAGTGGGTGGGCCCTAGAGAGTATAATTGGATTAAAAGTAAACATAAATAAATATGAACCAATTAATGTTGGTCAGTCAACATATGTTGAAGTATGTGAATTTTTAAAGTCGAAAAAAGCTATAATAAATATTAAAAATGATGACGAATATTGTTTTCTCTATTGTATTTTGGCGTTTTTATATCCGAATAAAAACAATCAGAATGCTGTTTCGTCATATAAAAAATATCTTAAATATTTAGATTATAAATATTTTACTTTTCCATTTACTTTTGATCAAATACCTGAATTTGAAAAGAGAAATAATCTTAGAATTAATGTTTACATATATAGACAAGAAGCACTATATCCAATAATTATATCTAAAGACAATTCACAGACAAAGAAAACGGTACATTTATTAGCACTAACAAAGAGAGTAGAAATAAACCACCAGAATTATAAGAAATCAATGAAAATTTACCATTTTTGTTTAATAACAAATTTATCTCGTTTAATTTATGGTCAAAGATCTACAAAAAATCGAAATAAATTACATGTTTGCGATATATGTTTAAATACTTTTCAAAATAATAACAAATTTAGGAAACACATAGAAAATTGTCATAAATATAATGATTGCAAAACCATTTTACCAGGTGAAAATAATTCTATTTTAAAATTTAAAAATTATCATCATAAAGAAAAAGCCTCATTCATAGTGTGTGCGGATTTTGAGAGTATTTTAGAAAGAAATGTTGTTGAAGAAGACGTTTTACAAAATCACACACCATATAGTGTTGCTTATTATTTTAAATGTTCTTATGACCCATCAATATGCAAGTTTAATTTGTATCGAGGAAAAGATTGTGCTAATTGGTTTGTAAACGAAATGATTGCATTAGCGTACCGTGTAAACAATATTATTCGGAATCCCTTATCGATTGTTATGACCCCCGAACAAGAGCTAGAATTTCAAAATTGTACTATGTGTCACATTTGTGAAAAAATGATCAATGATAGTGAAATTAAAGTTAGAGATCATAATCATTTTACTGGATATTATGTAGGTCCTGCACACCAACATTGTAATTTAAATTATAAATCACAACATTTTCTACCCATACTTTTTCATAACAACATGAACTACGATGCACATTTTTTTATACAAGAACTTGCTCAAAAGTCATCAGGAAATGTGACTGTAATTCCATCATCTACAGAAAAATATATATCTTTTCAAAAATATATACCAAATTCTTATGTTTCGTTAAGATTTTTAGATTCTTACAAGTTTTTACCAGAAAGTTTAGATAAGTTATCAAAAAATTTAGAAAATGAGAGAAAATTTATTACAAAATCATTTATTGAGAATGACGAAGAATTTAACTTATTGAATAAAAAAGGAGTTTTTTGTTACGATTACATGGATAATATAAATAAATTAGAAGAGACATGTTTACCTAATAAGGAATTATTTTATTCTCGATTAAACGAAACAGATATTACTCAATCCGATTATGATCATGCAGTCAATGTGTGGGAAAAAATGTCTATTAGAAATCTGGGGGAATATATGGATTTATATTTGAAAACTGATACCTTATTATTAGCAGATGTGTTTGAAAATTATAGAGAAACCAGTTTAGAAACTTATGGTTTAGATCCTGTGCACTATATAACAAATGCGGCATTTTCCTTTGATGCAATGTTAAAATATACAAAAATTGAATTAGAACTTTTCACTGATCCCGATATGTACAACATGGTTGAGAAAAATCTAAAAGGTGGATTATCATTATCAGTCACAAAAATGGCAACATCAAATAATAAGTACATGAGTAATTATGATCCCACACAACCTATTAAATATCTTTTTTACGGTGATTTTGTAAATCTATACGGTTATGTTATGTGTAAATCTCTTCCATATGGTGGTTTCGAGTGGGTAGATCCTGTTGAAATTGATCTAAATAACTTACCCGATGAAGATTCGTCCGTAGGTTATTTTCTAGAGGTGGATATTGAAACACCACAATTTATGTTTGACGAACATAAAGATTTACCATTTTGTCCAGAACATTTAGTCCCGCCAAATGGAAAAGAAAAAAAATTATTAACAACTTTATATCCAAAAGAAAAGTATTGTATTCATCATGCATATTTAAAGTTATGTTTACAAAATAATCTTATTGTCACAAAGATACATAGAGTATTAAAATTTAAACAATCAAAATGGATGCAACAATTTATTGAATTAAATAGCGAACTGAGACGTAGAGCAAAAAGTGAATTTGAGAAAAATTATTTTAAAAACAGCACTAACTGTTTATATGGAAAATCAATTCAATCTGTTCGAAAATATAGAGATATTAAATTAGTTTCAAAATGGGGTGGAAATTTTGGTTGTGGAAAATATATATCTTTACCACATTTTCGTCGATCTACAATATTTTCTAACAATTTTGTTGCAATAGAATTGGATAAACTTGAGGTTCGATTAGACAAACCTATTTATATAGGATTTTCTATATTGGATATGGTGTCGTGCGTCTTTTATTTCCAACTTAGAAATTTAATGTTGGATGTTAAGCAAATGGCCGAGCGGAGACCGTGTACATTAAATCTCTATCTACGCGGGGTCGACTTTCGCGTTGTTCGGCATTCTGAGTATATTTGTCTCAGCTACCGCGCTGAAAGATTTTTGCCTTCTTTTTTATTTATTTAATAAATTGAATAATATTATAACTAAGTCACACACAAATACTCTTTACACACAATTTATTTCTCTATGTTAATTACAACTAAACATTGTTTATAAACGGATTACAAAAACCCAAATAAAAGTTTCCTACCAGAGCTACTCCAGTTGATGCTTCCGTCGCTCAAACTACTGAAGCTGCTGTTGCTGGATTCTTCTTCCATAATCAACACATTCTCTTCATTCGGAGTATTCATCTTCAATTTATTTTTTCACCTTTTAACTTCTTTCGTTGTTCACGTTTTACAAGCAACTAACTTTTTGTCATCAGCTGGTAGAAAAACTTTTCTTGCTTAGTAAATATTTTTTTTCTTATCATACCACCCGGTATTAATTTCACTTTCTCGGGTCTGGATTTATTGTACTTTTTAACTTCTTGACGAACTTACTGTCTCTTCCTCTTAGACTGAATTTTATGGGTTTATATATGTTAATTCACCCACAACTAAACCAATGAAATTTAATTTCGGCTTTATCTTTAGAAATCTAGCCAATGATCTACATCTATGACATAATGTGAAAGAATTTTCTTGCAGGGACTTGCAGAAATTGCTACTGATAAATATCCAGCTGATGACTCACAGTTGTTCGCGAAAAGACATAAATTATTTTTCTTATCGGCTAAAACAGGTGGTCAGTGCAAGCGTACTTAAGTATGTTTCGTTTTTTCTGCATATAAGCGTTCAAATGAAAGAATTGAAACCGCTTCTTTACAAACTAACCGCTTACATTTGAATTTGCACTCTTGATTATTTTTGGCTCCACATAATACTCCCTTTCTTTCCAGATCAAAAATATATGAAAAGAAACATATATTTTTGCTATTATGGAGCCAACAGTAATGTTCACATAACAACCTGCTAAAAATTCTGATAGAGAGAAAAAAAAATTTTTTTTTTTTTATATAAGTAAAAATTACAATTAAAGGATTACAAAAGGATTATAATATGGCACATTATTTGAGATAAAAATATGAAACATCTAAACGAAACAAGACAAAACTCTTCTACTTATCAATGATTTTCACAAAGTATAGTAGAAGTGTATTAAACATACTTAACTAAAGGTTAGTAGTACATATTTAATATAGTAAATCTAAATTATACTAGAAAACAAATTAGTTGTCCTCAATATACCAGGAGGAAGGTGATATGGCACACAAATAAGTAACAATATAGATATATATTTAAAATTATAAAATGGATATAGAATAATATAAAAGAAAAACTGACTGAAAATGCACACTTCACAGAGTATTACACCTTACACTCACTTTGACTCACGTAAATTTATTCTGACCTTTTTGTTGGGTTGGTGGCAACACTAAGGTCAAGAACACTCTCTGATGTGTTGGCAGATGAACTTGAAGGTGAATCTTCGGGAGCTCTGTCATCTGTCTCCTGGTTTGGGATTGCATCTTCGTTGGGTGGTGTGGACAATTTGGGAAGAAGATTGTACTGTTCACCCATACGACCTACTACATATGAGTCGGAATCATATGCCGAGGAGGAATCCGAAAGGCCAAAACATTCGAACTCGTAGTGACCGGTTCCTCCACATTCCGTACAAATCACTGGTCGAACGACTTCGCTACTGTCTAGAAAATATAGTTTTTAGAAGCATAAAATTCACATGAAAATTATTCAGTGTTAGGGGTGGTACTATTGTCCACTTCGTTTATGGTTAAGCTTTTATTCATACAGATATATTCGTTAAAACTGGATTCACTGTCGATTGTATTTTCGCTAGAGTTTTGAGGGATTTCCGTTAAACACAAGTGAGAAGTTATATTATTAGTCATACACACGTATTCATTCTTGTTAAACTCAAGAGGATTCAGGTATTCACTAGAATGTTGAACGTTTTCTGAGAAAGAACCTTCTTTTGGAATTGGCGGAAGAGCTCGGGGTCGCGGAGTTTTGTAATGAGAAAAGTCAAATTTAAATGTAATATCATGCAAAGTAGCACTTTTTTCCAAGATTTCTTCAAAAGTGTCTTTTGAAGTTGGCGCTATATTTATAGTACGATTATACTTATTGAAAGTAAGTAGAATAAGAGTAGCACACACGAAAACAATTAGTAAAACGAATAGTCCACTTATAATTAAGGCAAGCACTGTATTTAAAGGATACCACGGTATAATACACTCATGTAAAAATCTAAATTCAGAACATTGTCTTTCGTCTCCAGAGTTTTCATTTAACACAGTTATAGTTACGATTATTTGGACATTACACTTCACCAAAAGACTAAACTCAGTGTCTGTAGTCTTTAAGGTTCCCATTGGATAGGAGCCTTCGTGGATTTGAAACGTAACAGAGTAAACTTCATCGGGTAGAATTTCAGTTCCAAACCAGTTGAACCACACAAGTCGCCCGTAGTTAGTACCTTGAACTTGTATGTTGTCATGATGGAGTGTGCTTCGGGTAGACTTTTCACTGTGATTTTCACATGCTACTGCTTCTAGGATCAGCAGTATACATAGGAATAGTCCTAAGATGGCAATATTGTTGAAGTTTAGGAAACTTTTAAGGGTGTACATATTATCTTATATACTAAAGTACTACTACTTATTATTAGTATTTTTTTTTTCCAAAAAAATTTTTTTTTTCTTTATTCACTTAATACTATTACTATGACTATTTCTTTTTCTAAAAAAAAAAACATTAACTTAATTAGTATAATATATGTATGGGGCAAAAACACTAGCTCAATTTGTTATGTGTTTAATTTTTCACCCAATCAATGTCAACTCGCGCTTCGTTTACTGCTTGTTGGAGTTGTGCATAGACAGTAGGAGTAGAAGATGATGCTCTTTGTAACATTGGTTCTGCATTTTCTTCATTGTCTTCCTTTGTGATTGTTATTTTTGTTTCTTTTTCTGTTGGTTTGAGTGAATTCGATATTTCTTGTATATTGGCTTGCGTTTGTTTTTTATGTTCAGTATGTAGGATCAAATATGTTAAGGAGTCCCAAACACTAGCTACCATTTTTATAGTCCATCCATAAGCAGCATGGATTGCCATTGTATTTATTAGAATGTCTATTAGGGCTTTTAATAATCGAATAATAAAATATATTCCCATAAATGTACTGGTCCAAGTTCCCAATGTCCAAAATATTCCCATCATTTTCTGCCATGTGGATTCTGCCAATCTCTCCATTTCTTCTTGATTGAAAAGATTTACCATGGAAAATCCTTGTGAATGAACAGTTTGTTCCGCCAGTTTTCGTGTAATAATATTGGACACCGCCGTTCTCTCTAATCCAAACAGCATAGCATTTTGGGCTTCTTGGATTTCTTTTTCACTGTAGATTCCCCCAGCTCCTAAGTTTTGGATTGGTTGAAATTGTAATTGGTCTTCTGTCTCGGCTTCTATCATTTGCGGTGGCAGTCGAGGGATAACATTCGGAGAAATACTAATCCATTGTTCTCCAATCAGATACATTGGAGGAATCAGTGAATTACACTCAATTTCTTCTGCGTAATGTTTCAAGATTCTCGTGACAGGGGATATAAAATATGAGCGATTGTTGAGTGTGACAGGTAAATCCATAAAACACTTCGTTTCTTTTCTTAGTGTTACCATTTTTGGAGTACATTGCAATATGTACAATACTTCGCCTGCTATTTTTCCTACATATCCCGGTGCTCCTTTTATTAGGGTTGTTACCAGTTCTGTTGACTGTTGTGCCAAGATGAGTCTGTTTTTTAAAATTTCTCTTGATAGTAAACATCTTCGATAGACAGTATGTGCATGCATTTTGTCTAACGAAGTTTTCAGTGATTGTTCTACATATAAAAATTTTGTATTCACATATAAATTTAGATCGATATTTTCTGGAGTAGGTTTTCGATCGGGATAGTCTTTGATATTAAAGGTTACCATTAAAAAGGGATGCTCAGTTTGCCAGGCCATTTCTCCACAAAAATAGTCTTCCTTTTGAAGTGAAGTAGCAAAAACTTTGTCTTTTGTTTCTACAACGATGTATTGCTGATGTTTATTTCCTTTATACGTTACTTTGCTACCAGTTCCTGCGAAAATGCTTATTACTTCATCACAAGTATCGGCCGCTGATGTCAACCATATTGTCTCTCCCAGGGTAGTGTCCATGCAATATCCATTCAAAAATTGGCAAACCACTCCTCCTTGTAGTTTTATTTCATTTTGATCGCCATCTACAACTGCACGGTAATCGGTGAGTCGCACTTTTACTGTTGCTGTAACCACTACATTGTTCCATGTAATGCCGTCTTCTGAATACACGGTTCCATCACACCAGCCATCAATATTTTGATCCCCAGCCAAAGTGACGGAAAACGTTGTAGTTGAATTTGGATAGAGTTTATGTACAGCTCTTCCATTTAATCCACGAAATTCTAGATAGGAGTGCATTTTTTCACACCCTTCTCGTCCAACTGCATGTATATAGGATAACAGACCATTAGAGACTACACTACTGTGGCTATGCATTCCACAGTAAGTAATTAACCGTGTTATTTCCACTAAACATGTTCTAACGTGAACTTTTGTAAATTTTGGTTTTTGAACAATTTGAACTAGCACTTTTTCGGTTTTATAATCCAATACAGGATCAGGACAATTTTTTATATCATGCAACGATATAACACTTATATTAGTTGTAGGATTTTGACAATCAAAAGCGATTATACTATTTCCATACGCCAAGTTGAACGTATAAAACATCAGTATTAGGATTTTTCCTATTAAAGAAAATATTATATTAGTAAAATTAAACTTTACCTAATTACGGAAAGAAAATTTACTTTAACCAATTTTAAAAGATACAAGTTTTCGTTCTGTTCATTTTGCACTTTCAGACATTTTATAGGGGTTATGGTAGGGAAAGTTAAAATTTATATATATATATATATATATATTAGGTTGATTATTGTTTATTGATAATTTATATAAAAAAATTTATTAAATTTACTCTTCTGGGTTATTCCCATCTATCCATGCATCGGCCCATGCCGCTGGGTTATTCTCATCCATCCTTGCATCGGCCCATGTCGACAGCCAGAAAAATTGTTCTTCGATAGTCATGTATTCGAACAGGGGTACTGGATGTTGCAAAAAATTTAGATTCATTCCAGCTTCCTCCAAGTAGAGTGTCGGATCTACCGGTAGCAGATTGAACAATGTTTCCTCCTGGTTTTCTATTAATTCATCGGAAACGAAATGGGACAATTCATCCCAATTGAACCATTCCGAATCCCTTAGAAGATACCTGAAGTCCTCATCATAATTGTCGCCTTGAATGAATTCTTCATTCAAAGTTCTTTGAACTAGTTCCTCATAGAGATCTTCGGCATCACTAAGGACTTCGTTCATCCACACGTCGTCTTGTATGGGATTAGAGGGAGTTTCCACAACCTCTCTGTACATGTCTTCGACGAATTCGATGAGTTCACTTGTTGTGAACCCATCCCTTAATTCAGAGATTTCTCCCTCTTCTAGATCTGGCACCAAATCGGTGATATCGTCAACCCAGGATTCGTGCTCTGCGTAAATTATTCAACTTTGTTAATAATAAAAATTATCTTTTAAATAAGCTCTACTACAAGGCATCTATATTTCTTTTTGTTAGGTTAGTTATTATTATTGACTACTACTCTACTCAAAAGTTATTTACTAATGATTCATATATCAATCTACATATGAATTGTAAATACTTCATTATATATGTTTGCGTAATACCCACGGAAAAGATGGTACTGGACCTTTACTTCGTGTTTGATAGGGATGTTCACTTTTTGTTTGGCCCTCGGTATTTTCGGACCTTTTGTCAATGTTATCAACTTCAGGTTCTGCGCTTTCTACTGAAGATTGCGTATTAGCTTCAGAAGTTGTTTTAGCGTTCGAAATTTCAGATTGTATATTTTCTTCTACAATTCCATCAGCGTCTAACTCTAGAGGATTGAAACTTTCTTCAACTTCATTGGCAAATAAGTCATTCTCAATATATCCAATATCTTCGTCACTTTCACTAGCACTGTCACTAATTTGTTCATTGGAATTTATTTGATCATCGAGTTCCTTATGATAGACCATAACATTTCATTGTTTACAGAATTTTAATCGATTTGCATGTACAATTTCTTGTTTTTCATTTCCAATTTCCTGAATTTTAAAATTAACAGGACCCATTTGTTGAATGATCCTATAAGGTCCTTTATATTTTGGTTTTAATTTAGCTGAGATATTTGTTGTAAGATTTACGGGAATTTTTAAGTAGACTCTGTCTCCTTCTTGAAAGTTCTTACTCTTTGTTTTCTCATTAAATTTTTCACATCTTTTTGCGGTTATTTCTTTTAAAGCTTGTTGTGCTTTTTCATGTGCTTGTTTCATGCGTGCTATCATTTGCGTTGCAAAATTCGTTGATAGATCGTAACGAACCCTATCCTCTTTAATTATAAGGTGGAAAGGTAACTCCTGATCCCTTAAAAACATTAGAAAGAAAGGTGTCTCTCCAGTACTTTCATGTACAATATTTCTGTACGCACACAAACAATAGGGAAGAATAGTATCCCAATTGTATTGTTCATCAGACACATAATGCGATATCATGGTTTTTAATACACTGTGCATTCTTTCTACAACTCCATTTGTAGCGGGTCGGTATGCAGTAGTATGTAGTTTTTTAATCTGTAATAGTTTACAAATGTCAGTAAATAATTCAGACATGAATTGAGAACCCATGTCTGTTAATAACGTTCTCGGAGTTCCATACCGTAAAATAATATTGTTCACAAAGGCTTCTGCTACCGTTGGTGTAGTGATATCTGGAATCGGTATTGCTTCAGGAAAACGCGTTAAATAATCCATGCATGTTAGAATGTATTTATTTCCTGAATCGGTTTTAGTCAACGGTCCTACAATATCCAAGGAAATGAGGCCAAATACCGTTGAAGGGACAGTCATTTGTTGCAAAGGAGCTTACGGAGAATTCGTTTGTTTTCTAGTGTTGCAAGAATCACAAGTTTCACAATATTCTTTAACATCTGTAGCCATTCTTTTCCAATAAAAATCCCTGCGTATTGCTTCAAGTGTTTTCTTTTGTCCTGGATGACAAAATAAAGGATTATCGTGGTAAAGACGTAAAACATGTTCTTTAAGTTCTTCAGGTAGAACTACTTTATCACTTCGTTCATCGTTAGTTCGGGATTTATAAATTATTCCATTTTTACTCTTGTAGAAATCACTGTCGCATAAATATTCTTGAATATTTGTATCTTTTTCTTGCAATTCCTTTATGTGCTCCAATTCAAAGATGATAGGTCTTAATTCATCACTATGTTGATCTGATTCTGGCTCTTCGTTTCTCTTCTGTATTGTATTTATGTGAAGTATTTCAGTATCATCATTTTCATCCAAACGAGTTAAAGAGTCAGCGATGTTAGATTTACCTGCTCTGTATTTAATGGTAAATGAGTATTCCAGTAATGACAATCTCCATCTAGCTAAACGCGAACTTGGCTCTTTAATGTTGAATAAATATTTTAGTGGTCGGTGGTCTGTATATACAGTAAAATGTGTACCAACTAAGTATATTCTGAAATGTTTTACATGCCAGACTATACTTAAACATTCTCTTTCTATTGTCGAATATCTTTTTTCGGCATCCAATAGCATACGACTGGAATATGCAATTGGGTGTTCAACATTTCCATATTCTTGTACCAATATTCCACTGATTGCTATTGAGCTTGCATCGGTTATTAATATAAATTCCTTCTTAAAATCTGGATACTTTAATATTGGAGGAGAAATTAAAGCTTTCTTAAGTAAGTTAAATGCGGTTTCTTTTTCTTCTGTCCAAATAAACGGTACATTTTTCTTTGTCAGCTGAGTTAGAGGCGATGACAGTTCAGAAAATTTAGGTACAAATTTGCGATAAAATCCACATAATCCAAGAAATGCTCTTATATCTTTAACTGTTTTTGGTCTCGGATAATTTTCTACAATTTTTGTTTTATCAGGATCAGTTGCGCACCCTTCTCCCGATATAACATGGCCTAAAAACTTAGCCTCTTTTTGTAGAAAATTACATTTATTGGGCTTCAATTTCAAATGGTTTGCTCTAAGTCGATCAAATACTTGTCGTAATTTATTCAAATGTTCATCTACATTATCGGTTGAGTAAACTATAATGTCATCTATAAATACTAGACAGCTGATACCCGTTAAACCTGCTAAAACGGTCTGCATGAATCTCATAAAAGTAGCCGGTGCATTTTTTAATCCAAATGGAAGCCTAACAAATTCATAATGTCCATCTGGAGTGGTAAATGCCGTTTTTTCTTGGTCATCGGGATGCATTGGTATTTGCCAATATCCTGACGCTAGATCCAATACTGTGAATAAGGTCGCAAATTGTATCTGGTCAATTGTTTCATTAATATTCGGTAGTGGATAGAAATCAGATTTTGTCACTTCATTTAATTTTCTATAATCTATACAAACACGAATTTCAGGTTGTTGCCCTGGATGACATTTCTTTTCAACCATAACCACTGGTGCACTCCATGGGCTGAAACTTTCCTTTATTATTCCACATTCCAACATTTTATTTATTTCTTGATTTAACACTTGCTTTTTCGCATATGGGACACGATAAGGTCGTAATGCAATAGGGTGTACATCTTCGGTAATTATGCGATGGTTCACTTTTGTTGTGCTTGATAACACTTGAGATGACGTTCTAAAAATATCCTTATATTCTTTTACCAAATTCTTCACTTTGGTTACGCTCACTTCATTTTCACAATGTATATTCAAATTTTCCAATAATTCCTGTGTTTCATTATCATTAATCTCCTTTGTTTCTATTACACACTCTTGAGCAGAACTACAGTGACCCATAATCATGCCTTTTTGTATTTCCATCTCCTGTGTCGTAGTATTTATTACAGAAATTGGTACAATTACCTTCTTCTCTCCCTTTTCAGGGGAGGAAAATGTCCTGCCAAATAATATTCCTGCGGGCACTTCTTGAGATGGTTCAAATACAATATTTTCAGCTGTTACTTGTCCTTTAATAGTTCCATATACAAGTCCAGCTGTTCTCGCTGGTATCTTGTATTTACTCATCAGTTTAACTTCTGCTGATGGAGAGATTCCTTTATCTAAGGCTGAGTCCCTACCATCTGCACTACTGTTTTCACTCAAATGTGTAATAGAATTTTCAGTTAATTTAGTTTCACAAATATTTTCATCATTTTCTCCATATACTTGATTCAAATTATTTTTACAATTATTTCCCCAATTAATATCACCACATTTCCCATAAATTTCACTTCCAATACTCAATTGATCAATTTTCACTTTATTTGTGTAATTATTTCCATAATTACTATTAATACTTTCACTAGTATTTTTATTGTTTATAGTCATGACTTTGTTTTTAGCAATTTTATCATTGCTGAGTTTAGTGTTTCCTTTTTCACACTTACTTTCAACTTTAATTTTCACATTATTATCCACAAGTTCACCTTTTATTCCATAAATTCCACTAATTTCTTTGTCTTGCATTATTATCTCATTTTCATTTAACATTTCAACACAAATTCCATGAACACTCATCATATTATATTCCCATGAAATATTAATCTTATTTTTCTGCAGAAAATCCATTCCCAATAAAACGTCTCCATTAAAACATGTGTCCTCCGATACCACTATAAAATCTTGTATTATCCCAATTTTTTCTTTTATTACCATTTGTAACGTCACTATACCGAAATGTGTTATCACTTTCCCTTGCACGTCGCATAATTTAACATTTTGTTCAATTCGCGGTTGTAGATTAAGTTTCGCAGTATTTTTAATTAATGACAGTTTTGCACCACTATCAATAGTTGCTTTAAACCATTCCATATTTATTTTAACTTCAATCATACTATAATTTTGTTCATTATTATCTAAATAATTAATGGTAGGTATATTACATATTATTAGTTGGTTTCCATATTCAGTTAAATGTCTAGGGCCACCCCATCTTGTTGGAGGGCAGCCCCCTCTCCGTTTTCCTGAATCCAGTCTCTTTGATAGTTCCAATTTCTAGTTGGAAGTTCCTTATTTAATTGTACAAAATTTGGTGGTTGTAGACCCGGTCTATATTGTCCAGTAAATGTGGGATATTGCATCCCGTTCATGGGTCGTTGTTGAATATTTCCTTGAATTGTCCACTTCTTTATTCCATTATTTTCTCTCATCCTTTTGTAGCAATTATTGGCTACATGTCCTATTTTATCACAATAAAAACATTTTCTTACTGTATTGTTGTTAAAATCATTCCTTGTTTGGTTCACAACTGTCTTCTGAGGACAATCTTTTATCATATGTTGTTCGCTTCCACATTTAAAACATTGTCTCGGTGACTGGTAAGTTGTCTGGCGTTGATTTTGTCTTCCAAATGAAACAGGTCCTTGTTGATATCTGATGGGTGTTAACTGTTGTGAATTTTGAATTGGATTTCTTTCCTTTACTTCTTGGTTTGGTACTGAACGTCCTAAGAGTTTTTGAGAGTAAGTTGGATTTTTGTTGAGAGGTTCAGGAGAATTTTTACTAAAAGTGACCTTCTTTATTGCTCCTGTTCTTTCTTCAGTACGTTTCTCTATCATTTCATGATGTAAAGCAACATTAATTGCGTCTTGTAAAGTTTTCGGATTTGCTATCATTACTTGTTTTTGTATTGGGGCTACTAAACCCTCGATTAACTGTAAAAGAGTGTCTTCTTTCAGTTTTCTCTTTGCCATTTCATCAAAATCTGGGTTGCCTGTTAATTTAAACGTGTCATTTGCCGCTGCTTTTAGTCTCTCGACATATTCTCTTATACTTTCCCCAATTCTTTGTCTACACGTTCTGAAATTGTACAATTTTTCACTTGGATTTTCTTGTTCCACGAACCTTTCTTTCAATGCATTACCAAAATTTTGCCATGAAGTTGCATTTCGTATCTGTGGATCACATAGTAAAGCTTTCCGCGCTGGCCCTACCAACTTTAATTTAGCGATGGCGAGTTTTTGTGATTCTGTCCATTGAGCCAAAGTTGCAGCATCTTCGATAATTCCTAGGAATTCTCTCAATTTTCCTGAATCCCCATTAAAAGATGGTATTACTTCTGCTCCCAATGAAATAACTGCAGGTGCTATGGATGGTGACGTCATATGTGTTATATTATCTCCTCTGTTAGGTATTGGTGGTACTTGCTGACCTCTGTTTGATGTGAAAAGTCCAGTGGGAGTTAAAGGTGGTGTTGGAGCGGGAGGTATATTGGTTTGAGTGTTCTTATTTGCCATTTTCGTTGTTTCTGGTGCATCTATTCCACCTACTGCTCCTTCTGAATTATCAGATTCAATTTCTGTTGAGTTGTCAAATGGACGTACCTCTGGCATTTATTCACTATTGTTTTACACGTTTATTTATTTATATCAATATTAATATTTATCGATGAGGATAAATAAATCTGATTTTTCAAAGTCAAAGTCACTAAACTTATTTTATTTTCACTAAATTCTTATTTTATATTCACTTTCTTTCCACTATATAAACAGAATTCATTAACACCCAAATTGTAAGTGTTAATTTTCGTGCTTATGAACAGAGTTACCGTTTCAATTCAACTTAAGTGTTTATGCGGTATAATAAAAAATCTTTCCGTCATAAAAAATTGAACAAATTATAAACTTTCATTAAACACAAAATAGCACCAAAATAGCATAATTATACATAAATACATATACATATAACATAAAATAACACACTTGAATTGAGTATTTGTGTGATTAATTTCTTAAGAATATTTTTCCGATTTAACTTCAAAAAAAATAGTTCATTATTACATAAAAATTTGAAACTCCTACCTGTTTTCCTGAAATAAAATACAATTATAACATAGAATACATTTTATTCACCACTATTAAATATGGTGAAGTCTCCCGCGGACTGACTGAATAATTTCTTGAAGTTGTAAAATTAATTCAGAATAATTTCTTATTATCCCAGAATAATTTTGAATATTTTCCAAGTTATTAATTTCTAAAATATTTAAAATTTGTAACATATTTACAAGTATTGATTGTAACTGTCGAATGTCTCTAAGAGTTTGTTCTTTCTCGGTTGTTAATAAAACTTGGCGATTCATTTTTTTGAATAATAAAAAAATAATAGTTCAATTGGTTACCAAAATTACTTAAATTTATATTTCATAAAAAAAAATATTCCTGAAAAGATGTAAGAGAAAAAAAAAATATATAAAAAAAATTCAATTTAAACAATTTAATTCTTTAAAGTTTAATTTCAAATTTTCAACAATTATTCAATTTATTTAAAGGCAACCCCACACCTGACACCAAAAATTATGTCGTGCGTCTTTTATTTCCAACTTAGAAATTTAATGTTGGATGTTAAGCAAATGGCCGAGCGGAGACCGTGTACATTAAATCTCTATCTACGCGGGGTCGACTTTCGCGTTGTTCGGCATTCTGAGTATATTTGTCTCAGCTACCGCGCTGAAAGATTTTTGCCTTCTTTTTTATTTATTTAATAAATTGAATAATATTATAACTAAGTCACACACAAATACTCTTTACACACAATTTATTTCTCTATGTTAATTACAACTAAACATTGTTTATAAACGGATTACAAAAACCCAAATAAAAGTTTCCTACCAGAGCTACTCCAGTTGATGCTTCCGTCGCTCAAACTACTGAAGCTGCTGTTGCTGGATTCTTCTTCCATAATCAACACATTCTCTTCATTCGGAGTATTCATCTTCAATTTATTTTTTCACCTTTTAACTTCTTTCGTTGTTCACGTTTTACAAGCAACTAACTTTTTGTCATCAGCTGGTAGAAAAACTTTTCTTGCTTAGTAAATATTTTTTTTCTTATCATACCACCCGGTATTAATTTCACTTTCTCGGGTCTGGATTTATTGTACTTTTTAACTTCTTGACGAACTTACTGTCTCTTCCTCTTAGACTGAATTTTATGGGTTTATATATGTTAATTCACCCACAACTAAACCAATGAAATTTAATTTCGGCTTTATCTTTAGAAATCTAGCCAATGATCTACATCTATGACATAATGTGAAAGAATTTTCTTGCAGGGACTTGCAGAAATTGCTACTGATAAATATCCAGCTGATGACTCACAGTTGTTCGCGAAAAGACATAAATTGTTCTCGAAAAGACATAAATTATTTTTCTTATCGGCTAAAACAGGTGGTCAGTGCAAGCGTACTTAAGTATGTTTCGTTTTTTCTGCATATAAGCGTTCAAATGAAAGAATTGAAACCGCTTCTTTACAAACTAACCGCTTACATTTGAATTTGCACTCTTGATTATTTTTGGCTCCACAATGGCTAAACAAACCCTTTACGATTTTCATTATAATTTTATTCGTCAGAAATATGGAGATTTTGCTAAACTATTATATACCGATACTGATAGCCTTATTTATGAAATATCTGAACACGATATTTATGAAGAAATGAAAAGAAACATTGAATAATTCGACACTTCTTCATATCCAGTCAGTAATAAATTTAATATGCCAATTACTTCAAAAATACCTGGTAAACTAAAAGATGAACTAAATGGGAAAATTATGACACATTTTATATCATTGAGAAGTAAAATGTATGCCTATAAAATCCATGCTGAAGCAATTGAAAGTAAAAGGATAAAAGGTATTAAAAAAACAAATTCTAAGAAAATCACCTTTGAAGACTTTTACAACGCCTTATTCAAGGATAAAAAACTTGCTTTAAATGAAACACATATAAGATCCAAGAAGCATAAATTATACACTATTACTTCTAATAAAATTGCTCTTTGTTCGAACGATGACAAACGACAATTATTACCCAATAAAATAGACACATTACCTTGGGGATATGTGCAAAACATTCTAAATGATAAAATTGAAGGATTTTAAAAGAGAGGGTAATTATTTGTTTACTATAATATATAAACATAAAATTTTATAATTTTCTTTACAGTTGGTTTTAGTCTTTAACAGCAACCGTACAAAAAACCCAAAGTCATAATGGCAAGCCAATCAAATTCTGTGTCTTTATTGAACATGTTCAACAATGTTGAAACATCATGGAAAAAACTAAGTGATCTTAAAATCGGTGAAAAATACACGATTATAGGTAAGATAAACTATAATACCACTTTTATATCCATATATAATTACTTATAATTTATATTCTGTTTTCTTTTATAATAGCCGTGCGCACCCAAAAAATGAAGTATGGATTATGTATGATAATTACACTATCTGACAATACTGAGGTGTTATTGCCTAAAAGGTATGCACAAAAGTTGGGTGGTCAAACCAGCATAATCAATAAGAATGTGGGGGATGGAAATCTGTCTTTTTTCATTGAAGATCCATCCGAGACAGAAGAAGGTGGATATTTAAAATTAAAATTTGTAGAATAAGAAACAATTTAATTGTTCATTGGTGATGGGAGATCTTAAATTTGTAATTTCATAACTATATTTTAAATGATAAATTTATAATTAATTTTGTGTTTATAAATTCAAATAATATGTTCATGAGTGATAGCGTATGTTTAATTTGACTTTTGTAATATATGTTTTAAACGTGTTAGGTTTATATTTGATTTTTACTTGTAATTTTGAAAAATTAATAAAACATAATACTTAAACATATATATATATGTGTTTGATTTTGTTCGTGGATGTATTTTTAAATGAAACCATAAATACAGGTAAACAAAAATTATACAGAAAGAGAAAGAGAGACACAGAGAGAGGGGTCATTTATATGTATACCTGGCTGGTGGTCAGTACCTTGTATTAGTCAACGAATTAGCAAAGGCGGGGACACATAAAGTACACCCATTAAAAAAATAGTTCTATTGGTTAGAAGTAACCACAAACCTGTCTTTAAATATCTCTTTATAGCAATGAATATAAGGTTCAAATTGTAATTATATTAAACTTTAAGAAAAACTATTTTGTAACATCAATAATAAAAGTTTAAAATAGAAAAACTGGCCGTAAAAAAACAACCAACCACCTTGGGTATTGAAAAACATAATGTTTTATGTAACATAAAAAATAATGTTAGACACTCTAATTTATTTCCTATAGAACAAGTTAAAATGATCATTGTTGGAAAAAGTGGAAGTGGAAAATCAAACTTAATAATTAATTTATTAGAACATGAAAATGGATTAAAATTTGAAAATGTATACATTTTTTCAAAAACTCTTTTTCAACCGTTATATAGATATCTATTTAAATTAATATCATCTATAAAAGGAATGGGATATTATGAATTTTCTGAACATGATGACATTATTAAACCACTTGAAGCGAAACCGAATTCTGTCTTTATATTTGACGATATAATATGTGAAAATCAAAGTGTTATTAAACAATATTTTGCAATGGGTCGGCACAAATTCATTGATTGTATATATTTGACACAAAGTTATGCTCAAACATGTAAGCATTTGTTACGGGAAAATGCAAATTTTTTAATAATATTTTGTTGTGACAGAAAAAGTCTTGAACATATTTATAATGATCATGTAAATACCGATATGTCATTCAAACAATTTCTAAATATATGTAAATTTTGTTGGAAAGATAAATATGATTTTTTAGCAATATCGAAAGAGGACCCTGTTACCAATGGGCGCTATAGGAGGGGTTTTGATCATTATATACAGATATAAGGAAATAAACGGTTTTACGTTACTGTTTTAAAAACGACTATTATTGTGTTTACTGTCATACAGTTTAGACATAGTGTATCATTTAAAATTATTAATGGATAAGCAATTAACACAAAAACTTATAAAAGCCCGTAAAAGTGTAAAAAAAAATTTGACACAATTAAATCACAACGTCAAGATACTGAAAAGTATTTAGACCTACAATATCAACCACTTAAGAAAATTTTAAAGGAGTCTTTTGATTCAAAACATTTAAATTTACCCAATATTAAAAAAGAACAACAAGATGTCGAAGTGAAAAGTGAAATAAAGAAACCAAATAGGTCGCTAAACCAAACTAATGTAAATTATGACGACGATGATGATGATGTGTTTTTTGCTAACAAATCTGCTAAAAATAGTACCACTATAGAGGAAGATTTAAATCAAACATTTAAAGAAAAGAATAATGAAACCCAATTCTTGGACAGTAGATTAGAAGAAACTTATTTTCACCAGCCAAATGAAAGTTACTTTGATGATAAACCGGAACCGATACAGCCCTCTAATACGTTAGATTACTCTACCATCACTGATGATAGTTTAAAAGGATATTTAAATCAGTTTGGTGACTTAATTAGACCTTTCATTAAGGGACGAATAAGAGACACAAAGGATGAGTATGACACAAATTATGTTAGGCATGACATGGATACAGACAAAATTACTTTTGGAGACAGTGTTATGGATTTTGTAGATAACGATTTGGTTATTAAAAATCAAAAATTCAAAGGAACCAGAGGATTGTATGAATTAATTTTTAAGAATGACCCAAACGATGATTCGATTACACAACAAGATCGAGAAATTTATGGTAAACTCATTAATCTTACTAATGCGAATAAAAGAAATTTTAACGTTAATGACCAAGCTCTGGGAAACCGTAGTGACAAGTATAGATTTGTAATTAAACCTATTATGACAATGATGAAAGCTGAAGAAATGTCCCAAATATCAAAATTAAGAAAACCAACTCGAACACAAAGTGGTGCTGGACATCAATTTAAAAAATCTAATCCTTTAAAAGTTATTGCGATTGATCCATCTAAAACAACATTGAATTATAATACTAAAAAAAGGGAATATGTCTATTGGGATGATGCGAATGAACTTGTAGAAAGGCTTAAATTGCTTGTAGCCAGTTCACAAAGCGGAAGTGACGCTCACACAAACGAAATTCAGTCTATATTAGAAGAACTAAGAGAACAAAAAGTCATTCTATAAGATTGATTTAATATATTCTTATGCGGTTTTACGAATTTAAACATCATTCAAAATTTAATCATTCGTAATCATGAGTCAAGATATTAAAAGGGAAATTGTTATGGAATTACATAAGCCTGCGAGAAAACATTTCCCTAGGCGACAAGTTATAATGAAAGGTATTCGTGATTTATATCAAATAGATTTAATTGAAATGCGTCCATATTCAAGATTAAATCGGGGTTATAACTATATTTTAATCGCGATTGATACATTTTCAAAATATGTGTGGGCACGTCCAATTAAGACAAAATCAGCAAAAGATGTTGTTCCGGCAATGGCATCGATTATTGAACCCGATAATATTCCTAAAAATATTCAGTCAGATTTGGGAAAAGAATTTTATAACCAGCAATTTCAAAATTTAATGAATAAATATACTATAAATCATTATTCCACATACAGCACAACAAAAGCTTCTATAGTTGAACGGGTTATTCAAACTATAAAAAACCTCCTATGGATGGAATTCAGTTACAGAGGAAACTATAAATGGTACGACATCTTACAAGAAATTTTAAATAAATACAATAACACACATCATTCAACAATTAAAATGAAACCGATTCATGTAAATAAAAAAGTCGAGAAAAAACTCTTGGCAACTGTATATAATAGATTGAAACGTGCAACAATTATAAACAAGTTTAAAGTTGGTGACAGTGTTAGAATAAGTAAATATCGTGAACTATTCGCTAAAGGTTATACTCCAACGTGGTCTAACGAGATTTTTAAAATTAAATCTATAAAATTAACCGATCCCACAACATATATTTTAGAAGATGAAAATGGTGAGATAATTAAAGAAAATTATATGTCAAATTTCTTGGAGTAAATAAAAGAGGTTGGATTAATAAAAGCGATTTAGTATAGATTTTATTTGGTTTGTGACAACATGTTCTCAAATCTATCGATCTTAAGTAATTTTATTTTTTTCACTGCAACAATTAATTCTACGTTTTATGTTGTGGTGCCCGATGACACAATCGATGCTTTAATCTGTTTGGATTACAATGGTACGAAAAATGATAATTGGCCTTCATCATGGACTCGAATGGAAAACATTAACTCTCCATATAATTTAACAATATATAAGACCATCATAAAAAATACAAACACATCCGTAATAAGTTACAAATTAAAATATTTCCAAAGTAGTGGTTCGGTCATTGAATCTAATGAATGGCAACGCACTTTGGGTAACGCCTTCGGCAAACAATCACAGCACAACCAGACCTGCTCCATTGACCCACAAACCGGTTGGAGTTGGAGGACGGGTTTTATAATATCTAATATATTGTATTCCGTTTTTATTATATTTATTACATGTTATTTCTATTTTCAAATAAGAAGATTATAAATTTATAATTTTTACTTTATAAATAAAAGGAATTTATTAAACACATTTAGTATAGTTTCAATTCATGTTGGGAAGGGGTGTATTTGATAAACTTAAAAAAAAAGAGTGGCATATATTTAATTATAATTTTTGTGGACCTAATACACAACTCGAAAATAGACTTGCGAGAAATAGTCAACCAATAAATCAATTAGATCAGCATTGTAAAGAACACGATATTTTTTATTGGAAAAACAAAGACTTAATTTCAAGACATAAAGCAGATAGAATTTTAACGAAACAAACGCTTGCTCGTTTTAAAGCAAAGGATTCAAATTTAAAAGAAAAGTTTGCATCATTGTTGGTAGCGGGGGCTATGAAAGGAAAAACAATGTTAGGATTTGGATATGATAAGAGAGGGAGGTTTAAAAAAACTATGAGACGTAAAAAAGGAAGGAAAACAAAAGTCGGACAGGGGATAGGTTTTAATAGTGCAGTTAGAAAAGCAAAAATAGCGTTAAGGAAACATAAACCAAAAGACCTTGAAGCAGCTGTAAAAATTGCCTTAGGCGCTAATAAAAATACCTTGAAAGCGAAGAGGCCAACTAGAATTATTCCAATACCTAAGTCTGGTGGATTTATTGGCGCATTGTTGCCAATATTAAGTGCCGCCTCTCTCTTAGGCTCGTTAGGCGGAAGTGTAGCAAATATTGTTTCCTCTATAAAAAGAGCCAATGCAGCAAAAGAAAATTTAGAAGAAAATAAAAGGCATAATCAAAAATTAGAATCAGTTGAGATAGGTAAAGGTTTATATTTGAAACCTTATAAAAAAGGATATGGTATTGCTTTTAAAAAAAACTTCCACTGAAATTACCACGTCATGCATTAATTAATATTGAGTTAGAGAAATATGTCAAACAATTAAAAATCCCACATTTCAGGGGTGTTTTCATGAAAGATAAATTACCTCCAATAATTAATAAAAATAAAGAATGTGGAATTGTAAATTTAGATTCAAATAGTGGAGAGGGAACTCATTGGGTATCTTTTATAAAAAACAAAAATTTGGTGTTATATTTTGATTCTTTTGGTAGCCTTCCACCACCAAGTATCTTAGTAAAGTATTTTAATTCAAACGGATTTTCTAAAATAGATTATAATTATAATAATTTTCAAAAATTAAATAAGTATAACTGTGGACATTTGTGTTTAAAATTTTTATATAACAACACGTAATATGACAACGTTTACATTTAACGGAAATTCATCAATATTGACCTCGTATTTTGATCCACCCATTTATTTAACACCACCGGAAAAATTTGAAATTGGATTAGTGAATTTTGAAACTTACAATAGTGTGCCTAATATAGATAATAATTGTAATACTATTAAAATTGGTAATGAGACTATTATTATACCTGAGGGGGCATATGAATTTGAGGAACTAAAGAACTACATAATAAAAAAAATTAATGAAATAAATAAGAACTTGACAAAAAAAATTAACTTTGATTTAACAGCTAATAAAATTACATTAAAATCAGAAATTAAATGTGATCATAGTGTGGATTTTACAAATAAAAATTCAATAGGGAACTTATTAGGTTTTGGACATATTGTTTTACAACCAAATGTATTGGCGATATCAGACAAATTAATTGACATATTTAAAGTTAACGTAATAAGTGTAGAGTGTAATATTGCTAAAGGAAATTTTCATAATGGTAAAGAAGGACATTCAATATTCCACTTTACATTCAGTAACCCGTTCGGGTTCCGTGAGACGATTAATCAGGAAAATGTTATCTATTATCCCCTTAACACAAACAAAATTCATTTTATTGAACTTAAAATAGTTGATCAAGACGGTAATATTGTTAATCTCAGAGGTGAACGTGTAACAGCAAGATTGCACCTACGTAAAAAGAGTGAAAATTATCATAACTAAATCCATAATATATTTACATTGAAATATTTACCGTCAAAACAGTTTTCTAAAATGGTAATTAAATACAACAAAAATTATATAAATATGGAAAAAGATTTAAAAACAAATAGTAGTGCTTGTCCATCTTATAATAGAGGAGGTGGTTTAACAAAATCTAATATCAAATTTTTAAAATCCTTGGGACTAAAGGTTTTAAAACATAATGGATGAAATTCTAAATGTAGTTGAAGGTCCAGTATTTGACAATTCAATTATTAAACTAGAAAAACATTCGTATTTACCTTACGCAACAAATTCTTTCAATGAGAATGACGAAATTCGAATTACAATCCCACAATCGGAAATTTTAACTATACCGTCGCAATCATACATATATGTGGAGGGATCGTTAGTTCGAATCACAGACAAAAAACCGTCTCTTACTGGAAAATTAATAAATAATTTTGTACCGTTTTTATTCGAGGAAATCAGATATGAATTAAATGGTAAAACAATTGAATCTTGTCATTCACCCGGAATCGCATCCACTATCAAAGGGCTATTGTCGCTTACACCGGGAGAAATAAATTATTTTAAAAACGCTGGATGGAATGTAGACGAAAACTGTTTTTATCATTTAAATGAAGGAAAGTTTGCGGTTTGTGTCCCTCTACGAACTTTATTGGGTTTCGCTGAGGATTTCAAAAAAATTATTGTTTTTATGAAACAGGAACTGATTTTTATTAGAAGTAATACGAACACCAATGCTATATATGAATCGGGGTCAGATAAGTTGCATTTAAGTATTAATAAAATTAATTGGAGGGTGCCTATTGTTGAGCTTGCTGATTATAGTAAGTTACAACTTTATAAAGTAATTGACAGTGGAAGAGAGTTATCCATATTTTCACGACAGTGGAATCTATATACAATACCCGAATTACAAACATCTAAAGAATTTGATTGGGTTGTAAAATCATCAACACAATTAGAAAAACCTAGATATGTAATTTTCTGTTTATCAACGAATAAAAAAAACCAATTAAATAAAAACCTTGCAACCTTCGACCATTGTAAACTAACGGATATCAAATTATTCTTGAATTCCGAATGTTATCCATATGACAACTTGCATGTAGACTTTGAAAATCATAATTTTGCAATTCTATATGACATGTATGCAAATTTCCAAAATTCATATTATGAAAAGAGAAATGAACCGTTACTAAGTCATGATTTATTTGCCAAGGTGGCGCCTTTAGTTGTATTTGACGTGTCACGTCAAAAGGAGCTATTAAATTCTAATTCGTCATTATTGGATTTACGCATTCAATTTTCTTTGAGAGAAAATGCCCCCCAACACACAACGGCATATGCAATAATATTATCGGATCATATATATTCGTATTCACCATTAACAAAGTCAGTTAGAGCTTTATAAGCGACCACAATGAAAGATGTTAACAATTATATTTGTGAAAAAGTTAAAGTTGCTTTTATTGATATATTGGGGTTTAATATAAGAAATATGTTCTTTCTGAAAGAATTAAGTATTTTAAAAAGTTGTGAGTGTTGTTGCATAACATGTAATGAACAATACTTGAAACATTTTTTATTTGAACCGGATACAAAGTTTGAATTTCTAAATAAAGATGTACAACAAGAAATTCGAAGCTATACAAGACAAATATGTGGTTTAAATTGGAATTGTAATGGGAAACAAAGAAAAGTTTGTTTTGACAACAAATATTTGATACCGATTCTAAGAAAAGAATTATTGAACATGGATACGGAGTATGTGAAAAATAGGGGATGTAGTGAATATTTGCAACAGTATATTCCAAAACTTCCAATTGTTCTCGATATGGACAAATATGAGTTTGAAGATGAAACCATCCCAAATTGTGGATATCACTTTGAAAATAATTTTAAAAATTGTACAACAACCGCTGTTTTAAAATTGCAAAAACTTAAAACAATTAATAATATGTAATTATTGTGTAACATTATGAAATATTGGGAAAATTAAATAATATTATTCTTAATGTAGTAAATATATTGTCTATTTAAGAATTATATTATTGTTTCCATTTACCTTTGTTCTTGTATAAATAAATGATTGTTCTTTAAAATAATATTAAAATTAAATTATAATCTTATATGTCTTATTATAATAAAAACATATATAACAAATTTATATTCATGTCTCTACATTAGTATTCCTATAACCTATTTATTGCCAACAGTGCTGTCACGACCTTGAACGTGTAAGAGCCTGATGTGATGCTGTTGCGTCATAGATAGGCGAAAGTAATGCACTTAACATTCTTCAATGCATTTCCTCTGTTTATAACTTTGCACAAATGACCTTTATTGCAAGTGATGTCATTTAGGGACCTATTTTTTTAACAGTGGCGGATTTTGTTGGGGAGCGGTTTCTTTAGGGGAGCGGTTTTTTTAGGGGAACGGTTTTTTTTAGGAAAGCGGTTTTTTTAGGGGATAACTTCGCGTGACGTCACTGGGGGTTGTTGTGGGGGGTGAAAATGTTGCAGGGGATAGGGGTATACGTATAAGGCCCTTTTTTTCCAGTTATAGCCGTTTTCTTAGGGGGTTGTACTGCGGGGGGCGTTTTTTCTGTAGAAATAACATTTCTATACTACTCTCGGGGTGTAACACAAAGTATACACAATTCGATTAACAATAAATATATATTGAATATATACAAATTACAATTTGGGTAACTAATGACAAACACAGACTAATCGCTCTGATCGGGTGGTCTGCTCGATAGCGTCGGTCTTCTACAGAAGCACAGATTATACAGATACTGCATTCTGTGTCGGCACCTTTCAAGTGGGAAGCAGCCGTCGATATGTAACGAATTGCAACAAAGTTGGTAATATTTTATTAGTAACAATAAAACCAATGAGTGTGAGAGAGAGACAATATTCCGACAGAGAGAAGACTATCGTTTTAGAGCAAATACGGCGGATCCTTGCTACAGCTGATTTTATGTCAAATTTCAAAACCGAATGTAACCACCAACTACAGCTTATTTTTTAAAACAAATTACCGAACTAATACGAGTCTTCCCAATGCCTGCCGATTGGTCCTTTTAATTCGGGTGCAACTCGCTCTCAGTCGAATTATCTTTTTCCTTTCAAGTGTAGTATCTGATAGAATAATCTGTTAGAAGTCAAAAAATAAAAAACAAAAACAAAAGTTATAATATAATAATAATTTATTATTTACATATAATTTTATACATTTATACATATTTTAATATATCTATTACCTATCTATTATACAAGAAATATTCCTATGTCCGTGCTAAATCTGAAACAGAAATAAAGAAATTAAGTATAAGAAGATGTTATAGTTATTAATTATAAACTTACTTACGCCACCTAAGCTGTCTCCCACTCAAGCCTCTCCTTTTCCTTGTCCTCCTCTTGCATGGTGGTTTTCATCATGCCTCTTGGTTGTTACGGCCTGCTGCTCCTTCGATCTGAAACAGAAATAAAAAAATTAACATAAGAAGATGTTATAATTATCAATATAAATGTACTTACATCATCATCTGCTCCTTCCCACTCCTGTCTCTCTCATTCCCGTTCCTCATCCAGCCGCCGCTGTTCTTCTTCCAGCCGCTGCTTTTCCTCCACTTCTCTGGCAGCCGGACACACCTGGGAGTGCATGGGATTCCCGAATCCCAATAAAAGATTCTCAATCTTTTTCCGCAAGGACAGTCCTTTTCCCGACTGTTTAGCCTTTCCTGCATGCGGTCTTGCACGCACCCCTCTTCAAACATACTTAACTTCCACCGGAAGCTGACTTCTATTTTGGTGAAGGTCCTGTTCGCAGGCCCTTCTCTCACCACGACAGAAGAGGTCAGTTGGAAACCGCTATTCCAACCGCACACGAAGAACAATTCGCCACAACGAAAACATTCGCGCCGATAATTGTTTATCGCGTCCTTAATTTTTTCGCGGGCATTTATTTCTTCGTGTTGATTCAACTCTTCCGTGAAATCATCTTCGAAGACGGACACATCCGGTCCAGCAAAAACTACTTTCACGGTGGAAGGAAAAACCGACATGTTTTCTTTTGTATAATTTTCTTTTGTATAATAATAAACGAGAATAGCAAAATTGTTTTATTTTTAAAACGCCAACTCTCGCTATATATAAGATTGATTTCTGAATATTTAATTTCCATCTCTACACAAATATTGTCAGACGTGTAAGTAATAGCAATTTAATAATTGAAAACAATTACCTTTGTTGTTTTATGAGAGTGTGCATATTTAATTGATCACAAAGTGCATCAAATAAATCTTCTATTATATTAATAATATATGTACACGTGTAGGTAAATACAATTTGTAAATTGAAAAACAAATCCTTTTGTTGTTTCAAGAATATGTAATATTTAATTGATTCTGAATCTCGCGGAAAGTTACACAGATTATCAATAATATTCGTACACGTGTAGGTATAGGTAATTGCAATATGTACACAAATATTTCCAGACGTGTAAGTAATAGCAATTTAATAATTGAAAACAATTACTTTTGTTGTTTTATGAGAGTGTGCGGAGTTAATTGATCACAAAGTGCATCAAATAAATCTTCTATTATATCAATAATTTATGTACACGTGTAAGTAAATACAATTTGTAAATTGAAAAACAAATCCTTTTGTTGTTTCAAGAATATGTAATATTTAATTAATTCTGAATCTCAGGGAAAGTTACACAGATTATAATAATATTTGTACACGTGTAGGTATAGGTAATTGCAATATGTTAATTTGAAAAAAAATGCAAATGTTTTTCAAGAAGATAATTTATTTGTAAATAATAAAGCAGATAGTTGTTATTTATGAATTAATTGCACTACACATAAACTAAGTACTTTACAAAAAAATTACACGAACCGTCTTCTTCACAGTTTTTGTTGCGTCTTTTATATTAATTATATAATTTTTTTCAATTTTTTTCCAATAATAGAAGGCACATGTACTCCATTAACATAAATATGAAATTTATTAATATCTTCACTAATTTTCACCAATAATAATTCACACTCAGCAATATGTATTATATATTTGTAACCGCCCGTGCTTAACCTAAGAAAATTTGTTACAGGCTCCTTATTTGGACCAATATTTAAGTTTATAATAAAATGCCCCTCAAGAGGGCGTAATTTTTTTTCAAAATCTTGTTTTAAACTATTTATTTCATTTAATATTAAAGAAGTTTTCGTGGAGTTTTTAGTAAATTCCGAAGCTAATTTATTATTAAAATCAGATTCTAATTTTTGAATTTGGCTCAAAAGATTGCCGGCAGGACTTAATGATTGCAATTTCTGTTCGAATTCATATCTTAGTAAATCAAGTTCTTTCGTTATTAGGCTGTCAATTTGTTGAGGTATATTGGAAGTTGTTGACACATTTTGTTTATTGGGGAGTGATTTTCTATGATCATTAAGATATTTCTTTACTATATGCCGACCGAACTTGTCGAGCGTCATGTTAAAAATGAATTGGGATAAATAAAAATCTATATTTAAGTAAATAATCTGATTTTATTTGAGAACCAATTTTTACATAGTTTAACATTTTGCATTGAACAATTTAAATTATTAAATAAATGTTTTCCACAGTGGAATAAATTTATATTACCATTTTTAAGACTATTTAAAGATGGACAGTTAATATCTTCTAAATTAATTATAATATTTTTTACGTAATCACTCAATGTGGTCTTTTTGACTAATATTTTCACATAAATAATTTTATCACTTGGGATGTGCGTCGCCAGAAATGATCCAATATCTTCAAAATTAATTTCGGGATTTTTGGTGTTCCACTCTATTCCATGTAATGTTTTTGTCAAAAAAAAAATTATTGACTCATTCTTTGTCGGACAGATCATAGTTTTTTATTGGCATTTTGACAAATTGATGAATAAGTTCGTCATTGTCTGTTATAATTGAGATTTCTTTTATATAAAACGGATGTTTCTTTTTATATTCAAAACCTTGAATATCTACAAAATACATCTTGATCACAAAAAAATATTCAAAACTGAGTACTAAAGAAAGGCCACCCAATTATATATATATGTCTTAATTTAAAACAACATAAACTGTTTACGCTTAGTATTTGTAAATTGCACCGTAAATTAAATGACCTCACAAAGAAATTAAATATTCATGAAAATATAATTATGTATAATAAATATTAGCATTCAATCGACTAATTTTTTAATGCACGTGTCTACAATAATGACATAATACAAACAGGTTACAAAGTATGTATTGTTTTGAATAAAAAACATAATTTTAGGAGAATATATATATAGGTAATAACTGCACACGTATTCTGCAGTTTGAAATTGCTGTTTCTAAGCCGATAAATCCGAAATATGAGCGCCCAATTATTTGTTGATGGTGTTTGTTGCTGTTTTAAAACATCTAGCAAGAGAATATCCAGTAAATTTTGGTAGGTTAAACAGATTTTTATTAGATTGATTTTATTATCATCTAAACATATTCTTTAGTGGACTATGATGAAGACACGAAAAGGCACGACTTCCTTCATCCATTAAATCCAATAACTACACTGGCATATCTAATGTATTCGCCAAAAAATAGAACTCAAGCTGGTATATTCGATCGAACCTCCTTTGCTGTCATTATATACTATATGATTCATAATTTATTTGCCGGTTTTAACCAACTTGAATTACAAATTGTCACAAATATATTCATTTATATAAAACTGTATTTTGTTTTACATTATATATTTTTACATTTTACATTATAGCACACGATGACATGGAGCCCATATCCACGCTCAACGTGCCACACCCTCACATCTCGCCCACACGGACATTCTCTTATTTCACTCTCGAGCGCCTCTTTGATTTTATAGTGAATTTTTCTTTATTCCTTCTTACTGATGTTTTTTTTTAAATTTATGTTGAATCTGCACTGGTGTGCACTTTTTGCTTATTAGGACCTGTAGGTTGCTGATGGTTGTGGCGTTGCTTCCACTACAATCTACTGCTGCTGCTGTCGTCACGGGTGCCATGTTTGTAAAGATGTTTGGGTAGAGATATCAAAAAAGAAAAAAGTCACAAAAATAGTTATACTAACTATTGATGACTGTGGTTTAAGTGAATGAATTAATACTATTTAACTCATGCATATACTAATTGGTCTTTTGCGGACTAGTCTTGTCCGCATGTCAGGAAAAGCAGGAAAAAAATAAATGAAAACCAGGTTGACTGCTCAGGCGGTTGAAACCAATTACCACTGTCAAACACTATCGTCACTGACGTGGGTACTCTTTTTTCCACATTTTTTCAGTCGGTTCCTTCTTCCGGGGAAAAAATCAGGATTTAGACTCACACAAAAAGAAAAATGAAACATCCTGTATATGTACAGATTGTAAAAAAAATTCTGGAAATTTTACAAAATTTTATCTATTGTGTGGGCGTGTGTTTGATTGTTTGAACTTGGTAGATAATTTAATACGCTTCCGAAAGGACACAAGGTGACATTATGCGACGGTATTACTATGATAACAGCCCTCATTCACTCATTCTTCGCGTTTTTGAAATGAGAGATAAAATTGTTATTGATGAACTTTAACTTGCAACAAATATTTACAATAGTAATTGAAAGGGAAAAAACATATAAAATGCGAATTTTTTTAAAAATGGATAAATTACATACTTGTCCACTTGATCTTTCAATAATTAAAAAGCAAATTATGCATAAAATACCTATAAGATTTTTTTCCTTATTAATTATTTCCGGTCTGCAAAACCAGATTTAATAAAAATGAGCATAATTTGTGATATCAATTGTGCATGTGTGTATGTGACGTCTCATCATTTTGGTGTATAAAAGGTAAGTTTGCAAAATACTAAAATCAGTTTAACTTAAAACAACCAACAACAAACATCATCAAAACTAACAACTCTCTCAACATAGCAAACTGTCCTACAACTATTGTCGTATACTCCGAAATTGAAGAAGAACTTCCAGTGCACGACTTAAAAGTTGTGTTAGATCAACTTTTTCAGTAAGTATTTTTTATTTCTAATCTTTTTTATTCTATAATTTCATGTTTTTTTTATCATCTGAACAGATTTGGTGTAAGGAAAATAAAAGAACACAAAAATCATGTACTGGTATTCCTCACATACTCACCGAAGAGCGAGACTTTAATGCGAAAATTTGGTACGCACAATTTTTCACAAGATTACAAGTAAACCAGGAATTTAAGCATAAAAGACTTCTGGACGAATCTGCGTTTAATGCATTTCTATGCTTTCTAATGACTAAGGACGCTTTTGAAAATAGTCTCTCAGAAGACACAGAAGTCGCTGTCACAGTAAAAATATCTTTGGCCATTTTAGACATTATGGGGTACGTCAGTTCGTGTAATTTCCACCAGTGTAAAATATTGGTACCTACCCATTCTCGGAGAATTTTTGTACTTTTCAAACTCTTCTTCCTAAGAGTAATGCACATTTTCACCGTAAAATGTGCTCAACTTCGAATAAAAATCATCTGTACTTGCACTACTAGTACTTGGCGTTGGTGTTGGCTGGTTGAGGCTTAATTGTGTTTTAGCATCTCGATCATACGTTTGTAATACACTTATAAAAGTTTTGATGCTGTCCTCTTTTATATCCTTTCCCCAAATAAAATGGTGAAAGGCTCCTATTTTATGTCTGGGGTCCAAAATTAAGGAAGCACAATAAATCCAGTTTGTCTTTATATAATGTTTTAACATTTTTTCTCTTCCATGTTGAAACGATAATAGCAAAGCTTCGTCAATTTTATTTCGATTTGCTTTTCGATCCAATTTAAAAATTTGTCTCTCAATATCGTCCAAAAGCATGTTAAAATATACTATTACACTTGATAAAGTGCAATATTAATCTCCACCAAGCTCGGTGGACACAGTGGATTTTAAAAAGTTCAAGAAAATCAATAAGTTGTGAAATTAAATCCCATTCACGGTCATTTATTATAAAATTTGTGAAATTATTTATTTCACAAAAAATTTTCAAAGCACTTTTTAATTGTACCCCGGTTTTTAATATTTCAAAAGTACTGTTCCACTGTGTAGATACATCTATGTTTGGTGAAACATACTTTGTATTTGTTGTGTCACAACAACTCTTCAATTTAATTGCCAATTGTTCTGAGAATTTAATTTAAAAAAAAGTTTTCACAATTTTTGTACACATTGAGTATTTTCATGTACAATTTGTTCATCTTCATTTTCATTTTCCATATCATCGGTCTCTTCTTCACAAAAATCGTTGAATCGTTGTCAATGTATAAATATGTCTACATATCCTGAACCCCTAAATTCAATATATGTGCGAAACATCTAAAATGTTGATTATCAGGATTAAAATTAATGCCATCATCCAATAAAAGAAATTGTAAATCCGTCATAAACTTGGTATTTGCCGCGGCATTGTCCACAGTGATTCCTTGAATTTTATTTTGAACTTTATATAGGTAAACTGTGTCGTAAAATATTTTGACAATATCTTTGCCAGTGTGCTGCCCATTAGAAGGAACAAAATCTATCACCAATGATCGAAAATTAAAATCCGAGTCTATAAAATGTGCTGTTATACCATCCGTCAATGGTAAATTCAATTTCTGATTTATCACTTTGGGGTACGCAGTTTATCATTTAACATATTAAATAAAGTTTTTTGTTACTTCACCCTCAAAAAAACTGAATGGTAGGTACTTAACGCAAACCCACTTTACTATCATTTGATCAAATGTTTGTTTCCCCTGCCATCTAAAATAAAATACAAAATTTTATTTAGAATTCCCAAAACGTATTGTAAAAACTGAATAAACAGCAGTAGTGTAAAACTGCGGGGACTAGCACACTAGTACATCAAACGTCCGATAGATGGCGCAAGGTGTTGATTCCCGGCGGCGGAGGGGTTGAAATGTGGGAGTAGTTGGGATGGGTTAGGGGGAGTGGACAGAGCATAGAAGTGTGTTGATAGGTGTTAATTAGCATTTTTGTGTTGGTGGGTACTGCTAATGAGGCGGAATAGAGTACTGTGTATGGTGGGGTGGGTGGAGTATTGGATTGGGGGTTGAACTACCACCATCACCGAGCGGTGGTGGTACCGGGCGCTCTCTCTTTCTCTCACACACCTGTGTGTGTGTGTGGGTATGTGAGTGGGAAAAAAGTGAGGAAGTGCATCCGGTAAACAAAAAAAAAAAAACAAAAATGCATTGGCGCTTGTATTGTATGCAAATTTTTAAAAGGTTAAGTGACCTGTATTCACTTGTTTTTTGCACTAACTTCCTGACACACATTTTGTAATTTACATATATCGTTTTATTGTTTTTGAATATGGGTTAATAATTAATGTAGGGTAAAATAGAGGTAGTTTTATTTAAGAGAAATAAAACAATAAATGCATTTTATTTTATCTTTATTATTTTTCTATTTCATGTATATATAAAAAAAAAGTTCAGAAAAAAAAATGGAAATTAAGTGTCCATATATGATCCCTGAAATAGAAAAAAAACATGTTATTAAGAAAGAAAATGTGTAAAATAAAAACGGAAAGGAATTTTCTTACGTTTTTTCTACAATAATAGTTCTTCTTAGTTTATAAAAATTCCACTTGCCACCATTTGTTGGTTTGATTGGGCTTTCGTACAATGAAGGAAAGATTTTCTCCATTCTTTAGTCTCACATTATATTCGGGAACGTTTTCCAGTAGCCGGTTGTATCTTTTTGGCAATATGACATCATTTTCGAGGCCTTCAATTATCATAAGAACTGCTTGACCATATTTTGTCTGAATGACTCTTAGAGAGCGTATTTTATATGTCACATCCTCCTCTAATTCGGAAATTTTGATGAAGGGTCTTGATACAGTATTAAATTCATTATTCATTTTTCGTCTTGTTCTTCTTTCTGATAATTTCACTTTACAAAAAATATACTTTATCTTAATATAAAAAAAATAAAATATTGATACTGAGATTGGAAATGAATGTGCAGCTGCTTTTAAACAAGGAAAAATACGTCATCATCCCCCATCCAACCATATTCCACCACACACGCACACGCACAAACCAATTTCTTAGTGGGGTGGGGTGGGGGAGTGTTGTTGTTGTTGTTCTGTAATTTCTTCAATGATTCATCACAATTATAAGAAGAGTATTTTTTTAATTGTGTGTGTTTCTCTGGGCGCGAAAAAAAAGGGGTGTATATGTATAAATGGATAATACAATAGGATTCATGACTTAGTTAGTTTCTAATTGGCAATATGTCAACTGATGAGAAGACCAACACTCATCATTATCCAAAAACTGTTACATCTATTAGTGATAATTTTTTGAAAAAACTCCGTAAAACATTTCCATTGCTAAGAAAAAAAGATGAAGTGATTGCTATTTTAAAACAAACGAATAAGTGTATTCAAACATTACGGAAAGTGATTGGCTTAAAGAAAAAAGATGATCAAGATAATGTAAGCAACATATTGTTCCTCAATGATAACATTCTAAAACTAACAAACAATTTAAGTTTATTGAAAACATGTAGAAAAAGACTACATTTAATTAAAAAGGAAAAATTAAATATTATTGGTGGCGCAGGTTTGACGACTGCTACCATCACATCAAAGACAAACCGTAATCGTGGTCGGAAGCAACAGCAACAGCAAAAGAAATATCAAAATTGTGTAGAATGGGAAAATTTAGAGAATTGTTTTAGGAATAGTATCAGTAGTGGCATAATTACAAATTTAACGGTAAAAGATCCTGTTATGTTTCTAGATAAAGCACAGAAATGTTTTCTGTTGCAAGTGAAGAAGAAATTACATGAAAATCATAATTGCATAAAAGTCAATTGTACATTTACTGGTGAATTTGCGAAAAAGAGTGGAGAGATTCTAGAGACAGATTTAAAGTCATTCACCACAAGGAATGAAGTAATTGATGCAACTACAAATTTAAAGGAATGGTATGAAACGTTGGTAAAAGATAAAATTTTGAATAGACTTAGTGAATTTCAAGAACGTGATTCAGGATGGAGTTTGTCGGAAATAATATCATTAATAGTGATTTTTAACCGATGCAATCCATTAAATGCAGCGGGTACTTCTACATATACGGAAGTACCGAAATTTATAGCCAATAAAAAGGCAGTGATTAATATAAAAAACAATGATAAATATTGTTTATTGTGGTGTATTGTGGCTGCTTTACACCCCACAAATACAAATCCACAAAGAATGACACAATATCCACACTTTAGTGAAGTGTTAAAATATGATGGTATAAAGTTTCCATTCAATGTGCGTGATTTGAAAAAATTTGAGAAACTTAACAATATAAGCATTAATATATTTTATGTGAGCAACAAACAAATATATCCATTGACAATAAAAAAAAGCAATTATGAAGATGAAGATGAAGATGATGGGAATAATAATAAATGTATAAATTTATTAATGTTGGAAAATGTGGAAGGTGGATGTTCTCATTATGTGTTAATTAAAAATTTAAATCGCTTATTATTTAATCAGTTATCATCGAAAAATAAATCACAAATATATGTTTGTGAACGGTGTTTAAATTATTTTTCTTCAAAGTGTGTTTTAATTAAACATTTAAATTATTGTAAAAATAAAAAAGTGTGTCACATAAAAGTGCCCTCATCGTCGTCGTCGTCGTCGAATCATATTATACAATTTAAGAATTTCTCCCACAAGATACCAGTTTGTTTTGTATTATATGCCGATTTAGAATGTATATTGGAGCACATTATTATATATGGTGATGAAAAAGAAAACAAAAAACGTGGTGGTAGTTCCATTGAAAGATATCAAAAACACATACCACACAGTATTGCCTATTACTTAAAATGCAATTATGATGATTCACTCTCTCAATTTAAATTAATTAGAGATAAGAACTGTATAAAGTTATTTATAAAGGATTTGCATAAAATTGCAATAACAGTCAACGAAATACTCAATCGTATAGTTCCAATGGCTGAATTGACTTTAGAACAGGAAATAGCACACTATACTGCCACAACATGTCATATTTGTGAAGAACCATTTAATGTCACATTAGACGAAGATGATGTACGTGTCAAAGACCATTGTCATGTGACTGGAACATATAGAGGAGCCGCACACCCTCAATGTAATTTACAATTTCAACAATCCAAAGTAATTCCAATTGTTTTTCACAATTTAAGCGGCTACGATTCTCATTTTATAATTGAAGAACTGGCAACAGGCATCTACCCATAAACAAGGAGAAATATATATCGTTCACAAAGAAAATTGAAAATACAAACATCAGTTTGAGATTCATTGATTCCTTCAGATTTATGGCATCCACTTTGGACAAATTATCCTCGTACTTGCGTGCCGAAGAAAAGACCATAATGAGATCGTTTTATCCGAATAACAATGAATTTAAATTGTTATTGCGAAAAGGTGTTTTTCCCTATGCATACATTGATAGTTGGGAAAAATTAAATGAAACTCATCTGCCGACAAGAGAGGCTTTCTTCAATGAACTGAAAAACGAGACAATATCTGCGGAAGATTATAGACATGCTGAGAATGTATGGCAAACATTTAATGTGCACACACTAGGTGAATACTCGTACATTTACCTTAAAACGGATGTTATTTTATTGAGTGATGAATTTGAAAATTTCCGTAAAACATGTTATAGGACCTATCAATTGGATCCATTGCACTATTTCACATCGCCCGGTCTAAGTTTTGATGCAATGCTAAAAAATACACGCATAAAATTGCATTTAATGCAAGATATTGATATGATTTTGTTTATTGAATTGGGAATACGTGGCGGCTATTCTGCTGTGATAAAATCGTGTGCAAAAGCCAACAATAAATATATGATGGATGACTATGACCCCACCCAATTGGACACTTATCTAATTTATATAGATAAAAATGCATTATATTCAACGACAATGTGTGAGTTTCTACCATACCAAGATTTTGAATGGTTAAATGAGGATGAATACAATGGCAGCGACAGTAGCGACGGCGGTACCGATGGTAATTCTTTCGATGTATTATCAATTGAAGACAATGCAGAATATGGTTATATTTTGGAGGTGGACCTTCATTATCCATCTCATCTACACAATTTACACAAAGATTTCCCATTGGCCCCCGAACATTTAACACCACCAGGCAGTAAACACAGTAAATTAATGACAACATTATACGATAAACACAACTATGTTATTCACTATAGAAATTTAAAGAATTATTTAAAGAGAGGATTAGTTTTGCGAAAAATCCACCGAATATTGAAATTTAAACAGTGTGCCTGGATGAAAAGTTATGTGGAATTGAATATAAATTTGCGAAAACAATCAAAAAATGATTTCGAAAAAAATTTCTTCAAGTTAATGGTGAATTCAGCGTTTGGAAAGACCATTGAAAATGTAAGGAAATATAAAGATGTTAAATTAGTGACGAGTTGGGAGGGGAGATCTGGAGCACAAGCCCTAATATCGAAACCGAATTTTCACAGTTTGGAAATATATGATAATGATATGGTGATTATAGAAATGCAACGAAATGAGGTGGAAATGAACAAACCCATTTATATTGGTTCTACAATTTTAGATTTAAGTAAATTACACATGTATAATTTTCATTATGACTATATATTAAGACAATTTGATGAAAATAGCGTGGATTTATGTTACACGGACACAGACAGTTTTATATATCTATTTAAAAATATTGATTTCTATGAATATATAAGACGTGATTGTAGGGAATATTTCGATACAAGCGACTATGATGAAGCGAATATTTTTAATATACCGCGTGTGAATAGGAAGGAACTTGATATGTTTAAAGATGAAAATGCCGGTCGCATTATGTTGGAATTTATTGGTCTACGATCGAAAATGTATTCATTTAAAATGTGGGGTGACGGTGGAGAAATAAAAAGGTCCAAGGGAGTAGTTGGTAGTACATTGAAAACAATCACATTTGATGATTATAAGAATTGTTTATTGAATCAACGGGAAATGGTAAGACAACAAATTCTATTGCAAAGTAAGAAACATGTAATGTATTCGATAAAACAGCGAAAAATTGTTTTGAATGTTGGTGATGATAAAAGAATGTCACTGCATGATTCATTAGACAGTTTGCCGTGGGGTTTTGTGGAAGAAACAGTAGCAAGAGCAGAAGCAGGATCCGAACCACCCCATCAGTAGGTACCATTATACAAAGACACACACTAGACAAATAGTACTTAAACAAAACAGAAAATGTTATCAAAAAGTGAAATAAAACTTGTAAATGATTTACATGACAGTAATTCTGTGGTATATCAGAATCACTTGGTGGAAAGAATAAAAAGTTCAAATGTGAGTGAAATGAATATGATTTTAAAACGTATCGCAATTCCAAGCACACACATTTTAACATATGATATATTACGATTGTGCAATGTTGAAATGTTAAATGTGTTACTCACATCCCAATTGGAACATGATAAATTTATTGTATTAATTGCTAATAAATTGTTAAATTTAAATGTAATTGATTTTACATATGAAAATTTAAGTGAAATCATCAGTACTGTACCATATAAGGATTTCACAGATGACTACAAATGTTATTTAATAATGCAATTAACAAAACTGGATATTAATAAACCCAATTTTGATGCAACATCCTCATCATATTTGTATTTACATATATTATCCAATTACAAGAATTGTAATTATTATATTAACAAAATTATGTGTACTGGAATTTTTAATGCAAATCCCATCTTTGTTGGGAATATGTTGAAAACTTTGGAAGAGAAAAATTTACACTTCAAATTGGAGATATTAACAAGAGACTCACATATGGATGTAGTAAAATGGCTTTTGAAAAATTTGCGAAAAATGGAGAAAAACGAAGATGTGGGATGGAGGTGTGGACCTGATTCGGGTTTATGGCCATCAGGAAATCCAGAAGACTATGTTGCCACAATGGAGCTAATTAAACCCATAATGGAGTTTAAAAAAAAATGCAAACAAAAACTGGCTCTCTGGTTATTTATTTTTATTAGAATTATTAATAATATATACAATTATATTATGTATTTGGATGTGTGGGGGGGTGAATAAAAAAAAACTTGTATATAATTTTTAACTGTGTTTTTATTATATGCTTTTTTTCCGAATATACATATACATATTTAAAAAAAAAGTAACGGAAAAAACACTATGTTAGCTGGGGGTGGGGGAAAATGACGGTTAAGGGGTTTACGTAATAAAAAAAAATTATAATTTTAAAATTGATTTATATTTTGTATCATCTCTTCAAAAACATATACACACAAACTGAAAGATTAAAAAACGCTAGTTAGATGGGATTTTGGGGGAAATGGCGGGTTTTTTTTTATATAATGAAAAAACATATACTTTTAGTAGTAAAAAAATTGACTTTTTATTTCTTATTAAAATACATATACAACAACAACAACAAATAGAAAAAACACTAAGAAAACTCTGAAAAAAAAAACAAAAAATCACTAGTTAGATGGGATTTGGGGGAAATGGTGGGTTTTTTTGGGGTATTTTTTTTATATAATGAAAAACATATTAACATTTTTGTTAAAGAAAAAACTGTATTTATTTTTTTTATATTCAATAGAACGAAAATGGAAAAAAACATTAACAAGATATATATATAATACAATGAAAAAAATCCATTTCCATTCCATTTCAGTCTTCTTCTCCCTCCTTCGGCGGCGGCTGGTGGACTGCTTTTTTTCCTTCTTCCGGCTGGACTTCTTCTTCCTTTTCTAGTTCCTCTATAAAGTCCGATAGTCTCTGTAACAAAAAACAAGAACAGAAAAAACAATTAATAAAAGTATATAAAAAAATGCAAACAAAAAAAATTATAACATACCTTACAGCAAGCACAGTAAACATCATGAAGGGGCTGTTTCTTTCTGCCCACCCATTGGTGGCAAGTGAGACAAAATTCCATGTGGAGATTCCAGGATTTCAACTCCCCCGTTTGCTGGTCGATTTCCCCATAATTATCCTCCATAATGTCCTGACCATATGGTTCATCATCAACAACAACATTGTTGTCGTGTTCATTGCCGCCACCGCCTCCATCGTCATCGTCGTCGTCGTCTTGTTCTTGCCGCCTTCGCTTGATGCCACGGCGATGCTGTTGTTGTTGTTGTTGTTGTGGCTCATCTCCATGGATGACTTGGCTGCCAGCACTGCTTCTGCTTTTTTTTTCCTAATAAAAGAAGAGAGTGCAACCATTCAAAATGTATTGTTTTAATAATTCCCTTACACCATCTCGAGAATTCACCAATCTACTTTTTTTGAGTGAGAGACAGAATCAACTGCTACTACAACTACTACAAAAAATAGAAGGTGCATTCTCGACAGTAGTATAAGGAAATTATTAAAACAATAAATCGTGAAAGGTTAAACACTCTTTTCCTTTATTACCTGATTGTTTTTGCAAACACCATTCCCCCCGCCCACTGCTCTTGTCGCTACTGATGCTGTCCAACGGTTTTTCACAGCCGTCGTCGTCGCCGCTGCCTTGTCCTTAATAAAGAAAATTATAAATATCACACTTTTCCATACTTTTTATATAAATAGGACACAGTCATGGGTTGTTTTTTTTTCCCCCAAACGACTGTGCACTATTTATACAAAAAGTGTGGAAAAGTTGATGATATTTTTAATTTCCTTTATTACCTTCTCCATTATGCAAAACATCTCGTCGTCGTCGTCGTCCACCGTCGCAGCAGCCGTTGTCGTTCTCGTTGTGGTGGTTTCCTAATAAAGAAAATTAACATTGTTTACAAATTAGTAGAAGGAAATGGTCATTACTGCTGTAAATCCAACCCCTAGCGCCAATCCCTACCCCTATAAAAAAACAGCCCCTATAAAAAAGTTTCCCCTGTTGAAGATCTACCCCTGTGTAAAAAAAAATTCGCCAAAAAGGCTGTTATTTTTGAAAATAAAGTTTAAGCAATCTGTAATAGATGGCGTTATTAGTTAAATACTGAAAATAATATTTGCAAAGGTTAAATGAATATCAATTAATATGACACGTGTAGGTATAGGAAATGCACTTGCAATTATAAAAAAATACCGTTATTCAGATGTTAAATGAATATCAAATTAAATGATGCTCACTACACGTGTGCATTCGTCATCTTATTTACGTATGTATAGACAATTGTGAGAAGTTACATGTATTAGATGACGACACATTACATAACTGTGGCACGGAATATTAAGTGTCGGCATCCGATCCTCACCTTGAAAGCGAAAGTTGTTCTCTAATTATTGTTTTCGTCTAAAGAAACACTTTTCTATTGCTTCAATGAACTTTAATCAAAACAAAATTTTACTTTTGATGTTAATGAATCACATTATGTTTGTAATTAAATGTATAATAAAAATACACATATACTATAAATAAATATTATCTAATAAATAACATACATAAGATTTGTTTTAACAAAATTTAAAGTGTCTTTGTAATCTTCAATATGTAGCGAAACTTGTTCCAAATTCGAATTCGGTTCATCTCTTCCCTCTTTCATTTTTCCATCGATTGTGTTTATCAAAAACATAAATATTCCTTTGTGATAATCATTCTCACATACATTGAAAATGAATGAATTATCGTATGCCATTAATTTTTTTAATAGTGGAATATTTGTATAGAAAATTGCATCACAATACAATTTTTCTAAGAAGTGCTTCATTGTGTAATAATTGGCGAATATGTTGTTAATATTCAAATTTTCACATATTCTTTTAAAATTTGTCTCATCCAATGAATCGGAACAAATGATTAAGCAGTAATATAATAAATGTTGTGGGTTCATTTGTTCAAGACGTGAAACACTCTCCTCATCCATTTGAAATTCATTTGGATTTGAGACAAATTTCACCAAATCTTTGAATTCAATATTTTCTTTATTTTCAAAATAATACGTTAAATTGGCCACTAGCTTATCACACAATAATTTGTTATTAAAACATGTTTTTATAGTTTCACTATTTAAAGAGGTGAATATACCGACACGAAAGATTCGCCATGGAACAAAAATTTCGTTTAACAAATCTGAAACTGGCGTATCAGGATCGTTTAGATTCGAATAAATGTAATTCTCAGACGTCACTATGTAATTGCGAATTTGATCAAAATCGAACTGACTAAATTCACTTAACCAAGCATCAACGCTTTCTGCCATTTTTCACCCGTTCTTTTTACAATTAAAAAGACTAATCTATTGATTTTTAAAGACTGGTCTTCTTTCATCTCTAGCCCTCTTATATACCTGTGTCCTGCAAGAACAAGGGGGGTTGTGGTACCTCGGGGTGTAACAGAAAGTATACACAAATCGATTAACAATAAATATATATTTAAAATAAACAAATTACAATTTGGGTAACTAATGACAAACACAGACTAATCGTTCTGACCGGGTGGTCTGCTCGATATCGTCGACATTCTGTCTCGGCACCTTTCAAGTGGGAAGCAGCCATCCATTGACCTAGCGAATTAAATTGGGGTTCAACAAAATTGGCAACACTTTATTATGAACAATAAAACCAAAGAGTGTGAGAGAGAGACAATATTCTGTTAGAGAGAAGACTATCGTTTTAGAACAAATAAGGCCGACCTTTGCTACAGCTGATTATATGTGAATATTTCAAAACCGAATGTAACAACCAATCACAGCATATTTTTCAAAGCAAATTAGCGAACTAATACGAGTCTTCCCAATGATTGTCGATTGACCCTTTTAATTCGGGTGCAACTTGGTCTCAGTCGAATTATCTATTTCCTTCCAAGTGTAGAAAAAAAACAAAAACAAAACAAAAAAGTTATAATATAATAATTTATTAATTACATATAATTTTTTTTACATTTATTTACATACAATTTTATATTTATACATTTATACATATTTATATACAATTTAAATATATTTAATACCTATCTATTATACAAATAATATTCCTATATCCATAATTTTTGATTCAGTCTGCTGCCCCTTCGATCTGAAACAGAAATAAAAAATTAAGATTAGAAAATGTTTAAATTATCAATATAAATGTACTTACATCAGCTGTTTCCCGTCACGCCTCCTCTAAATTGCGACGATCTGCTGCTGCCCCTTCGATCTGAAATAGAAATAAAAAAATTAACATAAGAAGATGTTTTAATTATCAATATAAATGTACTTACATCATCATCTGCCCCTTCCCACTCCTGTCTCTCTCGTTCCCGTTCCTCCTCCAACCGCCGCTCTTCTTCTTCCCGTCGCTGCTGTTCCTCGACTTCTCTGGCGGCCGGACACACCAGGGAGTGCATGCCGAATCCCGAATCCCAATAAAAGATTCGTAATCTTTTGCCGCAGGGGTAGTCTTTTTCTCTGCTATTCAAACGTTCTTTTATGCGGTCTTGCACGCACCCCTCCTCAAAGAGACTTAATTTCCACCGGAAGCTGACTTCAATTTTGGTGAAGGTCCTGTTCGCAGGCTCTTCCCTCACCACGACAGAAGAGGTCAGTTGGAAACCGCTATTCCAACCGCACACGAAGAAAGATTCGCCACAACGAAAACATTCACGCCGATAATTGTTTATCGCGTCTTTAATTTTTTCGCGGGCATTTAATTCTTCGTGCTCATTTAACTCTTCCGTGAAATCAACTTCGAACACGGACACATCCGGACCGGCATACACGACTTTAACGGTTGAAGGGAAAACCGACATGTTTTTTTTATAGTAGGATTAGCAAATTGTACTATTTTTAAAACGCCAACTCTCGCTATATATAAGATTGATTTCTGAATATTTAATTTCCATCTCTACACAAATATTTCCAGACGTGTAAGTAATAGCAATTTAATAATTGAAAACAATTACCTTTGTTGTTTTATGAGAGTGTGCATGGTTAATTGATCACAAAGTGCATCCAATAAATTTTCTATTATATTAATAATGCATGTACACGTGTAGGGAAATACAATTTTCAAATTGAAAAACAAATCCTTTTGTTGTTTCAAGAATATGTAATATTTAATTAATTCTGAATCTCGCGGAAAGTTACACAGATTATCAATAATATTTGTACACGTGTAGGTATAGGTAATTGCAATATGTACACAAATATTTCCATACGTGTAAGTAATAGCAATTTAATAATTGAAAACAATTGCTTTTGTTGTTTTATGAGAGTGTGCATATTTAATTGATCACAAAGTGCATCAAATAAATCTTCTATTATATCAATAATTCATGTACACGAGTAGGGAAATACAATTTTCAAATTGAAAAACAAATCCTTTTGTTGTATCAAGAATATGTAATATTTAATTAATTCTAAATCTCACGGAAAGTTACACAGATTATCAATAATATTTGTACACGTGTTGGTATAGGTAATTGCAATATGTTAATTTGAAAAAAATGCAAATGTTTTTCAAGAAGATAATTTATTTGTAAATAATAAAGCAGATTGTTTTTATTTATGAATTAATTTCACTACACATAAACTGGGTACTTTACAAAAAAAATTACACGAACCGTATTCTTCACAGTATTTGTTGCGTCTTTTATATTAATTATATCATTTTTTTTCAATTTTTTTCCAATAATAGAAGGTACATGTACTCCATTAACATAAATATGAAATTTATTAATATCTTCACTAATTTTCACCAATAATAATTCACACTCAGCAATATGTATTATATATTTGTAACCGCCCGTGCTTAATCTAAGAAAATTTGTTACAGGCTCCTTATTTGGACCAATATTTAAGTTTATAATAAAATGCCCCTCAAGAGAGCGTAATTTTTTTTCAAAATCTTGTTTTAAACTATTTATTTCATTTGATATTAAAGAAGTTTTCGTGGAGTTTTTAGTGAATTCCGAAGCTAATTTATTATTAAAATCAGATTCTAATTTTTGAATTTGGCTCAAAAGATTGCCGGCAGGACTTAATGATTGCAATTTCTGTTCGAATTCATATCTTAGTAAATCAAGTTTTTTCGTTATTAGGCTGTCAATTTGTTGAGCTATATTAGAAGTTGTTGACACATTTTGTTTATTGGGGAGTGATTTTCTATGATCATTAAGATATTTCCTTACTATATGCCGTCCGAACTTGTCGAGCGTCATGTTAAAAATGAATTGAGATAAATAAAAATCTATATTTAAGTAAATAATCTGATTTTATTTGTTTATATTTGAGAACCAATTTTTACATAGTTTAACATTTTGCATTGAACAATTTAAATTATTAAATAAATGTTTTCCACAGTGGAATAAATTTATATTACCATTTTTAAGACTATTTAAAGATGGACAGTTAATATCTTCTAAATTAATTATAATATTTTTTACGTAATCACTCAATATGGTCTTTTTGACTAATCCTTTCACATAAATAATTTTATCACTTGGGATGTGCGTCGCCAGAAATGATCCAATATCTTCAAAATTAATTTCGGGATTTTTGGTGTTCCACTCTATTCCATGTAATGTTTTTGTCAAAAAAAAATTATGGGCTCGTTCTTTGTCGGACAAATCATAGTTTTTTATTGGCATTTTGACAAATTGATGAATAAGTTCGTCATTGTCTGTTATAATTGAGATTTCTTTTATATAAAACGGATGTGTCTTTTTATATTCAAAACCTTGAATATCTACAAAATACATCTTGATCACAAAAAAAATATTCAAAACTGAGTACTAAAGAAAGGCCACCCAATTATATATATATATATATATGTCATAATTTAAAACAACGTAAACTGTTTACGCTTAGTATTTGTAAATTGCACCGTAAATTAAATGATCTCACAAAGAAATTAAATATTCATGAAAATATAAATATGTATAATAAATATTAGCATTCAATCGACTAATTTTTAATGCACGTGTCTTCAATAATGACATAATAGAAACAAGTTACAAAGTATGTATTGTTTTGAATAAAAAACATAATTTTAGGGGAATATATATATATAGGTAACAACTGCACACGTATTCTGCAGTTTGAAATTGCTGTTTCTAAGCCAATAAATCCGAAATATGAGCGCCCAATTATTTGTTGATGGTGTTTGTTGCTGTTTTAAAACTACTGTTTTAAAACAACTAGCAAGAGAATATCCGGTAAATTTTGGTAAGTTAAACAGATTTTTATTTGATTGATTTTATTATCATCTAAACATATTCTTTAGTGGACTATGATGAAGACACAAAAAGGCACGACTTCCTTCATCCATTAAATCCAATAACTACACTGGCATATCTAATGTATTCGCAAAAAAATAGAACTCAAGCTGGTATATTCGATCGATCCTCCTTTGCTGTCATTATATACTATATGATTCATAATTTATTTGCCGGTTTTAACCAACACGAATTACAAATTGACACAATTTTTTCTCAAATGGCGGAATTGGGTCTGTTAGACGATAAAAAATCAAAAATTTTAATAATTCTACCTATGAAAGAAAATTACGAGCTTATTTTGAACATGATGATCAGACGTAATAATGGTCTTGACATATTAACCATTAAATATATTGAAAAACAACACATTATGTTTGAGTGTTTTGCAAAATATTTTAAACTTCCTACTGTGACTGTCGATCATAGGAATATCGAGTCATCCATTAATCAAATTTACAATACCGCAAAATTCTTATACCTTCCTCAAATATTTTCGAATGTCAAATTATTTAAAAATTATGTGTGCGATAGCGGATATGACTTAAAAGTAAAAGAAGAATATATATGTAAAAAAAATGAAAAAATTTTGATTTTTTATAAAGAAAGAGTTGTAATTCCTTTAAATTACTGCGGAATAATAATTGCCAGATCTTCAACTAATTTGTTAGGTGTTTTGAGAAGCGGATTGGTAGACCCAACATACAATGGAGAACTCAGCAGTGTGTTCATTGCAGATTCAGATTGTACATTGACAGAAGGACAAAGATTCGCTCAAATTGTCATTTTACCAACCGCTCAATTGAAGACATCTATAACACCTACAGAAGTGCTACCAAATATTTTGAGAAAAGCTTTAAATTATGGCTCAAGTGGAAAATAATAAAATAATGGGAATATGTTATATCAACTATTATGAACTTATTAAATTCATATTATATTATACCTACATATTGAAAACAAATATAAAATAAAATATGATATAAACAACTGTCTTTGTTTAATTCGAAAACCCCCCTATTGCTGACAAATAGGCTCGTACGTATATATATATCCAATATACACCTATATAATGTGATGTTAAGATCTAAATCTTTACAGAAATAAAAATGAATACGATAAGCGAGTTAAGTTCACAAACTATAAAGTTGATATTTCAAATTATTCCTCTTATAAGAATTAAAGAAGAATGTGAGAAATACATAAAAAAAGTTCAATGTGTGATAAATTTAATAAACCGATTTTTAAAAGTGAATTCAAGTGAATACATCAAAAGCACCGAAAATGCAAGTAAAATTGAAACAAACCTAGGGATATTAAAGGAACAACTTGAGACATTGAAGAATATTTTCATTGAAAAAAAGGGTGGAGGCGATGTATCAAAAAGTAATGGAAGACTAATATGGAAAGACCTTAAATCTATTTTTAAAAGTAGAATGTTAACCGGAATGGTAATAAATATATCATATAAAGACCCAAAATTATTTCTAAATAAGGCGTATCGCAGTGTTCAAATTAAAATTAAGAAAATATTAAAAAAAACTCCGGTGAAAGTGAACTTTGTCTTTTTGGGCAAATTTGTACTGCCTAGTACCGGAAAACAAGAGGTAAAATCATTTATGGTAGAAAATCATCTAATTGATAAAAATTCGGATTTCAAAACTATATATCAAACTATTGCAACAAAAATTTTAAATAATCTCGACGATTTTCAACAAAAAGAGAGCGGATGGGCGATAGAAAGTATAATTGGTTTAAAGGTAAATATTAATAAATATGAACCCATTTGTTTAGGACAATCTACTTATATTGAATTAAGTAACTTTTTAAATAGAAAAAAAGCCATCATAAATGTTCATAATAACGACTCTCTATGTTTTTTATATAGTATTTTAGCAGCAAAATTTCCCAACACGAATAATGCCAATAGAGTTTCCTCCTATAAACATAAATTAAAATATTTAAACTATAAAGATTTTACCTTCCCCTTTACATTTGATCAAATACCAAAATTTGAAAAAAAAATAACCTTCGAATAAATGTATACATGTATAAAAAAAAGAAGGTATACCCGATTATTATATCAAGAAATAATTCGGTCTTAAACAAAACAATACACCTCTTAGCCTTAACAAAAAAGTCGATTATGATTACAATTTTCCCAATAAATCAAAGAAAGTATATCATTTTTGTTTAATAAAAGACCTTTCTCGTTTAATATCTAATCAAAGATTCAGTAGTAAACGATCTAAAATACATGTTTGCGACATTTGTTTAAATTGTTTTTTAAATAATTCTAAATATCAACAACACATAGAAATATGTTCTCAATATAATGATTGTAAAACCACTTTACCCGATGAAAATAATTCTACACTCAAATTTAAAAATTTCCAATTTCAACAATTACAACCTTTTGTAGTTTATGCAGACTTTGAGAGTATATTGGAGAAAAATATTGTAGAGGAAGACATTTTACAAAATCACCGCCCCTATAGTGTGGCCTTTTATTTTAAATGTTCATATGACGAGAACCTATCCAGATTTAAATTATATAGAGGATTTGATTGTCCCCGCTGGTTTGTTAAAGAAATGGCGGCATTGTCCTATGAAATCGATAAAATAGTTAAAACGCCCAAAGCTTTATTTTTAACAACACATCAAGAATACGAATTTAAGCATTGTAATATATGTCACATTTGTAAGGAAGCTATTAAAGAAAATGAGGTTAAAGTAAAAGATCATAACCATTTCAATGGAGAATACAATGGTCCCTCACATCAATTGTGTAACCTAAAATATAAAAAACAAAAATATTTACCAATCATTATTCACAATAGTTCCAATTATGATACACACTTTTTTATTCAAGAATTAGCGGAATATGATAAAGGCGGCGTCACACTAATTCCAAGTTCAACTGAGAAATACATATCATTTCAAAAATATGTAATGAATAGTAGCATTTCCCTAAGATTTTTAGATTCCTTCAAATTTTTGCCTGAAAGCTTGGACAACCTATCAAAAAATTTGGAAAATGAGAGAAAAATTATTACAAAGTCTTTTGTACAGAACGAGGATGAATTTAAATTAGTTTGTAAAAAGGGAGTATTTTGTTATGACTACATAGACAATATTGACAAACTTGATGACACCGTATTGCCCAGAATTGAATTATTCTATTCTCAATTATATGATAAGAATATTAGCGACGATGAATATAATCACGCATTAAATGTGTGGAATAAAATGAAAATAAAAAATTTGGGGGAATATATGGATTTATATCTAAAAACCGATACCTTATTGTTAGCCGATGTGTTTGAAAATTATAGAAAAACAAGCTTAAAAACATATGGATTAGACCCCGTACACTATTTGACAAACGCCTCATTTTCCTTTGACGCAATGCTCAAATATACGAAAATTCAATTAGAACTCATTGTTGATACCGATATGTATAACATGATTGAGAAAAGTTTACGAGGGGGATTAGTTCAAAGTAATTGTAAATATTCAGAGGCAAACAACAAATATATGCAAAATTATAATCCCGAAATTGAATCTACATATTTATTTTACGGTGATTTTGTTAATTTATACGGATATGTAATGACAAAACCGCTACCATACGGAGGATTTCAATGGGTGGACCCAACGTTAATAAATCTAAAAGAGTTACCAGATGAGGATTCACCATTTGGATATATTTTCGAAGTGGACATAGAGACGCCACAACAAATGTTTGATAAACACAAAGATTTACCTTTTTGTCCCGAACACGCAATTTCCCCAAACGGAAAAGAGAAAAAGTTAATAACAAGTCTTTATCCAAAGAAAAAGTATGTAATTCATCATGCATATTTAAGACAATGTTTAGAAAACAATCTAAGAGTTACTAATATTCATAGAGTTATAAAATTCAATCAATCAAGATGGATGAAAGAATTTATTGAATTAAATAGCGAGTTAAGACGGAATGCGAATAGCACTTTTGAAAAGAATTATTATAAAAACTGTACCAACTGTTTATACGGCAAATCAATACAGTCTGTTAGAAAGTATAGGGACATAAAATTGGCAACGTCTTGGGAGGGACATTTCGGGTGTCATAGGTATATTGCAATGCCGCATTTTAAACGCTCTACAATATTTTCTGAAAATTTTGTTGCAATAGAATTGAACAAACTTGAAGTTAAATTAGATAAGCCTATTTATGTTGGTTTTGCAATATTAGATATTGCAAAGGAAACACTATATAATTTTCATTATAACTTCGTTCGAGAAAATTACGGGGATTTGGCAAAATTATTATACACCGATACTGATAGCCTTATTTATGAGATAAAACATATTGATATTTATGAAGAAATGAAGAAAAATATTCATTTATTTGATACATCATCGTATGACAAAAATAACCTGTTCAATATTCCAATAACAAAAAAAATTCCTGGAAAACTGAAGGACGAATTAAATGGGAAGATTATGACTCATTTCGTATCCCTAAGAAGCAAAATGTATAGTTATAAAATTGATGGAGAATATGGAGAACATAAAAAAATCAAGGGTATTAAAGCCCAAAGTGTAAAGACAATTACTTTCGATGATTATTTAAAGGCTCTATTTAATGATCAAAGTATTAATGTTAATGAAAAACATATTAGATCGAAAAAACATAAAATTTATACAATAACAAGATCTAAAATTGCACTATGTGCACAAGACGATAAACGATATTTATTGGACAATAAAATTGACACTTTACCTTGGGGGTACCACGTGGATAACTCGGTGAGTAATAACTATTAGAATAATTAGTGGGGTATATATATTCTAGCATTTTCTTCTTTGAATTACAGTAGGTTTTGGTGTTTCTTACATTAACAACAACAACATATAATACACATATACCATTTGGTCTTAATCATCATGGCAAGCAACAACAATCTTGTCGATTTGTTAAACGGTGTTGAAAAATCGTGGATAAAACTAAGTGATCTGGAAATTGGGAAGAAATACACAATTACCGGTAAGACATCTATAATGTTTTCGTAACTACACATACATTTAGAGCTAAAAAAAATTTGAATTTTAGCATTTCGATCACAAAAAATGAAATTTGGTAACACTTTGGTGGTTACATTAGATGACAACACCGACGTTTTGTTTCCCAAGAGATATGCCCAAAAACTTGGAAATCAAACAAACACATTGAATAAAAACATTCTGGAGCAGCATATTTCATTTATTGTTGAAAATCCCGATGAGGAAGACGGGTATTTGAAATTAAAATTTGTTAGTGAATAAGTATACACATATGTATTTTACATAATATACATGAACTAATAAATGTACTTATTTCAAATAAAATATAAAAGATATTGAATAACCATATATAACACAATTGTATTATTTAAAAATTCATTTTAAATCAATTTGTACACTATGCATGTTAAAAAACAACCAATTACACTTTCCATTCAGAAACACAATGTTCTTGAGTTGACCAATAACAGTACTCGTCATTCTAGTTTATTTCCAACAGAACAAGTTAAAATGATTGTGGTGGGGAAGAGCGGTTGCGGAAAGTCAAACCTTGTTATTAATCTATTAGAACATGAAAATGGATTAAAATTTGAAAATGTGTATATTTTTTCAAAAACCCTCTTTCAACCACTGTACAGATATTTGGCGAAATTAATAGAATCAATCAAAGGTATGGGATATTATGAATATTCAGAACATGACGAAATAATTAAGCCTCTTGAAGCGAAACAAAACTCTGTTTTTATATTTGACGATATTGTGTGTGAAAATCAAAGCCCCATTAAACAATATTTTTCTATGGGACGCCATAAATTAATTGATTGCATATATTTAACACAGAGTTATGCACACACGTGTAAACACCTATTAAGAGAGAATGCCAACTTTTTAATAATATTTCCTTGTGATCGAAGAAGTCTTGAACATATATACAATGATCATGTAAATACAGACATGTCTTTTAAGCAATTTTTAAATATATGTCATTTTTGTTGGCAAGATAAATATGATTTTTTAGTTATTTCAAAGGAAAACGATTTAAATAATGGACGGTATAGAAGGGGTTTTGACAATTATATACAAATATAATAAAAAAAAAACGACGGTTATAAATAGATAAGTTGTTTTGCAGTACTGTTATTATTTAATTTTCCGCTTTAGTGATTGTATCGTTTTATTCATAAATATGGATAAAAAATTAACAAAAAAGCTAATTAAAGCTCGTAAAAGTGTAAAACGAAAATTTGATTTAATTAAATCTCAACGACAGGATGCTGAAACTTTTTTAGAATCAAAATATCAGCCTCTTAAGAAAATTTTAAAGGAGTCATTTGATCCTAAAACAATAAAATTAGAGGATGCTGTCAAGAAAGAAAGCGACACATATGCTGACGAATATAATATCAAGAAAGATCGCTCCTATAAATTTAGACCTAGCGATTTTCGAACGCTTTACATTGACGAGCCAAACGACAGCACAAATAATTTAGATACTACAACTATAAACGATGAGCACGACGACGCGGTATTCGATGCACCGACCAAACCGAGACGAAGGTCATCTATGATGAGGACAACTCAAGCGGAGTCGTTAGATAGGAAAGCCCCCCTCGCCGACATCGCTAACATATCTGTGGTGTCACCATCAACATATTCATCAGAGCCTTCGAAAAATATATTAAAGGAAACATCATTCTTAGACCAAACAATGGAAAAAACATTTGAGCACATCCCCGATGATGAAAGTTATATTTACGATGAACCACAACTGCAGACATCACCCGACACGGTACTTAAATCACCCGAGCTGGAACAAATGACGCAAGGAGGGCTTGATGAATATTTCGAACAATTTGATCACGAATTACCTAGACATTATTTGATGGAAAGAATAAAAGATGTCAAAAACGAATATGATACTCATTACGTTCGACATGACAGAGTTTTAGAAAAACTCACTTTCGGTGATAGTGTTATGACTTTTAAAGGTAAAGATATTATAGTCAAAGATAAAATTTTTGATGGAACGGAAGGTTTATATGAATTGATATTTAAAACAAAACCGAAAAATGCATTGATTACAAACAAAGATAGGGAAGCCTTTGCAGAGTTAATACTCCTGACTAATGCAAATAAAAGAAATTTTCAAGCGAATGAACAAGTTAGTGGAAATCGAGGTGAAAAATATGTAAATACTATTAAGCCAATAATGACTTCGATCGCCACCGCAGAATTCGTTAAGAATTTCCCACGCCCATCGATGCCTAGAATCTCTAGTGTGAGTGGAATTGCTCATCGGTTACGTCCTCCACATTTACGTGAGAAAAAAGGTGGGGGAATAAAAAGCAAAAGTATTTCGCTAAATAATATAATAAACGATAAATCTCAAGCAATTATGTCATATAATACTAATAGACCCCAATATGTCTATTTTAATGATGTAAATGAATTAGTTGACAGATTAAAATTATTAATTGCAAGTAAACAAAGTGGGAACAACGGCATAATCGAGAACGAAATAGAATCGATATTTGAGGAATTGCGTGAGGCTAAAGTCATTGCATAATATTATTTATAATAATAGCTAAAACAGAATGAACAATAAAAAAAATATAATACAAGATGTTAAAAGAGACGTTGTCTTGGAAATTCACAAACCGGCCCGTAAAAATTTTACAAGGAGACAGGTGATCATGAGGGGCATTCGAGATCTTTATCAAATTGATTTAATTGAAATGAGACCATATTCGAAAATTAATAAAGGACTAAATTATATATTGGTGGTTATTGATACGTTTAGTAAATATGTATGGGCGCGAGGTGTTAAAACAAAATCCGCAAAAGATATTGTTTCAGCATTAGCCTTAATTATTGAACCTGATAATATTCCCAAAAATATACAATCCGATTTTGGAAAAGAATTCTATAATCAACAATTTAAAAATTTAATGAATAAACATTCAATAAATCATTACTCAACTTATAGTACTAAGAAAGCCTCAATAGTGGAGCGGGTTATTCGAACAATAAAAAAATTATTATGGGTTGAGTTTAGCTATCGTGGAAATTACAAATGGCATGATATTTTGGATGGGATAATTCACAAATATAACAATACTATTCATTCAACTATAAAAATGAAACCAATTGATGTAACTAAAAAAACAGAAGGGAAACTGTTATCAACAGTGTATAATAGAATTAAATACGCAACAACAAATAATCGTTTTAAAGTTGGAGATTATGTTAGAATAAGTAAATACCGCGAATTATTTTCTAAGGGTTATAGACCATCATGGTCTAACGAAATTTTTAAAATTTATTCTGTGAAATTAACCGACCCAACAACTTATATTCTTCAAGACGAAGACGGTGAAATTATTAAAGGTGGATTTTATGAACAAGAATTACAACTAACAAAATATCATGATATTTACCTTGTAGAGAAAATATTAAGAAAAAAACAGAATGGTAGAAAACTGTATGTGAAATTTTTGGGAGTTAATAAGAGGGGGTGGATAGATAAAAAGGATTTAGTTTAGTAGTATTAGAGTAGTATTCATTTGCAATGGCTTTTCATGCGGCTGGTTTATTATTTTTAACGGCAACATTAAATTCAACATTTTACACGGCCGTACCACAGAACACAATTGACGCATTAATATGTCTCGATTATAATGGGACAAAAAACGATCTTTATCCATCATCGTGGATTCGAATGGAACAAACTAGTAGAAATAATGATTTATTGTTGTATAATGGTAGACTGCTAAGCAATGGAAGAATCTACGAAACGTCTATAAACATCAATAAAAACATATCAGTTTTGAATTATAAACTAAAATTTTTTCAAATGAACGGCTCCATGATTGAATCAGATGATTGGCATAAAATTATTATAAATGAATGTAAAGTAGATGATAAAAATTCAAATTGCGACACTGTCTGTGCATTAAATTGGAAAATTGGTTTTATACTGTCAACTGTTTTATATTTTTTATCTATTGTGTTTTTAATATGCTATTACTATATATATTTAAAATAATAACGATTATTAAACATTGTAACAATATATGTATATAAATAAAAAAACTTTTAAATTTATTTAGTAAACTTTATTACATGTTCGGGAGCGGTATACTCGACAAATTGAAAAAAAAAGAGTGGCACATTTTTAATTATAATTATTGCGGCCCCAATACTCAACTTGAGGATAGACTTGCTCGAAATAGCCAACCAATAAATAAATTGGACAATTTTTGCAAGGAGCACGATATTTTCTATTGGAAAAATAAAGATTTGACTGATAGACATAGGGCTGATAAAATTTTGGCTAAACAAGCATTGGATCGGTTTAAAGCAAAAGATTCGAATTTAAAAGAAAAATTCGCTTCATTATTAGTGGCTGGTGCAATGAAAGGTAAAACTATGTTGGGTTTTGGTCACCATCAAAAATCTCGAATGAATAAAACAATAGGTAGAGGCATCAGAAGAAAAGGTGTAAAGAAAAAATTAAGGTCAGGGATTAAAAAAATTATTGGTAAGGGTATTACTTTCAATCAGGCTGTCAAAAGAGCGAAAATAGCTTTGAAAAATCAAAAACCGAATAGCCTTGAAGATGCTGTAGCGATTGCTTTAAATGCAAATAAAAATAGAAAAGGTAAAAAGAAACCGTCTAGAATTATACCCATTCCGAAAACGGGGGGATTTATAGGGGCAATATTGCCTATATTAAGCGCAGCTTCTTTACTAGGATCTTTGGGCGGTAGTGTTGCAAACATTGTTTCATCAATAAAAAGAGCAAATGCAGCTAAAGAAAGTTTAGAGGAGAAAAAGAAACTTAACAAGAAGCTAGATTCAATTGCGATTGGGAGGGGATTATATTTAAAACCATATAAAAAGGGATATGGTGTTGTATTTAAAAAAAAATTCCATTGATATTGCCAAGACATGCATTAACAAATATTGAAATACAAAATTATGTTAAAAAATTAAAAATCCCCTACTTTAGAGGCATATTTATGTTAAATAGTTTACCACCCGTTGTTAGAAAAACTGTGGAGTGTGGTATAGTCAATTTAGATAAGAGTAGTGGGGATGGAACTCATTGGGTTTCCTATATAAAAAATGGTAACTCTGTATTATATTTCGATTCCTTCGGTAATCTTCCACCACCATATATATTAGTAGATTATTTAAATAGTTCAGGACCAGTAACGATTAAATATAATTATAATAATTTTCAAAATTTAAATAAATATAATTGTGGACATTTATGCATAAGATTTTTATATAATAATATATAGTAAAATGACTACTTTTACACTCAGCGGAAATACGACAATTTTAACATCCTATTTCGACCCACCCATTGATCTGAATGGCGACGATTATGAAATCGGCTTAGTAAACTTTGAAACGTACAATTGTGTCCCGAATATAGATGACACTTGTAATTCGATCAAAATTGGTAACAATAATATAATTATACCCGAGGGGGCCTACGAATTTGATGAACTAAAAAAATTCATTGATAAAAAAATTGAAGATTTAAATAAAAATCTTACTAGAAAAATTCAATTCGATTTAGTGGCAAATACAACAACTTTAAAGTCGGAAATTTTTTGTAACTATATTGTAGATTTAAGCGAAAAAAGCTCAATCGGAAAAATGTTGGGATTTGGAAAAATTGTTATTCCTTCAAATGTTAAAACAATATCACAGAAAATCATTGACATATTTAGAATTAATGTGATGAGTGTCGAATGTAATATTGCACATGGGAATTATCATAATGGGAAGGAGAGCCACTCTATTTACAATTTTACTTTTAGTAATCCATTCGGCTTTCGAGAAACCATTGTTCAGGACAACGTTATATATTTTCCTCTAAACACTAAAAAAATACATTTTATCGAATTAAAAATAGTCGACCAAAATGGGGATTTAATAAATTTACGAGGAGAAAGGGTCTCTGCAAGATTACATTTGCGTAGAAAAAATCAGCGATATTCATATTAAAATTGTGCACTATATATAGACAATAAACGATTTTATTTGCTCAGTACAAATTTGTATATTGTCTCATAATAAACAGAATTTATAGTTGATTCTTATAACAATGGTTATTAAATACAATAAATCATATATAAATAGGAATAATTTATTAAATTCGTGTAGTACTGCAAAATCTTTTAAAGGCAAAGGTTTAACAAAATCAAATAAAAAATTTTTACCATCCTTAGGATTAACTATTTTAAAAAATAATGGACGATAGCTTAAATGTATTGGAAACACCCCTCTTTGATAATTCCATAAGTAGATTAGAAAAACATTCATATTACCCTTATGCTACGAATACTTTTAACGTCAACGATGAAATTAGAATAACTGTACCCCAGTCGGAAATTTTAACTTTGCCCAGCGATTCATATATATATTTAGAGGGAACAGTTCTTCAAAATAGGGATCAAAGGCCCTCATTAACCGCCAAATTAGTAAACAATTTTGTGCCTTTTTTGTTTGAAGAAATTAGGTATGAATTAAATGGAAAAATTATTGAGTCATGTCATACGCCCGGAATAGTATCTACGGTCAAAGGTTTGCTATCATTTTCAAGTGCCGAGTCGGCCATCCTTTCAAATGCGGGCTGGAACGTAGATGATACTTGTTATTATCATCTAAATGATGGGCATTTTTCGGTGTGTGTACCTTTGAGAACATTATTAGGATTTGCGGAGGATTTCAAGAAAGTTATTGTTTTCATGAAACAAGAATTAGTTTTAATTAGAAGCAACACTAATTTAAATGCAATGTATGATGTAGGACCGGAGCCTGTAACATTAAACATTAAAAAAATTGTTTGGAGAGTTCCCATTGTTGAATTATCAGACTACAGTAAATTAAAACTTTTACAAGTAATAGACAGTGGCAGAGAATTATCTATTTTGTCACGTCAATGGAATCTATACACAATTCCGGAATTACAAATATCAAAAGATTTTGATTGGGTAGTGAAATCTTCTACCCAATTAGAAAAGCCCAGATATGTAATATTCTGTTTGTCTATTGATAAAAAGAATAATTTAAGAAAAAATATGAGCACATTTGATCATTGCAAATTGACAAATATTAAATTATTTATAAATTCGGATTGTTTCCCATATGACAATTTACATGTGGATTATGAGCATAACAATTATTCCATCATATATGAGATGTTTGCGAATTTCCAACGTTCTTATTATGATAAACAAAACCAGCCTATGGTGGATAAAAAATTATTTAAAACAATTTGTCCCTTTGTCGTGTTTGACATATCACGCCAGAAAGAATTGTTAAATTCAAACTCCTCACTTTTAGATCTGCGCATACAATTTTCATTGAAGGAAAATGCCCCACAAAATACAACCGCATATGCCTTAATTTTATCAGACCATATATATTCATATTCGCCTCTAACAAAATTAGTCAGATCTATGTAATTGTAAACGATGAACATTGTAAAAAAAAAACGATAAATCCAAGATCGCTTTTGTAGATGTTTTGGGTTTCAATATAAATAATACCTATTTTCTTAAGGAATTAACTATTTTAAAGTCTTGTGAATGTGATTGTGTTTCCTGCGATAAAAAATACATAAAACATTATTTATTTGAACCGGATATAAAATTTGAATATTTAAATAATCAAATTAAAACACAGATACGTGATTGCACTAGAGAAATATGCGGCCTTAATTGGAATTGTAATGATAAACACAGAAAAGACTACTTTGACTACAAGTATTTTGTGGGAATTCTAAAAAGCGAATTAGAAAGTATGGATAAAATATTTGTCACCACCAGAGAAAAGGGACTATATCTACGACAATTTGTATTTTTATGCCCAACAGTTCTCAATATCGAAGGATATGATTTTAGTAACGAGGAAATAGGAAATTGTGGATATCACTTTATAAATAATTGTAAAAACTGTACAACCAGCATTGTATTAAAAATGCAAATTTATTATAATAACTTGTTTACGTGTTAAATTAAACCATTTTTATTGATATTTATTTGAATAAAATAAAATAAATTATTTTAGCTATTGTTTTTTTGTGGGCCCCTTTTTTTGCGAAAACAATAATTAGAGAACAACTTTCGCTTTCAAGGTGAGGATCGGATGCCGACACTTAATATTCCGTGCCACAGTTATGTAATGTGTCGTCATCTAATACATGTAAATTCTCACAATTGTCTATACATACGTAAATAAGATGACGAATGCACACGTGTAGTGAGCATCATTTAATTTGATATTCATTTAACATCTGAATAACGGTATTTTTTTATAATTGCAAGTGCATTTCCTATACCTACACGTGTCATATTAATTGATATTCATTTAACCTTTGCAAATATTATTTTCAGTATTTAACTAATAACGCCATCTATTACAGATTGCTTAAACTTTATTTTCAAAAATAACAGCCTTTTTGGCGAATTTTTTTTTACACAGGGGTAGATCTTCAACAGGGGAAACTTTTTTATAGGGGCTGTTTTTTTATAGGGGTAGGGATTGGCGCTAGGGGTTGGATTTACAGCAGTAATGACCATATCCTTCTACTCAAATTCCCCGTTTTTCTCAATAATCGTGCCCAGAAATCGAACCAATACAAACACAATTTTGGTTCAATCTGGATTCGATTATTGAGAAAAACGAAGGATTGTAACCAATTTTAATTTTCTTTATTACCTCTATTTTCTGCTACTACTGCTGCTGCTGCTTGTGTTGTCTCATCAGCCACCGCCGTAGCTACCTGCTGCTTCTGCTGTGCCTCATGCACCACCGATGACATTTTCCCGCTGAAACAAAAAAAAAAACCGTTTTAAATTTTATGAAAAAAAATAAAGACAATGATCAAATTACTTACTACATGTATGTGTGTGCTTCATATCATAGTTTCCCTCTTTTATAGAACCACCACCAACACCGCCCCCCCTCCACTTCCGTCCATTGTGTTAATCGACGCGATCATTCATTGGGATCATTTTTGATTTCCTCATCCTCTTCATCTGTGTTTTGCGTCTTCGCTTGTGTTGGAGCAATAGCCGCTAGCATCCGAAAGAAATGCGTAAGCATTTCCTGAACGCTAAATATCCCCATTGGATTAAATGGCTGGATTACTTGCCCACATATCGTGTGGGCATTGATGTTTAACATGAAAGAGGGTAACGAAGATGACCCCGGATAGGGTGAGGTCATCCTCAGTACTTCTCCTAGATGAAAGAACAACCGGTGTTCTGTTTCATCCATCGCAACCTCCACAACAGCACGCTCATGGTGTATTGTTGATTCGTTGTGAAGACTGCTGTCGACGCGTCTAATGGGGGTATTGGTTGAGGTGGTGGTGTCTATGGGGCGGTGGATCTGTCGACGACGTACAACCCTGGGGGAGGAGGTGGTGGCGGCGTTGGAAATGGTGGCAGCGTTGGAGGTGGTGGCGGCGTTGGAGGTGGTGGCGGCGTTAGAATTACGCACTCTTACCACTCGCTGTATGCGCATTGGCATACCGTAGTTTTTAGTATTATTAGAATTCATATTTTCTTATTGTATTGAAGTCTTTTTCAAAAACTGACTTTTGTCCACAAGATTGTGCACTATTTATACACCTTAATTTTGTGGGGAAAGCTAGGTTTTGGCGGTGGTGGTGACGGTGGTGGTGTAAAAAGGTCACATATTTTTCTTGACATTTTTTTATTGAATTGTTTTTTTGAATATAAACTATCTATAAGCAATTGCACATAATTTTGTGCATTGTCTATTTTGTATGTAAATTACACGAACTTTTGACTTTTATAGAAATCAATTTTTTATGCAAATCAATGTCTGAACGGAAAAAATAAAATCATTATGTACATGCACTTAATTAACAATGTCTTTTTTACTTATCCAACTATTGTGTGTGTTATCGAATCCCAACCACTTAACGAGCAGTTTGTCTCAATTGAATGTGCGGGTGTGCAGTTTTCTGGATTTCTTCAGTGTAAAATGCTCCCTTGATGTCCCGTTGTTCTTCATCTTGCAGTAAGTATGTTGTTGGATTTGTCAATTGAACCGTTTTAATTGTGAATACCTCATTTGACCAATTGGGTGTATATCCTTTTGCAAATAACTCCCTATATTTACTAACACGCACCTTATCACCAACTTTGAATTTATTTGATGACATTGGTGTTGAAATCTTTATTCTATTATACACCGTATTTAAGAGATGCTTTTCATTTTTTTTCTTAGAAATTGCATCTATAGGACGCATTTTCATTGTACTATGTATGGATTTTTCATTGTAATTTTTTACAATTTCCGGTAATATGGAGAGCCATTTATAGTTGCCCTGATAACTAAACTCTTTCCACATATTACTTTTGAGGGTGCGATTAAAACGTTCAATTACGCTAGCTTTCATTGCACTAAAAGTGGAATAGAGATTTATTCCGAATTTTTTCATCAAATCCATAAATTCCTTATTGTAAAACTCTTTACCATTATCGGTTTGTAGATTTTTCGGTATATGCTGTGTTTTACTTAATAAGATATTCCTCATTGCATTGGCAACTTCTTTGCCAGATTTATTTTATACAGGCACAGCCCAAGCAAACTTACTAAATACATCGATTACAGTTAAAATATACTTATAGCCCTTATTTAATCGTGCATATGGGATCATTTCCACTAAATCAGCTTGATATAAATCATTTAAACCTTTTACAATGACATGTCTTCTTTCAAATTGTTTTCTAGCTGTTTTGTGTAATTCATTGAGAACTAATCTTTTCAAATCCACATCATTAGCGGTGGCGGCAGCGGCATTCGGTATTTTTTTCTTATATTTCCTCATCATAATGGTGATGATGATTATGGAACAATAACATCATATACTGGATATCGAACCATAAATACTGCATGTACTTTATTTGTTTTTGAATTGATTTCTTTTATTGATATTCTATCTCCCATATGGAAAATTACAGATTCAATATTCGTTAATAGTTGTCCATTTAAATAAATTTCCATATTATTGAAATTACTAGATTGCTTCACAATTAATAGACGACATTCTTTCAGATGAATTTCATATTCATATTGATTAGAAAGATTTATTTTAAGATAGCCTGTTTTCGCTTGAACGGGTCCTGAGGCGCTAATATATAACATAAAATAACCATATAAAGTTTTCAATTTCGTTTCTACAAATTGATTAATTTCATCATAGTTTTGGATGTGTGATTTACTTATAATGGCATTCACTTCGTTTGCAATAAGCGTTTGCACTTCCGTCACATTCTGCGGTCTCCAAGGCACCAGATTTTTCACATCAGTTTCTATAAGGTCCTCAACGGCACTCTCATTCGGAATATGATTACTTGCAATATACCATGGCAAGAATTTCTTAATGGTATTCAATGCCATGTCATTCACTTGTTTTTCATCGACTAATTTTCGCTTCAATATTATATTTGAAATGCGTTGATCACATTCCACACCCGTAATTATTTGTTTGGTTTTCAATGAATTTTCAATCAAATCAACAATATCTTGTGTTTTCCATGTTTTGTGTACTGTCCCTGTTGTTGTTGATGATGATGATGATGTTTGCCACTGTTGAAATACTTTTGCAGAAACAATTGCATACACATCTGTATCTGTGACAAATTTTATACTTTTTAATTTTACATCAATTAATTTATTCACATCAGCTGTTGAGAGAGTGCTTGCTGTAGTCTGAATAACTTGATGATGTTTACGTATTGTTCGGTCAATTAAGTTTTGAATTTCCGTTGGAGTTTGTATTTTACTGGAGATTAAATTATTAAGATATTGTTGAGATGGAATTTGTTGTTGTATATTGAGAAATTTTAAGTCAATTTTATGTTCAATATCCAGTACACTTGGAAGTGCAAGTGTGGCAAATACCTTTTTCACTTCAGTCTCCACCAATTGTTGCAATTGTCGTAGTTGTTGTTGTTGGGTTTTGCCTGATGAAGGTGTACTCGCACCCACAATAACTGATGATTGTCCACCAATATTGGAGCCGTCGTCATCATCATCATCGTCAGCATAATTTTGACGGTAATAGTAATTATCTAAAGGACGACCGAACTTATCAACAGTCATTTTGGTAATAAGAAAAAAAATTCTAATGTTATTTTTTTAAATACATTTTATTCATTCATTCATATATATGTTTTTTTTTGCAATAAATTCATCATGACATTATTCAAATTGTTTTCTTCACTTAACCATAAACTTAAAATAATTACATTTTCTACACTGCACTGCAAGTGTTTTGGTTTCCAATAGCCATGAATTGGACATTTCTTTGTAGACATATTTTTCAAATAATCATGATAATAATCTTTAAGTGCATGTAATGAAGGCCAATCTCTTATACCTTCCACATTTACAATAGCAATTTTTTTATCATTATGCAATTTATTATTATTACAGAAAATATCTTTTAATAATTTCTCCTTTTGATGTCCCCTAATTATTATAATGTTAATTTTTTTTTCAATAACTTCATTATGTAAAATTTCCGATAATTGGGTCACCTTGTAGTGGTGGGAGAAAGTTTCTTGGTTTTTTTCTGTGTCGTTGTTGCGCTTGATCCAGCCATTGGTGGGGGTAGAAATACCATAAACATTACTTGTTGTTGTTGGTTCCTCTTGTTTACTACTATTTAATGAATTCCACATTAGACCATGAACTTGACTTTGTATAAATTTAACGTGTTTTTTAAAATCAGCTGATAAATGATTAAATTTAATATGCGGTTCAAATAAAAACGTTTTTATGTTATCCGATGCTGATGACATATCAAATAACTGTTTTATAGCCATTTCTTTACATATAAAATCACTATCTATGTATTGGAATCCTTGAAAGTCAATAATACACATATTGGATAAATTATTCATGATTACGTTTTTTTTTATGTGTGTGTCTGTAGTTAATAAAAAGTATATCAACACTTTTCAGTTCAGAGAGATTTCTCTAAATGAAGCGAATAGTTGATGTGAGTGGATTATATTTTATTATACGATCATGTATAATGAGACAATACGCTGTGGTTTTATCATCCACATCTTTATCACATTCAAATTCCAAACGTATGTCCACTGAACCGGCATTTAAAATTTCATTCTGTCGTGAGCAATCAATCACCGCAATCGGACAGATTTCTTTAAATCGCTCGGGTGTGAAGAGTGGCTCATTGTCTTTCTCATAGTATGCTTGATGGAAGTTTCCATACAAGTCATAAAGCACGGCATATTGGTCCTTGGAAAAATTAATATTCAAATTCTCATAGGGATATGATTCAGAGTTTAGATACAATTTTATGTTTGACAAATTTATATGGTCAAATTTACTTGCATTTTTATTAATCATATTTTTTCGATCTGTTTGAAATGCAACAATTACATAACGTGGTTTTTCCAATTGTTTTGTTGACATAACAGTCCAGGAGTGTTGTTGGGTTTTTTGCAATTGTGGATTTTCACACAGTTCCCATGATCTAAACGCTATTTCCAACTCTATTGAATTGTTCATATATTTGATTAGTTGCAATCGTTCAGCGTCGGCAACTTTAATATATGGTATTTTCCATACAATTTTATAAATGGTCAAAACCACTTTTTCCGTTGTGTTTGTATTATAGATTGCATTATCATCCGTGTTTGATCTCAATAGAATCAATTCATGTCTCAAATTAATTATGATCTTCTTAAAGTCCTCAGCAAAGTCGATCACTCTATTTAGGGGAATGCAAACATTAAAATTTCCATCCCTATTACTTGGTGTGAAGGCGCATTCATTGTTCGATGTATACCATCCAGCATTTTCCAATAGTTTACTCTCATTCTCATTTATGGAGACATAAGATTTGAGTGTTGATGTAATGCCCGGATTTCTTGTTCTATCCACAACTTTGCCTCCAATTTCATAGCGAATCTCTTCGAAAAGGGGCAGTGCAAAATTATTTACCAATTTGGCCGTTCTAGACACTGCTCCCTTGTCATCCAATAAAGTGCCCTCAATGTAAATGGAACTTTGAGATGGTAGTGTATAGACATCGGTTTGCTGTATTGGTATTCGTATTTCATCGTTATTTTTAAATGATGAATTTATGTATGGTTGATGAGAGTGTTTCTCGTAACTGGTCAATGAATTGTCAAATAAGACAGTTTCTTCAACATTTAAAATGTCACTCATTTTTTTTTCTGACTGTCTTTGGCTAATAGTTGTTTTTTTTTTTCACTTTTTTACTTTAAATCCTAAAGACTTTAAAAATTGTATATTTTCTCGTGTTAATCGTTTGACCTCTTGACTTGGAATAACTGTAGATTGTTTAATGACTTGATTATTATATGATGCTCTATTATTATTAATATTAGATTTTTTCTTCCTGTCACCACTAATACCACAAGCTTTGTATTTTATTCCCATGTTTTTTTTTTGTTTAAAATTATTTTGTGTTTATTTTTTTTTTAAATGTAGTTTTATTGATATTTCTTCTCCACGAAAATCGATTAGTTTTCCGTTCTGATCAACTATACGAATAGTGACATTATAAATTTCCGATGTATTAATTGGTAAATATATAACATTTTGAGGGGTCTCATTGATTTTGAATCCTGGCGGTACTGTGGGGAAAAAATCATAGATAATGTGACTTGGTACACCATTATCATATGATCCCTCACTAATGCTACATAGCACTCGTATAGTGTTCACATTAAATATACTTATGGCTTTTGTGGTGACTGCACTTGATTTCCGTTTGTAGTGTATTAACATTTCCATGAATTGATAGAAAACAATTAAATGTGGGATGTTTAATTTTCAATTCTTGTATGGACTTTTGTAAAAATTGCACTATATCGCGGATTTCATATGAACCTGTTGGAATTTTAATATCATGTCCACCCACACTGAACACATTATTTGTGTCATCTATGTTTGGTATTGCATTGAATACCTTGAAACTAGTTAATCCCAACACATAGTCATCATAATTTTCCAATTGAATCGGTGGATCATGGTGAATCGTTATTTCCGATTGTTTACTATCAAATAGCAACAAACTCATAATCATTATTATTATTACCTATACTGTTACAATTTTTTTTGTACACTAAACACATTCATTACATATTATAACTTTTATATAGGAATTGAAGACATAAATGACCACAGTTTACTGCATTGTTCTTTTGATAACGTTTATGATTGTATTTTATCACAACAGCCGTCGGCTTTTTTGTTTTTTGTTTGTTTGATTGTCCACTTTGAAAATAATGAACCAACTCAAGTGGTGGTTTAAGATTTCCATAACTGTCAAAATAGTAAACCAAAGAGTCTTTTTTAACATAAGCAACCCAATGTTCTCCTGGTCCTTTATCTGAACCCGTATTTATTACACCCGATTCATTTATATTAATCTTATGTGGTAATTTATCGCGCATAAATACACCACGAAAGTGTGGAATATTTTTCGAGTATTTCATAATGTCATAATTGGTTAGGGGACGAGCCGGTAAGTTTTTAATTAGTTTTTTGAATAGGGTCTTATGTATAGGTCTAAACCACGTTTATATGGTCCCATATAGAGACCCTGCCCTTGGGCATTTTTTCCAATAGCAATAGCCTCCATTTTTTTATTATGTCGTTTCGATTCCTCTAGATTTTTCTGTGCTTGTTTCGCCTTTTGAATTGCCGAATAGACACCCGAACCGCCACCAATCAATGATCCCAATGCACCTAATCCAGCCAGAAGAAGTGGTAAAAATCCACCAGATTTCCTAGCAGTAGTAAGTATTGGAATTACACGGGGAATAGTTGATTTTTTAACTCTTCCAAATATATTGCGAAGATTTCCTCTCTTGCCTCTCTTTCGTGCCATTCTCATGGCCGTTGAAAAGGATATTGCTTTTCCCATTTTCATTCTTGATCCACGACCTGTTTTTCTTCTCCTCCTCCTCCTCCTACTCGTACGGCTATGATGTCCCATGCCTGTTAATAATTTTCCCTTCATGGCACCAGTAACGGCTAAGGCAGCGGCTTTTTCACCAAATCCCGCGTCTCCCGCTTTTAACCGTTCAAATGCTTTCTGTGCCAACACTTGATCAGCCTTGTGTCGTTCAGATAAGTCGTTACTTTGAGAATATGCTATATCATGTACTCTACACGCTGCATCCAATGCATTCACACCCTTATCACCTCTCGCTAGGCGTTTTTGCAATTTAGTACCAGGGCCACAGAATTGATAGCCCGGAATATGTAATTCAATTGGTAATTTATTTAAGATACCGCTTCCTTTCCGCTCTGCAACTTTTCGTCGACTAATTGCATTCGTATAAATTACCCTCATTTTATTATATTTATATGAAATAATATAAACGATGTAAATTGAATAGCACCCTTTAGTCTTCTAAATGGTTGCATACTAATGAAATGTGTTGATTAACTCCTCAATTTATATATAACGACCCACCCCCGCGTGCGTACACACTTACACACACACATAAAAGAGTGAAAACCATAAAAAATTTTAAAACAAAGTGTGTTTTTTATTTTTCGAAATAATAATAAAAATGCGTTTAATTGAACAAAAACAAAAGTTAAACATAAAGAATTATAATTGGCTTCAACAAACGAATAATGCGTGTGGATTAACGGCATCAGGTACTGGTGGTGGTGGTGGCGGCGGTTGTATGGGATCAAGACATGGACAATTACTTCCAAATACAATTCGTTGCATTATTGTGGGACCTTCAAATTGCGGTAAAACGAGTGTTATGCTAAATTTATTGGAGGATAAAAATGGTTTGCGATTTGAAAATGTGTACATTTATTCCAAATCTTTATATCAACCCATGTACAAGTACTTGAGGGCACTGTTAGAACCAATCAAGGGAATTGGTTACCATGAATTTAGAGATACAGATGAAATACTGTCACCAAATGATGCCAAATCCAATTCTATAATGATATTTGATGATGTGGCGTGTGGACCGCAGAGTGTGATAAGAGAGAACTTTAGTATGGGTAGACATAATCAAATCGATTCCTTTTATCTCTCGCAAAGTTATAGCAGAATTTCCAAACAATTAATACGTGACAATGTTAATCTTCTCGTTCTTTTCAAGCAAGACGAGACTAATTTACGACATGTTTACAATGATCACGTGAACACAGACTTTGAATATGATAAATTCATTAAATTGTGTAGATTTTGTTGGAACAATGACAAATATGGTTTTTTAGTTATATCAAAAGATGATGATATAGCAAAGGGACGCTACAGAAAGGGATTCGATCACTTTCTATTAACATGAAACAAAAAAAAAACGAAAAACCCCATATATGTATATATAATTTTAATACATTCACTTTATTTCATCAGTTTTACAAATACCGTTCTCGGGGAGAAAACACACACATCACATGATGGATTCAAAGGTGGTAAAAGAACTAATTAAGGCTAGAAAAATTGTAAAAGCCAAATTGGATGCCTTAAAATCGGAACAGTTCTCCACACAAGAAAACCTTGCACAAAGTTATTTGCCCTTGATGAATATATTACCCAAAGCATTACTAAAAAACGAACAGAAAAAAAATAAAGTGAAAAAAGAGGAGGAGGAGGAGCCGGATGAGGATGAGGAAAAACCATTACCAGATGAAGAAGATATTCATCATGATGTAAAAAAGACCATAAAAAAGACTAGAAAACGTCAAAGTACTAATTTCGGTACTCAAACAGATGAACAAGAACAAGAACGCAGTATAATTCAACAACTTTTTCCTAATACATCACATGCTGAACAGAGTTTTGTATACCATCCGCCACAGCCGCTACCGTCGGTAGAAGAAAGTTATTCTTTCGATGATTTAATACAGGATTTGAATGCAACACAACATAGAATTCCCGATGAGACATTGATGGAATATTTGGATCAGTTCCCCGATATCCTTCAACAATACATTGTGGACAGAATGCGAACTACCAACAATGATTTTGATACACATTATTTCACTCATGATGTGTCCACGGATGTTATGCATTTTGGTAATGGCCGTTTAAATTTCAATGATGATGCAATAACAGTAACTAATCCCGATAGATATGAAATGAAGTTTCCCCTCACTGTTGGAATGATTGAATTACTAATGAAAACCATACCTGATGATAATAAGATCACATCGGACGATAAGAGAAATTTCAAAGAGCTTGTAGTGTTTACTAGTGCTCACAAAAAACATTTCATGAACGATGAACAGATTGTGGGCAATCGTGGTGATAAGTATCGCTATACCATAAAACCGCTTGTTGTGGACGTTCTCAAGAAGGAGCAAGGGCAACAGGATAGGGAAACATTAACAAAGTTACGTTTACCTACTACTACTACTGCTTCCTCTTCAAAACATGGATCGGGTTATGGTAAATCAGCAGCGACAGCAGCAGCAACAACAATAAATAATAATAATAATAAATCTGATAACAATTTATTCATGACTTATAATAAGAAGCCCATTGAATATGGTTATTGGGATTCTCCAAATGAACTTGTACAACGATTACGTTTATTAATGGCATCCCAGGCGGCTGGTAATAATTCTCATGTAAATGAAATAAATTACATTATTGAGGAATTGCGAGAGAATAATATTATAGAATAGTTATTTTTTTTTTATTAATCTCTCAATATGCATGCGCAGCACGTGTTTGTGTATTATCTGTATATAAGTTGGAATTTTTTCACAATATCTTCAGTCAACAACAAAAACAAAAAATGGAAACAAGCAGCATTGCAATATTTCTATTTCTAACACTTGTGCAACGAAACGTATTATACGTTTCACAGTTGGAAAACACAAAAGATGCATTCATTTGTTTCTTAAATTTAACAACAACAATTCAAAATCACACAAATTGTGACAATGGGCCTCAAAATTGGAAGAGAATGGAATTAATTACAATAAATAATGGAAAATTGGATGTAATGAAGACGGATTTAACGGAATCACAACTCGCACTCCATGAATTACGCTATAAGGTGAAAATATTTACACATGAAAATAAGTACCTTCACACACCACACTGGAATGGATTTTTCTTACACAATTCCAAGAACTGCTCCATCAGCAACAAAGGTTATATAAGTAATAATAATAATAATACGTCAAACCATAATAAGAACGATGATCATGATGATGATGTAATATTAAAAGAAATGGAAACTCAACATGGTAAAATTAGAATGTTTATTGAAAAAGTGTTTTCTTCACAAAAAAATGTACATTCCCTTGTATTGTTATACTTAAATTTATTATTACAAGTTACTGCAATATTTTTAATATATATATTTTCTACTACATGATATGAGTGGTATGGCGAAATAGCCATACTGGCATACAGTATGAATATCTAGGATAAGAAAAAAAAAAGTTGTGGTGGCAATGCCAACAATGCAACTGTCAGCTGATACGTTGTTGGGAGACGATGTGAAATATTGCCATATTCATTTCTGTCCATTTAGGAGTACTTATATTGTACAATAATATTTATATATAACTATAATATAAAAAAAATATTAATACAATCTTTTTTGGTTTTTTTTCTCGCTCTACTAACGGTCACACAGAAACAAAAAAAAAACGATATATTGTAATAAGACTATTTCTTTTCAACTACAAAATCACTTTATTAAACTCTGATACAAATCAATCACCAATCTGGCAATAATCATTAACGAGCATTCAACTTGACCTCGCCTCCTTCGTACAAGAACTGCTCCTCCTCCGACTTCCCACCCAGACATGCGCGGTTACCAGCGCCACCTAGATCTCCGCCCCGACACTACATACGTAGATTTCTATAGAGACACGCCCTCCATGCGCTGTTGGTGGCCAATTTTGGCGCGAGACGGGTACGGCTCGTTCTGCCGTGTAACAATATGTAAATTACAAAATGTGTGTCAGGAAGTTAGTGCAAAAAACTAGTGAATACAGGTCACTTAACCTTTTAAAAATTTGCATACAATACAAGCACCAATGCATTTTTGTTTTTTTGTTAACCGGATGCACTTCCTCACTTTTTTCCCACTCACATACCCACACACAGGTGTGTGAGAGAGAGAGAGCGCCCGGTACCACCACCGCTCGGTGATGGTGGTCGTTCAACCCCCAATCCAATACTCCACCCACCCCACCATACACAGTACTCTCTTCCGCCTCATTAGCAGTACCCACCAACACAAAAATGCTAATTAACACCTATCAACACACTTCTATGCTCTGTCCACTCCCCCTAACCCATCCCAACTACTCCCACATTTCAACCCCACCGCCGCCGGGAACCAGCACCTTGCGCCATCTATCGGACGTTTGATGTACTAGTGTGCTAGTCCCCGCAGTTTTACACTACTAACAGCAGTTAATAATCTACTTTGATATTGATATTTAAAAGTAAGTACCTACCAGCAAAAATGATTCTTTAATAGACGGTTGTCCTTTAATGACTTCTTTTCCAAACATCTCTTCGTAAGCAATTTTGTGGAATGAACGCAAATGGTTTTTCAATCCAGTCGTGTTGCCACTTTTCATTTTAATAGATTTTTCAAGTTTGTTAGTATTTTGGCAAATTATACAAAGTCCTACTTTTTAATTATTAACTTTTTAAATTTAAAATATTTGTTATAACCACTCACATTAGTCACACTTGTCTCACTAGAAGATTACTCTTCCTCGTCCGATTCACTTTTACGCTGCCTTTTGGACATAATTTATAAAACATTTATTAGTCAAAACAATGGAAAAATTCTCGTGCACTTCTATGCGTCTTGGACCACTGACTGACAAAGAATAAAATTAAAGTGCAGATACGTTTAATCCTAGAAGGCGAAAATTGTCTATTAATGAAAATATTGAATATAGTCAATATAGTGTACATATCATTAAACCACTGTAATCTTAGAAATAAAAGATAAAAACCTGCCTAACCGAAAAACAGCGAAACTCCAAACTTAATAGGAACAAAGCTCTATTCATTCGATTTTGCAGTAACTTTAACTTACAACTTATGAATATGTGACCGAGTATGTGACTATGTGTTTATTTTAATTTTTACTTCCGCTTAAAAATTTATATCAACAACTTTAATTAATTATACAATTTACTTATTTCAATACATATATAATTATACTTATAATTCAATTTGTATTCGCATAAAAAGAAGTACTTCTAAAACCTGCTGGAATTCGAGGGTCTCGTTTCGAGACCGAGCTTAAACCAAGTCTCGTCTTGTCCCGTTTCATTTCATTAAAAAAAAATAGGGGTAGTTTTATTTAAGAGAAATAAAACAATAAATGCATTTTATTTTATCTTTATTGTTTTTCGTTTTATGTATATAAAAAAAATCTGAAAAAAATGTAAATTAAGTGTCCATATATGATCCCTGAATTAGAGAAAAACGTTTTTAAGAAAAAAAAAATGTGTAAAAAACGGAAAGGATTTTTTTTATGTTTTTTCTATAGTTCTTCTTAGTTTATAAAAATTCCAGTTGCCACCATTTGTTGGTTTGATTGGGCTTTCGTACAATGAAGGAAAGATTTTCTCCATTCTTTAGTCTCACATTATATTCGGGAACGATTTCCAGTAACCGGTTGTATCTTTTCGGTAATATGACATCATTTTCGAGGCCTTCAATTATCATAAGAACTGCTTGACCATATTTTGTCTGAATTACTCTTAGAGAGCGAATTTTATATGTCACATCCTCCTCTAATTCAGAAATTTTGATAAAGGGTCTCGATACAGTATTAAATTCAGTATTCATTTTTCTTCTTTCTGTTAAATTCACTTAACTCACTCACAAAAAATATACTTTCTCTTAATATATATATATGTAAATAAAATATTGATACTGATATTAGAAATCTATTTGGGTGCAATGTGCAGCGGCTTTTAAACAAGGAGAAATACGTCATCATCCCCCATCCAACCGTACCCCACACACACAAACCAATTTACCCAATTTCTTTCTGGGGGTGGGGGAGTGTTGTTCTGTAATTTCTTCAATGATTCACAATTATAAGAAGAGTATTTCTAATTGTGTCTCTCTGGGCGCGAAAAAAAGGTGTATGTATAAATGGATAATACAATAGGATTCATGACTTAGTTTCTAGTTGGCAATATGTCAACTGATGAGAAGACCAACACTCATCATCATCCAGAAACTGTTACATCTATTAAAGATAATTTTTTGAAAAAAACTACGCAAAACTTTTCCATTGCTAAGAAAAAAAGATGAAGTGATTGCTATTTTAAAACAAACGAATAAGTGTATTAAAACATTACGGAAAGTGATTGGCTTAAAGAAAAAAGATGATCAAGATAATATAAGCAACATATTGTTCCCCAATGATAACATTCTAAAACTAACAAACAATTTAAGTTTATTGAAAACATGTAGAAACTGACTGCATTTAATTAAAAAGGAAAAATTAAATATTATTGGTGGTACAGGTTTGACTACAGCTGGGACCACATAAAAGACAAACCGTAATCGTGGTCGGAAGTACGGAAGCGCTGATGTGCCAAGTTACAGTAAAGAATTTTTTTAAACGCGACTATTAGCCGGGTTTAATGCGACTATTAGTCGTGTTTAATGCAACTATTAGCCGCGTTTGAAACACGACTTTTAGACGCGTTTAATACGACTAATAGTCGTGTTTAACTGAATAACTGGGCTCAGAGTAGAGATTGGCGATTTTTTACAAATCCATTCAGTGTTGAGGTACGTAGTTCTTAGTTCGTTTATTGCCATCGATCTGCGTTCCAGTAAATATTGGAATATTTAGATTTAGACATTAGAGTTAATTCAAACGATGTTTAAGATATGTAAGTTATTATATGTATTTTACTTTGTGTCAGTTTATTTTCCATTTTGTATGTATGTATTTTAGTTAAAATGTCAGCGGTAACAGCGGTAATACACGACCATGAAAGTGTGGATACGCTAATTCGTTATTATTTTCATTTGGGGTTGCAATATAAAGAGATACAATTGTATCTTTTGCATTATGGTAGAGATGTTAGTTTAAGAACGATAAAGAGACGACTTGTATCAATGAATCTATTTCGCCGAAAATGTTCACCCCCTTGGAAATAGTGTATAAATTTCTAAGAGATGAACTACTATCATCTGGTCAAATGCCAGGTTATAAATGGATGCATCGTCGATGCATTCAACATGGTCTTAATGTGACACAGTCCGTTGTTCGGCATTTAATGCTTCTATTAGACTTTAATGGAATGTCCATTTGTCGAAGAAGGAGATTAAGAAGAAGGCAATATTTTAATAAAGGGCCCAATTATTTGTGGCACATTCATGATTACGACAAATTGAAACCGTACGGCATATGTATTAGTGGCTGTATTGATGGATTTTCCAGAAAAATTATATGGCTGAAAGCTTCTTACAGCAATAATGATCCAAAAATTATATGTGGATATTTCCTCGAAACTGTGTCTAGACTAGATGGATATCCGCATAGTATAAGAACCGATATGGGTACAGAAAATACAAATATTGAACGTTTACAGGAATATTTTTATGAAGCAATAGGCAGTGATTTTCAGAGCACTTTGCCTCCATTTCTTTATGGTATTAGTAGAGCAAATCAGAGAATCGAAGCTTGGTGGTCCATGTTAAGAAGACAATTTAGTCAATATTGGATGAATGTTTTTGAACAACTCAAAACTGATGGAATCTTTAATGGTACATTTTTAGATAAATCTGTCCTTCAGTTTTGCTTCATGAAATTAATTCAGGTAAAAACGATTTAGTAACGAATTTAATTTAGACAAAAAGTCAGTCACTATTCGAAAATTTTGATTTCTAGATTTTCTTAAATTTAATTTTTTTCTCTCCGCAGAACGAATTAAAGAATTTTTGCAGATGAATGGATTAACCATCGAATTCGTGCAACGCGTAGTTCTATTTCCCCAAGTGGTTGTCCTAATATAATTTATGATTTTCCCGATTTATTTAGTGGAAGAAATTATTTAAATATTGAAAACGAGACTAATAGTCGCATTAAACCCAGCTAATGGTCGCGTTAAAAAAAATTCTTTACTGTAACTTGGCACTTCAGCGCTTCCGTACTGAAGCAGCAACAACAGCAATATCAAAATTGTGTAGAATGGGAAAATTTAGAGAATTGTTTTAGGAATAGTATCTATCAGTAGTGGCATAATTACAAATTTAACGGTAAAAGATCCTGCTATGTTTCTAGATAAAGCACAGAAATGTTTTCTGTTGCAAGTGAGGAAGAAATTGCATGAAAATCATAATTGCATAAAAGTCAATTGTACATTTACTGGTGAATTTGCGAAAAAGAATGAAGAGATTATAGAGACAGATTTAAAGTCATTCACCACAAGGAATGAAGTAATTGATGCAACTACAAATTTAAAGGAATGGTATGATACGTTTGTAAAAGATAAAATTTTGAATAGACTTAGTGAATTTCAAGAACGTGATTCTGGATGGAGTTTGTCGGAAATAATATCATTAATAGTGATTTTTAACCGATGCAATCCATTAAATGCAGCGGGTACTTCTTCTACATATACGGAAGTACCGAAATTTATAGCCAATAAAAAGGCAGTGATTAATATAAAAAACGATGATGAATATTGTTTTTTGTGGTGTATTGTGGCTGCTTTACACCCCACAGATAAAAATCCACAAAGAATTACAAAATATCCACACTTTAGTGAAGTGTTAAAATATGAAGGTATAAAGTTTCCATTCAATGTGCGTGATTTGAAAAAATTTGAGAAACTTAACAATTTAAGCATTAATATATTTTATGTGAGCAACAAACAAATATATCCATTGACAATAAAAAAAGCAATTATGAAGATGATGATGGGAATAATAATAAATGTATAAATTTATTAAAGTTGGAAAATGTGGAAGGTGAATGTTCTCATTTTGTGTTAATTAAAAATTTAAATCAGTTATTATTTAATCAGTTATCATCGAATAAGAATCAAAAATATGTTTGTCAACGGTGTTTAAATTATTTTTCTTCAAAGTGTGTTTTAATTAAACATTTAAATTATTGTAAAAATAAAAAAGTGTGTCACATAAAAGTGCCCTCGTCCTCATCGTCGTCGTCGAATCATATTATACAATTTAAGAATTTCTCCCACAAGATACCAGTTTGTTTTGTATTATATGCCGATATACAGAGCGAGCATTAATGACTGTGGAAATCGAAAAATTTTTTGTAGAAACTGGTTTATTATGTTGGCAGTACTATGTTTCAAAACTTTGACGTGACAGGTAAATTTCAGAGGCAGAACAGTTATTTAGAGTAACAGGGACAAGTTTTAGGGGCGATTTTTTTTTAAATCACTACCTAATAATAAAATGAATAATAAAAATCATATTCTTAGTGTATATTAATGCTTTAATCAAATCCAAATATTTTCAATTTACAATAAAGCAATTAAATATCTGAGAAATAACAAAATTAATAGGTACATAACACTAGATGGGAATATATTTTCCATTGAATCGTGCATGAATGAATTTAAGCAAATGTTTCTCGAAGATAATACACCACGAAAACAGTTTTGGACATATATTCCGAGAATAGTTAACACATTCTTCAGCACTAACAGTATAGAGAACCAAAAATCCATTGGACGACAAAAAATTGTAACGACAGCTATTTTTCGCAAACATGAAGATCCTGAAAAATAAGACTTTAGTATTTGATGTCAGTAGGATATTAAAATTACCACAACGCGCAAAACCTATTGAAAATGGGCACGATACTAATCTCCGCCTTGTGATTTTTCAGTCGGAATTAATTACTATAAATGGATGACGAACAAAAATACAATGTGTGTCTGGATTGTCATTTCAAAACGCTGCACTACCGAACCGTAATATTCCAAAACACTATATAGAAAGAGCTAAAAGACCAAGAACAATTTTATTAATGAACTCAAAGAAGATGAATTGGATACAAGATATCTTCTCTACGTTACTCATAGAGCTATTACCACTTTACAACATTTAAAATACTTTTCCATGCAAAGTTAATAAACAAATGAAATAACTAGAAAGACAATCCGACCTAAAAAGTTGCGATTTAATAAAACCGGCTCAAATTGCTGGCCGTTCATTTCCTGACAAAACCGGACCCTTCGCCTCATACTATTGGAGACATTCTGGAGGACAATCGGATTATCGTTTAATTCAACGATTTCGTTGATGATTGCCTGCATTAAGTCTTCCAGCGTATGAAGACAATTTCGGTAGATCCGGTTTTTCAAATACCCGAACAAAAAGAAATCGCAATTAGTTAAATCGGGTGATCTTGCCGGCCAAATTCCTCTACTTATCACCCTACCAGGGAAAAATTCTTCCAAATACTGCAAAGTGGCACGTGCAGTATGAGCTGTAGCTCCATCCTGTTGAAAATATCCTGTAGTCAATTCATCTTCCTCAAGTTCACCAATAAAATTATCCAAAATTTCGGTCCTATATCTTTCCCCATTGATAGTATTTTCAAAAAATATTGGTCCAATAATACGGCGTCTTGAAATGGCAACCCAAACACCAACTTTAACTGGATAAAGACATTTTTCAACCATTTCATGAGGGTTTTCTGTGGCCCATACCCGGTAATTTTGACTGTTTATGTAACCGTTTAAATGGAACCACGCTTCATCGGAGAAAAATTGTCTTATCCAGCAAGTTGTCATCGTATAAGTTTTGGTCAAACCAGTGACAATAATTAACTCTGGTCTCATAATCACGCGCCTTCAATTCTTGCACCATACTCATGCGGTATGCCTTCATTTTCAGTTCTTTCTTGAGGATCTTCCTGCAAGTACCATAAGATGCTCCTAAAACATTAAAAATACTTTAATAAATTCGACAAATTAAGGAAAAAATGATAAAATATGAAGCAAATACATACCAACTTGCTGCGCTAGCTGCCGAACAGGCTTTTTTGGAGTCCTCGTGATGTGTTCCTCAATTTGTGCTGCTAAAGCAGGAGTCGCTACACTTTTTGGCCGTCCAATGGATTTTTGTTTTCCTACACTGCCAGTGCCGAAAAATGTATTCACCATTCTCGGAATATATGTCCAAAACTGTTGAAACATTTGTTTAAATTTATTCATGCAGGATTCAATGGAATATTTCCAATTCCCATCTTCTCCTCTCTCTCCACTTCGAAAATATGCCATAACAATAAAAGTTTTTTCTTCGGTTGTGAAAATCATTGCAAAGAATTGTATTTAATTAAATTGTATTATTGTATTAATTGTATTTAAAATTAATGACAGATTATGACAAATAATAAATTATGTGATTCAAATGTTACATACCTGATTTGTTTAAAATGCATTTTTTTAAAAACACAAATTTTATATCGATAAATAGTATGGGTTTTATATGGGTTTACAATAAAACTCAATATTAAGTTGTAAATATTCATTTTATTATTAGGTAGTGATTTTAAAAAAAATCGCCCCAAAAACTTGCCTCCGCTACTCTAAATAACTGTTCCGCCTCTGAAATTTGAAATTTGTCGTGACACTTTGACGTGACAGATAAAGTTTTGAAATATAGTACTGCCAACATAACAAACCAGTTTCTACAAAAAAAAAATAATTTCGATTTCCACAGTCATTAATGCTCGCTCTGTAGAATGAATATTGGAGCCCATCTTATATGGTGATAAAAAAGAACACAAAAAAAGTGGTGGTGGTTCCATTGAAAGATATCAAAAACACATACCACACAGTATTGCCTATTACTTAAAATGCAATCATGATGATTCATTCTCTCAATTTAAATTAATTAGAGATAAGAATTGTATAAAGTTATTCTGTGACAACTACATTAGTCCAGGTACTACCTTTATCGGGAATACGGTCCCTGTGCAATCCCCGTCTTTATTTACGGCGCCCGCTAATGTTAAAGGCGTCGTTATTGTGCCATTTGGCCTCAATGTGATGGTATGTTGACCATGAAATTCCGTAAAAGATCGTTCCTGATGCATTTGTTTACATCCATCGGCTCCTATTTCGTGTGCATATGATAAAATTCCATTTTCAACAATACTCATATGTGAAAAAGCTCCGCAATGGAAAATAAGTCTGTTTACTTCTATTAGGCATGTTTTCACTTGGCCTGCTCATAACGTTTTCGTTCTATTATAATAGTATATAATTCGGTACTTTTAAATCCATCACCAGGATCTAGGCATTCCGTTACGTCTCGTAATGATATTGTTGTAATATTTGTCGATGGATTTGTGCAATCGTATGCAATTAGTGCGTGAGTTTTTGGTAACATTGTGTTCAATATGATTAATAAAATTAAGCGTAGTTTTCCCACTGGAACAAAAAGCTTTGTGACGCTTATTTTTCGGCGGATTTGCCTGTCTCGAGCGCCACCTGTTTTTACAGACGAAAACAGGAAACCAAAACGGGTCCCAGGTAACACAATGGAGATACGGCTATGTTGTTGATTGCTTGTTGATTCGTTGTTAATAATTGCTGTTTGTTGTTCTTCAGTTGTCTTCGGAACGGAACTGAACTCTAACGGAAATTTCGGCACTTTATATACCCGCGGGACGGTCATGCACGCCTTCAACATCGGTATGCGGTACTAAACGGTATGTTGTATTGCCGCTATTCCCGGTGCAATCGGTTGACGGTATAACTGGTTGCCGAACTCCCAGTGTTTGTTTATATTGTAAACAATGACAACATAACCTAACTAATACTTTTCAACCAGTATAACTGGTTGATGGACAACCAGTGTTTGTTTGCAATGTAAACAAGAGCATCATAACCACACTAAAAATTGAATGCCGGTGCAACAAGTGCAAATACGGTAAGTACGGTACTTCTTTACGATATTTTATTAAGCGGTTATCTATTTTAGGGTTCCGGCGACATCCCAAATCGGCGGCGGTCAACGAGAGCGGTAAGTACTTGAAATATATACTATTGAATCAATTAATTCCTTTATTTTTCAGGCCCAGAAAAATGGGTTCATTACAGCTTATAGAACTTTCTGCTTCTATTTTATTATAATTAATTTATTATTATTGAATTCTTTTGGGTAGAATAACGAGGCTCGGTCACCCTTTCTATTTCTGATGGTTCCATTTCCTCATTGTAATTTTCGTTAGGTATGACAATTACGTTATTTTCGTCGTCTTCGCCTTCAATACTCGATAAGTCGATAAGATCGTCCATATCTGTTAGGTCGCTTACATTGCTACCGATTGTAGATGTGATAAGGGGTGCCATTTGCTCATTTAGGCTAACACTAATATTGTCCGAATTACTATTTTGTAGAGTAATTTCATAAGGGTGATTTCGAGATGACTCATTTTGGTCAGCGGTTTCAGCGTTATCTAAGTATGGTTTAAGTCGATTAATCTGGACCATTTGTTCCTTTTTACCATGTATTTCTCTAATCTTATAGGTGACGGGTCCTTTTATTTCAATAATTCGATGTGGTCCAGACCATTTAGGATAGAATTTCGAGGCCAATTTGTTTTTCTTATTCGGTATTGCTGGCGTGTAGATATACACCTTATGGCCTAGATTAAAATCGCGGGTCTTTGTTTTCTTGTTAAATTGGCTGTTTCTCTTATCACAGGTGTGTTCTAACGTAGATTTGGCAATCTCATGGGCTTTTTGAATTCTAAGTAGCATTTCTGTCGAGTAGTTTTCATCGAGGTCATATTTGACTTGTTGTGGACCACACATACAATGATGGGGTAATTCCATATCTCTTCCAAACTAAAAAGAATGAGGTTTCTTTTGTTGACTCATGCACATGGTTTCGATAGGCCATAAGTGCAAAGGGTACCCACTCATCCCATGAAGTGTTTTCTTCGGTGACATAGTGTGAAATCATGGTTTTTAAAGATTTATGCATTCGTTCGACTACTCCATTACATGCTGGTCGATATGGGGTTATTTGTAATTTATGGATGTCTAGTATCTTACAAATTTCTTTAAATAACTTAGACAGAAATTGTGTGCCACAATCAGTCAATAATTCCCGTGGCGTCCCATATTTACAGATTATATTCTCTACAAATGCTTTGGCTACAGTTTCACTATGTATATTTGGGATAGGTATGCATTCAGGGTATCGTGTTAAATAGTCCATACATGTTAACAAGTATTGATTACCATGGCGTGTTTTATTAAGTGGTCCTACAATATCCTTAGATATTCTTCCAAACACCAAACTAGGTACTTTAAAATTTTGTAGCTCAGCTGGTTTTGTATAATTTGTTTTTCTTAAATTGCATGAATGGCATTTATTGCAATAATCTTTTGTTTCTCGGACTAATTGTTCCCAGTAAAAATCTTTCTTAATCAACTCGATTGTTTTATGTTGTCCGCCGTGTGCAGATAAATGAGAGTTATGATAAATTTTAAGAATGTTTGGCCTAATTACTTTTGGTGCAAATATTTGGTCGTTTCGTTCGTTTCATTCTCGCATTTTATATAAAATTCCTTCGTCATTTAAATAATAAATATCGTTGCTTGTTCCCGTAAGATTTACTTTAATTGCTTGTATTTCCTCATCTTCGTCTTGTGCCGTTTTTATTTCTTCCCTAGACCAGATTTCATTTGCGATTGGTTGTGTTTTATTATTTTTTTCACCTTTTTGGGTGTTAGGCTTATTTATTTTGTTTACATTATATTCCAGCTTTATACGTGATAAAGCGTCAGCGTTGGTGTTCAGTCGTCCAGGTCGGTACTCGATATTACAGTCGTACTCCATTAAAAACATGGCCCACTTGGCTAGTCTGCTGCTTGGGTCTTTTATAGTTAATAAATATTTCAGAGCCCTATGGTCGGTAATTATAGTAAAATGTGTGCCCACTAAATAGCATCTAAAGTGTTTTATGGCCCATACAATTGCTAAACATTCTCGTTCGATTGTAGAATAATTTCTTTTAGCGTTATTTAACGTTCGGCTGGCAAAGTAAATTGGGTGTTCAATATTATCGTATTTTTGACACACACAATATGTCAATACTCAGTATAACTAGCGTCAGTCACTAGTATAAATGGTCGTGAAAAATCTGGATATTTTAAAATTGGTGGTGAAATTAAAGCTGTTTTCAGTGTGTTAAATGCCTCTTCCTGTTCCTTGGACCACAAGAGGGGTGTATTTTTCTTGGTAAGTTTAATTAACGGTTGAGTAATTTTAGCAAACTGCGGTACGAATTTTCTGTAAAATCCGCAAAGTCTAAAAAGGATTTTATGGCTTTTACATTCCGCGGCTGTGGATATTTCTTAATTACTTCAATTTTATCAGGATCAACTTCACAACCTTTTCAGAAAATAATGTGTTCTAAATATTTAGCTTTTTCTTGTAGAAAATGATATTTAGTTGGTTTAAATTTTAAATTGCTATCCCTCATTTTGTCAAAAACATTCTTCAATCGGGCGAGGTGCTCATCAATATCATTGGTTGAGTAAACAATGATGTCATCCAGGTAAACTAATACTTCTTGTCACATACGTTGCCAGGTTGCAGGTGCGTTTTTCAATCCCATACTCATACGCACAAATTCGTAGTGATTATCAGGTGTAGGGAAGACACTTTTCTCTCTATCTCTCTCATCTAATTCTACTTGAAAATAACCACTTGCTAAATCCATTGTCGAAAATAAACTGTTTCCTGACAACATATCAATTGTTGAATTTAATAATGGTAAAGGAAAATAATCCGTTTTTGTAATTGTATTTAATTCTCTATATTCTATACAAAGTCGGTACTTGACATCTTCTCCTTCATGTAATCGTTTTTCCACTAAAATTGCTGGAAATGACCATGGGGATTGGCTTTCCACTATTATTCCATTGTCCAATAACTCTTGAATTTTCTCATTTAAAATTTGTTTTCGCTGATAGGGTACTCGATACGGTCTCTTAAAAATTGGAGGTACATCTTCAGTAATAATTCGGTGCTTCACTTTATTCGTACAAGTCAATTTCTCATTTGGGGCTTTAAATATATCAATATAATCAACAATTAACTCTCTTAATTTCCATTCTCCATCAGTTTTCGGTTCGCTTAGATTCAATTGTTTTAAAATAGTTTCTACGTCTTGTTTTTGTATTTTCGCGATGCGTTTATTCTCTTTACTTTTTATGTCGATTTCTGTTTCCATTGTTTCTCCCAATTTTACGGTATTTGACAATTGTATTTCTTTATTGCTTACATTCATTATTCGTATTGGTACAAATTCCTTATTCTTACATATACTTCGTGCGATAATTATTCCATGTTCCGGTATTAAATTCGGTTCAATCACAACATCCTGTACTTTTATTCTCCTTATAATTCTTTACCTTGGCCAAGGTTACAATTTCAGTTCGCGCCGGAATTTTAATATTTTCACTTAAAAATACTCCATTAATTTTCTTCGTTTTCTGTGCTTTGTTTACACTTTTTTCGGTGGTTTTGTTTTCAGTTTTATTCTTTAATGATGGTCGATTAGAAGGTGTACTCTTCTTTTCTAATTTCGGTTTATTGATGTCATGAATTTTCGGGCAAGGTTAATTGAAATGTTGATCAGGCATTTCATTTTTCTTGTCCATTATCATAATTTCAATATCCGTCCTTAGTTCTTCCACCATTTGTCGAATCTTACTTACTTCTATTTTTAAAGCGTTTACTTCTTTAAATAATTGCGTTGTTTCTTCTTCATTTCTTTGATTTTTCTCCATTAATTTATTTTGTTGCGATTCTATTTCATTCGTGATTTCTTTACTAATAACATTATTTCTTGAATTCCCATTTACGATATTTCTTTTAATATTAGTATTACTTGTACCATTTATTTTTATTTTATCTCTATTCATCGCTTGATTATTCGTAGATTGTACATTTACTTTTATTACTGCCGTTATTTTTGTCCATGTATCTTCTTGTAATTTTAACCAGGTGTTACTAATTTTTATAAAGCCCGTTTTCCAATTTACGTTTGTACCAAATCGTTCAAGGAAATCGATTCCGATTAATAAATCCCCATTATATACGGCATCATCACATACGAAAAGTGTATGATAAATTCTTTCATGCTTATTTAAATCGATTGCAATATCCACTGTACCCATAACATTAAAATGATTTCCTTGTACTCCACATAATTTTACATTTGTGTCTTGTAATTGTCTTCTCGCTACAACTTCTGGCTTTACGAGGGACACCATTGCTCCTGAATCTAATGCTCCTTTATAAATTTTACTTTTAATAGTAATATGAATAGACGTGCGGGGTTAAGAAAAAGATTTTATTGAGGAGCAACGTTCCCAAGCCCGTCCCTGTTTTTGATTTATTGCTGTTGTTCCGTCGGCTGGACAGCGGCGTTGCGGGACATAAACGTCGCTGCGATCTCGTTTAAATCGCTATTTTGTCTAGGATTCTCGTTAATTTGCCTTTGATAATGGCCATTTTGTCTCCTATTTTCCCCTCTTTGATTAGAATAAGCATTATTATATGTCCTTTGATTGTTGGAGTATGCGTGGCGATTATTAGTATTGTTAAATCGAGGATTTTGATTTCCGCGAGTACCATTATAATTATTACCATTTTGCTGTTGTCTTTTAATTAGCCAAGGCTAATTATTCCAATTACACGAATTACCCCCCGCTCTTTTGGTACTTCTAGTACCCCACTGCTGAATTCTATAGTTTTTTGGGGTGTTTTTTTACGTCATTATCTCTTCCGCGCGTACTCAGGATCCCTTCTCTGATTTCCGCATATAAAATCCCGTGCAAAGTGCTTAAAAATTCATTATTTTCTGACTGTTAAATTTCCAGAAGGGAAATCTGTGCTACTATTAAATCTGTCTGGCGCACTGCGCATCTGTTCTGGAGTTTTGCATCTTAAATTTGTATTGAGTGACAGTTTTAGTTTGATTAATTCTCTTTTGGATTCTTCGGCACTTGTGATATTTTGTGAATCCGCTTTGTGTTTTCTGCATTGTGTATTTTCTGCATTTTATTCTACACCCGCATACTGTATCTGCATAATTGTTTATTAACGTACCTCCGCATATTTATTATTTTCTTTGTAAGTTGTATCGAATTGATTTTATTTTAATTTCATAACGAGTGTTCGTTTATTTTCTTTATTATCAGTCTCAATAAATTTGATTTTCTGTTCAATTTTCTTGCCAATTATTTCTTTTAAAAATTACGGTACGTTTAATTAAATACGTTTATTTTGACCCCTGGATTGATTATTTCTTCACTGAGTTTTTATTCGCGGTACGGTTGGTATTTCGCCTCAAAATACCTGGCGCTCGAGGAAAACAGCTCGGGTCCGCAAGAGTACGCCACAGTATTTGTAACCATTATTTACGTTGGAATATGGAATCATTTCCACTAGATCTGCTTGAAATAAATCATCAAAAGATTTAATTATAACTCTTCTGCTTTTGAAATTATTTCTGGCTGGCTTATGAATTTCTTCAACAATTTGTCTTTTTGTATCTGTTATATATTTAACCATACTTATGCAATAATTTTGGCTTCTCTCAGCTCTTCAATTATAGATGTTATTTCGTTTTGATGTCCGGTATGGCCTGCCTCTTGTGATGCCAATAAAACGGTGAACGTGCCAGTGAACGTAGTTGAATGATTTCTTATTTGCGTTTAATAATATACCTTTACCAGTTACGTGTGGTGCAATAATTTTTTTATATTTTGCCAACCTGCTACGGGCAATTTGTTGATTTGACTGATAGAAACGACGAGCAGCATTAGTGTTTTTTAAAATTTCCACATATGACTGTTTGTCTTGATTATTATAAATGAGGGAGGGTCTTTTTTTAAATAGTAATTCATATAGACCTGGAAATCCTTTATAACGTTTTCCTTTGATAATTATATCATTTCCATCAATGATCACCTCTGAATTTCCAACTGAGAATTTTTCATTTGTTTCATCATGTCGAATACCGTCTTTATGATCAAACTTATTTGTCTTATCTTCATACATTTCTCGTATATATTTTCTAGGTAAAGGACTATATTGATCCGAGTAATCACGAAATGAAGCCGTGTTTATATCATCAAAACGATTAGCAGTATATTCCTCTTCTCCATTTCCCTCCTCTTCCTCTCCATTTTCTTCTTCTTCCTCTTCCTCATCTTCACTATTATAACGAGGTAAAGATTTCAATAGAGCTTGTTTATCTAAACTTAAATCATTATCCATCTCTTCATCGTCCCCGTCCTCATCAACACTGTTGTTGTCATTTTCACTTATTTTTTGTTGTCGTGATGGTTTCTTTTTTGTGGGTTTTTCTTTTATAGCTGTTCTAGTTGTTTCTATTGCATTTGATTTATTGTTTTTTATTTCGCTTTGAATATTTTGCAAGTGTTTAGTTATTGGATTAAACAATAATTCATGTGCACTTTCACTTTGTTCTAAGAGAGCCAATTTTTCTTTTACATTTTTTCGTTTTTGAATAAGTCTTTTCTTTAACTCTTTTCTATCCATTTTTTGTTTTCACATACATGCAGGAGCAGCAGCAACACACAGCAGACATATACAACTTTAATATAAGAATGAAATCAATCTTCTAACGTTATAAATTGATCAAATCCCAATCTATAGCGACCTCTGTTGAGATTTTCGTCTTTTAAAATACCCAAAAATCCATATGGTATTTTCCAACAATGTGAGCATAAGTTTTTGAAGTTCTCAAAGGACATGTCAGTTCTCACATGATCCGTATAAATATGCTTCAAGTTTAATTCATCTTGTTTGAAAAGAAGAATAACATTTGCATTGTCTCTTATTAAATGTTTGGGTATCTTTGCATATGTTTGACACAAATAAAATGAGTCTATATGTTGATGACGTCCTATTGAGAAGTATTCTCGAATTACTTGTTGATTGTCACATGCGACATCATCAAAGATAAAAATTGAGTTTGGTTTTGCCTTAGATGGATGTACAATATTGTCACTGTCACTTGCATTAAATGTACAATAATTAATTTCTTTTATCGGTCTTAAAAGTTCTTTTAAATATAAATATTTAGGTTGGTATAGAGAACGAGAGTAAACGTACACATTTTTAAATTTCACACCATTTTCATGTTCAATCAATGAAATCATAACATTTGTCTTGCCACAATTCGATGGGCCAACTATAATGCACCGTACAGTTGATGGGAATAGTAATCTATGTTTACGATTTGAAGTATAATGATTTTGTAAATCGTTATTGTCCACTGTTAAACGGGATTTTTTGTTTATGAATTTTAATTTTAATATGTTGTCACACACACAATAGTATCTCTCTCTCTCTCTCTCTTTGTTACACAACACTTTCACGTATTCAAATAATATAAAAAAATGTGTTGTTGGTTTTACAGTCAGTTTTTAGTTTGATGACAATATATAAACACACTCACACACACACATAATATGAAATATTATTTAGGATCCGGTTTTTTAAATAGTGCAATAAATCGGTTACCATTTGAACTACATATACCTGGTTATAATTATTGTGGTCCTGGTACAAAATTGGCTAATCGTTTGGCACGTGGTGATAAAGGTGTAAATTCTTTGGATGAAAGCTCTAAATTCCATGATATTGCATACCATAATAGTAAGGATTTGGGGGAACGCCATCAGGCTGACAATATATTAGCGAAAGCAGCATTAAGCCGATTCAAATCGCGTCAAGCGTCCATTGGTGAAAAGATGGCAGCATTAAGTGTGGCCGGTTTAATGAAAGCCAAAGTAAAACTCGGTATGGGTTTAACAGAAAATAATCAACAACAGTTTGACCGAAAAAATCTTTTACAAATATTTGAAAAAATAAAACAGAATGCCCTGACAATATTAAATTTTATTAATAATGGCATTGAATTGTTGAATGTAAGTAAACCAGTTCATTTAAAAAATACAAAGAAAAACATATCTTCAAAATCAAGACCAGCACAAACTAGAGTTTACACTAAAAAAAGTTCTGTAAAACAGCAGCAGCAGCAAGAACAGCCCAAAAAAATTAAAGAAGTAATAAAAAGGGTTAACAAAAAGAAAATAAATATTAGAGATGATGATGAATTGATGGAAATTGATGATAATTTTTCCAACAACGATAATGGTGGTGGTGGTGGGGTGAGCGGTGCCATCTAAGTTTACTCTTCAAGAATCACAAACATCCAATAAAATTAATAGAAAACGAAAAAACGCCAATGATGCTCTTCTGATGGATACAAATAATAAAGTTCCAAAATTAGATTTGGATGAACCAATTACTATTCATACACCGGCTGCAATAAAAGTAATGGAAAAAATCAAAAGTAAAAAACGAAAAAATTAAGATGACATTCTGGATAAGGGTATAAATAGTGAGAAGCGGCTCCGAATTGATTAGTACAGATTTTATTGTAAAAATGGGTAGAACAACATCAACAAGAAGAAGTAAAAGGAAGCAGTCTAAACGAAAAGTGAAAAAAGAAATATTTCAAATATTATCAGTAGTATAGGAAGCGGGGTCCTATGACTGAGGATGGCGCGTCCATCCACAGAGACCACGCAAGGGGGGGGGGGGGAGGTGGGTGCAGACTTTTTCAGCTGTGACCTTTACTTCTTGTAATTGACCTTACCAGAAGATGTTGCTGAAGAAGTGGCATCACCCAAGACCACGCACACACGTATTCTTCTTTTTCAAGAGCCCACCTCACCTGAGGACTGGTGCGCTGAAGAAGTGACCGCAGCCAAGATCTATGGAGTTGTAGAAGACGGTCTGATGGTGAGTAATGTTTGAAAAAAAGTTGTGCCAGCAGCGGGAATCGAACTGGGGACCTGCGGCTTCGTGTCCCCGTGTTAGTGTTGCTAGTTTGATTTTTTCGATTAGAAGCTATGTTGCTTGCATTGTGCAAGCCTAGCTAGGAAATAGATTAGACTCTAAGAAAACTTGTAGGTAAAGGACTGAGCATTCATTGTATTAGGTAGTGTAATAAATTAAAGAAAGTTCTTTAATATTAGTAATTTATTGCACATTATTTTTATCAATCCAACTATTATGTGTATTATCAAATCCTAACCATTTAACTAACACCCTGTTTTTATTTCTCTTAATAATTTTCTCCACTAAATAGACATCAGGATATTTAACTTTTTGTAATTGTTCTGTATAGAATCCACCTTTAATGTCCTGATTTTTGGTATCTTGTAATAAGTAAGTTGTGGGATTGGTTAGCTGAATTTTTTTTAATTGTAAAAATTTCAGCAGACCAATTAGGCATATATCCTTTGTCAAATGCACCACGTAATTTGGAGATTCTTACATGATCACCTAAGTGAAACTTTGTATTTAAATCAGCTCTTTTGATATTATTATATGCATTGTTCAAAATAATTTTTTCATGTTTTTGTCGCACATCAGAAGGTTTCATCATTATTGTCCTATGTTTAGTGTTCTTGTATTTTTTTACAACATCAGCCCTATAAACATTTTTACGTTTCTGCAATGTTTTTGATACCGTCAAAATGATCTATGTATCATTTCTTTAAAAGCTCATTTAGTAATCAGTTACATAAGTTAAATATTTCTGAAACACTTAATGTCCGCCATCAAATTGGTAAATTTTGAAACATTTCACTTTTAACGTCGATGAAGTGTTTCTATAATGTTTTTTAAGGCTATTTATTAATAAACTATTATGAAAAAAAAAACATTTTAATTCCAAACAATATTTTTTATTCATAACAAAACATATATTTTATGCATTTATATTAGAGTACCTATACATTGTTTCCAAGATGTAAGTAGTAATAGTTTTCAGTTATCTATCTGACCAGATTATAGGCGCAGACACGAAAAAATGATTTTCGTTCCTTTTTAGAGTACTGCTCCCGTAATCTAGTAAGAGATAACTGAAACCTATTGCATGTTGGAAGTAATAACTTAAATCATTTTCTTTTACATAACAAGAATTATATTTTTATAATATATAAATAATAATTGAACTAGGAATTTTTTAGAAATTAACATAAAAGTCTTTCACGAGGAAATAGTCAGAAATACAAGCGACTCCAGAACATGTATTACGTACAAGTGTACGCACATAAATTTATTATTCATTGTCACATTTCGGTTTATTTTTTAATTTATTTCTTTAGTAACGTAAATTTGCATGACGGAACCAATTTGCCACTATTAGTTTATAATTTTTGTCAGTTACATTAAAATTTCTTCTGGTGGCCTCTAAAATACAACAAATTATTGTATAATTATATTATTTGTTCACTATGAAACTACAAGAAAAATTACGTTTTAATATTTGAAGCAATTTTAAATTTCGTAGTTCATAATTGTTTTTTTTTGCCATACCATGAGCATTTTTTAGCCAATTTATCGGAAAATATTTTTTGCAATCCCCTAGAAATTAATTGGCGCACATGATTACCACCACAAAAATGAAAAACCATTTCCTAACGAAAATAAATGTTAATAAATACATACAAGTACCACGTTCCAAAACAAACTTACCAATTGTTTCGCCAATTCTTCATTTTCAATTAATTTTTGGTCAAAATTTAATAATTTGTCAAACTGTTTATATTGTTTAGAAGGTATATCACTGGTGTTGCTTCCCACAATAATCTTGTTTTCAGAAGAACATCCGGCGCCTTCGTCCAATTTTTTCATTATGCGTGTAAGAAGTACTTTGTTTGTGAGAGTCGTTTTCTCAATTGCGTCCAAACGTGAATTAATATCTGTATAATTTGTTGCTACAAAAATACAAATGATTTCCATAAATTACGAAAATTTCGAATACGTATTATAATTTTAATAAATAAATATTTTCTTACACGTTTTACTAGAGAGACATGCATCCTCCTCTGTAACATCCTCGGTATTATCATCGATCAAGTTAGCTAAAAAATATAAATAAATTTAAACAATTAATAACTTCAATTGCATGCATATTTCCCTAACTTACCCATTATCGTTTCTTCGTCGTCACGTTCAAATCTTTCTAGAAATATATATGATAATATAAAAATTTGTTGAAAGTATTGTACTAAGGATAATTTTACCTTTATTGCCTGTATTATAATTTATATCTGTACATCCCATAACCCCTTCGCCAAAAATTGATGAATTCTCAGCTAATGGTGGAGGTGGAGGAGGCATTAAATCAATTGATGTAGCCGATAATGTGTCATCTGATGCAAACCCATTTTCAATAGTAATGTCTTGTAAGATTTGAATTTTCGGTGGAGGTGGAATATAGTTATTGTCTTCAGAACTGTCATCATCAATAAGTGGCACAAAATCGTTATTTACTTTTATCTTTCGTTTCCTCCCAGAACTAGATACAGTTTTTTGATAATTGTTATCTTCTGATGAGGAAGTAAAATTTTCTTTTTGCTTTTCAATTGCCAATGCTTGTGTGTAAGAATCTGCAAATAAAGATGTCAATATACTTATTGAATTTAAAACAATATTTTTGTGAAATATATACATACCGAAATTATTTGCTAATATTCTAATTTTATATATGTTCCACTGTTTTTGAATGGGTGATCCTTTCCGTATATTAGACCTCACTTTAGAATTTGACCAATGGCAATATGTAATGTCTTCTCTTTTAAAAATCCAATGGACAGGTATTGTGGACACTTCATTATTTGAATCTTGAAATTCTACTACAGCCCAGCACTAAAATAAGTGGCAAAAGTTATTTTAAACAGATCTAGAACTTATAATTCTAAATGAAAATCTAAAAAGTTTGCGTACCTGTATTTTGTAAATATATGTTAACAGTATATTTTATTAATTTAAAATTGTAAATATTTCTAAAAGTAATTAATTAATAAATCATTTATTGCTTTTTATTATAAATATATAACATTGTTTTAACGCTCATGTAACAAAGGAACTATTAGGAATGTCCCTTCTGGCATTATTAATTTCATACATTTACATTTAATTTTTGACCATAAGACAGTACAATTTATATTTTTCGAAAATTCTTCTGCGATAAAAATATTAAACAGATATTGAGAATTACAAGGATTTGTGTAAAAAGAAGTTTTTCCCGATATGTATATTTCTTTGCTCAATGTTTGAAAAATATTTGTTATAATGCAAACAGTACCATTTAACAGCATTACACATGAATCTTTCTCTTTGAGGGTAATTGTAAAATTTTTAAGAAAGAGTGTTTTAAATGAAGTACTAAATAATTCGTTAGTCAGTTCAAATATTTCACATTGATGTTCAACACTAGGAAAAGTGTCTTCAGTGTTTGATGTTAAAAAATTCCACTCCTGAATTCTATTCTTTAATTGCTGCAATGGATGTCGTGAACATTTGATAATTTTTTTAATTTATAAAGATAATTTTCAAATTTGAAAGCAGAGAATTCATCCAATGTACCATGAAGTTTACAGTCATTAGGCAGATGTAATAAATTATGGGGATTATGTGTTATATATTCGAAACCGTACAAATGACCATAATAGGTAACAAAATATTGCAACAATTTATACGCTTCATCCAATAAATGTTGTTGTTTGCAGAGATCATGGGAACATAATATTCTGATTGAAACATGTAGTGATAAAAAATGATCATATTGACATTTGGAAAGTGAATCTTTTAAAATTAGAGGTCCTGTATATAAGAGCAATTGTCGCAATTCTGATGCTTTAAAACGGTCAATTTCATTTAAGTCCCTAGGTTGCCTAGCAAATTCCTGAGGTATTAAACCCCTAATTTTGCGAATATTATCCGACAGTTTTTTAAGCTTTTCGGTATTTATAATTCGAACATTTCTGTTACTTTTTATCCAAAATGTGACTAAACGTTTCATCACTCCTAAACAAACAACGTGCATATAATCAAGTGGTACTTGAGTTACTAAATTCACAGATAGACTTTCCAAGGGACTTGGATGGATATGATAGTTTTCATCGGTTTTATTTTTAAAAGATTCATCGGAACGTAAAGTGAAATTTAAATCGGGAAAAGTAACACGTCCATTTACAAATTCACCTTCTTGGGTGCATTTAGTGCATGAATGATAACCCGTGTGTCCTTTGTAACGAAGTGTTTTGGCCGTAATAGAACAGAAAAGGATATTTGGAGAATGGATGATGGATTTGGAAGACCTAGAAGAAAGAAAATATTTAATTAGATTTGTAAACTGTTAGATAGGAATTACATACTTACATTTAAACACACATTATGCTGAAAGGATTGAATGGACGAACTAATTAAAGCGTTTCATATATATAAAGGTTTATGCGGCACACTTATCAACCTGAAATTCAGTAAAAATTAGTAATTGAAAGACAAATGAACTATAACTTACCGTAATAAATATCATTTAAGCCGTTGGAAAATATTTGGAGGTTATGTCATTTGACATATTAGTTACTTTTACTAGTTAATGTTGGAATTGCAAATTCCACTGATGGAAGTGGGAGAAGTAGTAGGGAAAAGAGTGGGAGCAGTATAAAAGCCGCTGCACAGCCGTTTTCCGGCAGTTCGCTGCAGTTTCCACTGGAAGAAACATTGGAGTTCGAGGTAATTGGAAGAAGCAATTGCAGCTCTGTACGGCCCTCTTAGTAGTATTCCTACAGAGTTTCAAAGACCCCTTCTCGTAAGAGATATTGTCTTTGAGGCACCTGGAGCCCCAACTATTGTCCGAGCGTTTATTGGCGAATAATTTATCGCATTTTGTATTAATAATTGTCCCGTTTAATTATTTAAAACCCGTAGTAATTGATCCTTTAAGTCCATATTCCTTTCAATCACACTTTTCCCAACACATACACATATTTATTATTATTTGTTAATTTCATTTAATTTTATTAGTTAAATATTGATGCAATCAAATAGTATTGATCAATAAATGTTATTAATTTGAGTTAATAATTTTTGAGTCTTATTTGCGTTATTTTCATTCCAAAGTCCAATAAAATAAAATCAGAACCCTGGAATTATACCCGTTTGCCCCGCTAATAGCCCAAGCTACCTTGAGAGCTGTGTAATAAGTTTTTGGAAGTTGATTTCTGTTCATCGTTGGATAAAAAGTCGTTGCAGAGACATCGATTTTGTTTGATTTTAATTCTTTCCCGGTTTGAAAGGAAACCTGGTGGCGCCCGAGTTATTTTGAATTTATGTGAAAGTACTATTTGAATTTAGAAATAATATTTGTACCGTCTAATATTTGAATTATTTTCATCATATTAAATTGACATATATCGAACAGAAATTGAACTGCTAAATAACATTACACCTTTTATTCCTAATACAAATGCTTTTGCTGGAGCATCACAAATAATTCTATTGCATTTAACAGAAAAATGCACATTCTCAACAGTAATACCATATTTCTCCAAAAACTCAAATTCGATGACAAACGCATTAAGAAATTCTGCAATATTCTCTGGTTTTTTATAACCATGATAAATACCAGCGATAAATGGTTCCGAAATATTCATATTCATATGTACTATCGATAATAAAATTGGCCAAAATTGACTTGTAGAAGATTTAGCTAAAGGCAAGCCGTCAATATTTAAATCTAATTTAATTATATTGTCATCAAACATTGAAGAAATATTTTGTTTATCGGCTAATCTACTTTTTAATGCAGATTCTATACCCATATGCAGATATTGGCCGTTCGACATCCTAACTAATTCCGAATTGTTTGAATCGCTAACTACTTTTTTAGTATCTAAAAATGTGCGACTATCTTTGGGAAAAAGAAAACCTTCCTGTCTTAATATTCCTAATAATTCGTTAATACATTGCTGCGATAGCAGGGACCTATAGTTTACCGTCCAAAGTTTAATTTTTTCTAAAAATTGTTCCTGATTATTAAATATATTATTATTAGGCGAATCGCTATTAGAATTTAATATATGTTTTTCATGAAATGTGCTAATTTTTTCTCCGAGTCGTGCGAACTCGAAATTTTGCAACAATTCTCTTTGAGGTTCAGATCCGCTTGAATTTCTATTTGTATTTAATTCTTCATTAGAAAGTTTCTTTGGAACATATTCGTTACTGATTAAATTTGAAAAACTTGAAGTTAAAGTTGAAGTTGAAGCCACATCAGGATCAGCAGGAGCACAACGAATTTGTAAGTTACAAAATTTATTGCGGGTTGAATTGGCCAATTGCTCTTGCACAACTAATCGTCGAAGGTGACGTTTGGAGATTAAAAATTTATTTTTTCGGCGTATTTCACTCATTGTGTATGTTATATATATAACACCTTAAACAATAAAAATATAGGTACTTTCAATTTTGTACAAAAATATAAAAAGCCGGCAAACCTGTTAACATAACCTTACAAATGGTTTTTGTAAAAGTTTATAATGAGAACCACAAAAATATATTGTAGAAAAGAAAGACTAGTACTTACCGGTGAATTAGTTTCCATATTTATAGCAAAGATGCAAAGAGGACAATTATTCAACTACGAGTACAAATTTACATACAATGACCACAAAATTGGATTGGAAAAGGCTTCTACAATGAGAATTGGGAAATTACACGCAGCACGCAGTTAAAGTTACTCCCACCATCAACATATCGCGCATGCGCCAACAATTAATTTATTTAAAAGATGTAACCGAAATGTGTTTGAACTGTTTACATTAATAACAAATATGGATAATTTCCGACATTGATAAAATGTCTCATAAACATTCATTTATTAATGTATTTATTTAGATTGTTACAAAAGCGTTGCAAAAATGTTTCATAAAGATGTTTCAAATTTTACTTAAATAGTATCATTTGAAATGTTTCATAGATGTTTCATGTTTAGTGGGAGGTAGCAGTTGGATCCATTTATAATGCATGATAATTAAACTCCTTCCACATATTATTTTTCAATGTTCTATTGACTCTTTCAACAATTGATGCTTTTTTTTTCACTGTAGCTACTGTAATGGTTAATATTATACTTTTGCATCAGGTTCCTAAAATACTTGTTGTTAAATTCTTTTCCCATGTCACTTTGTATGTTTTTCGGAGGATTTTCTTTTAATACCTTTTCCATATTTTCAACAATTTCAGGTCCAGTTTTTGATTTTAACGGATATCCCCAAAAATATTTTGAAAAACAATTTATTATAACAAGAATATATTTAAAACCATTATTAAAATCTGCATATGGAAGCATGTCAATCAGATCAATTTAATATAAATCTCTTATCGATTTGATTATTACACGTCTTCGTTTAAAATTTTTTCGTGCTTGTTTGTGGAGTTCTTCAACTACTTGACGTTTTATTGGAGTGTTTTGCTTATTCTTATTCTTATTATTATTAATTATATTTACTGATTTTTTGTTTTTCTTGCCATAGTTTCTACTCAATAATTTGAGCTTCTTTCAGTTCTTCAATAATACTAACAATTTCGTTTCTGTGATGTGTATGCCCTGCTTGTTGGGATGCAACTAAGAGACGTAGCCTGCTCACCAGCTCATTAGGGTCATCCCAGTAAATATAATCTGATGAATTATTGTTGACTTCTTTAAGTAGACCGGTACCAGTCGCCACCACCATCGATGGGGAAGACTTAGATTTTATACGTGATGTCTCAGCAGTCATAGGTGCAATAATTTCTCTATATTTCCATAATCGACTACCATCAATTTGTTGATTAGCTTTATAGTGCCGTCTATTGGCATTACTTTTCAACACGATTTCTCTATATGCATCTAAGTCATCATTGGTATATTCATGAGGCTGTTTTTTAAATAATAATTCATACAATCCAATTGTACCGCGGTAACGTTTCTGTTTGAACATTATATCATTACCATCAATTTCAAATTTAGAATCACCAATGAAAAATGAATCAGTGTCTGAATCAAATCTTACTCCATATTTATGATCAAAATCACCATCAGTGTCGTTAATCATTTCATATACATATTTTCTTGGTAAAGGTTTGTATTGTTCCAAATATTCATCTATAACGATTTGACTATACCGAGGTTTTCTTGTTGTAATGATTTGATTAACGTAATCATCATCATGATTGTTATATTCATAAACATAATTTTCACTTTCAAAAACATCTTAATCTTTCAGATTTTGGACTGGCTGTTCTTGTTGTTGTTTCACAGGTGTTTTTTTCAGGTTTTTATCTGGAGGTTCTAGCAGGCTAGTTGTTCTTGTTGGTGATGGAGTTGTTTCTGTTGATGATGTAGTTTCAGTAATTTTATTTTCAATACTTTTTAAATGTTTAGTTATTGGTGAGAAATTAAGTTCCCGTACGAAATCACCACGTTTTAATATATCCAATTTATTTCGAATGATTTTTCGCTTAGCAATCAATCTTTTCTTAATATACTGTTCATAATTGTTGGACCTCATTTTGTGTGTTTCTATACAAGAACTTTCAATTAAATACAAGAATAAAGACTAACTTGAAAAGCTGTTTCCTATCTGTTTTATAATAAACAGGTCCCTGTTTATAATAAACTGGTATCTGTTTTTCAATAAACAGGTATGTACCTGTTAATAGAATGAACGAAAACAGATATAATCGTTTATAAAGTTTCTTCTTATTTTAATGCAATAGTATATAGTGATCGAATTACATTCGATATCTTCCCTTATCAAGGTCACAATCTTTAAAGATGCTTAGAAATCCAAAGGGTTTATTCCAACATAATGAACACATTTCTCGAAATTGTTTACACGTCATATCTGTGCCCACATGATCGTTGTAGATGTGCTTCAAATTTAGCTCATCTTGTTTAAAAATTACAAATGTGTTTGCGTTGTCCCGTATTAGATGTTTTGGTATCTTGGCATATGTTTGACATAAATAAAAACAATCAATATTGTTATGTCTTCCCATACTAAAATATTCACGTATTACATCTTGTTTATCACATGCTACATCATCAAAAATAAAAATTGAATTTGGCTGAGCATGTGATGGTGTCATTATATTTACACTGGTATTGAATTCATGATAACTTATATCTTTGATAGGTGAAAGCAATTGCTTCAAATATGTATATTTCGGTTGATATAGACTTTTAGAATATAAATAAACATTTTGAAATTTTAAACCATTCGGGTGTTCTAATAAACTTATTACAACATTAGTTTTTCCACAATTCGAAGGTCCAATCACTAGACAACGAATTGTACTTGGCAATAAAACACTATGTTTGAGTATATCTTTTTTTTTAAATCATTATTTTCAATATTGAGTGAGGTTTTTTGTTTCACAACTCTCATTTTGATAAATGTTCACTATGAAATTTTGATTAATACTGTTTTTGTATAAATATAGGCTTTTAATTTATATGTGAGTTAGTCTTCCCTAGTTTGTCACACAGGTTGTAAACACACGCGCTCGTTAACACAGATAAAGATGATCAATTCTAAACATAATAGTGATCATGTTAGTAAGCGTGGTCGTGATTTATTAGAAAAAACTCTCTATAAAATACCTTACGAATTACATATACCTGGTTATCAGTTTTGCAGTCCGAATACAAAACTCGAGGAGCGTTTGAGGAAAGGTGGCAAAGGAATTAATGGTCTTGACGCTGCATGTAAAGATCATGATATTGCAAATGCAGAAAGTCAAAATTTAGCCGCAAGACATGAAGCTGATAAAATTCTTGCAAAAAAATCATTAGAGAGATTCCGTTCTGGAAACGCTACATGGCCAGAAAAAGTAGCAGCATTAGATGTGGCAGGAGCAATGAAGGCTAAACTTAAATTAGGATTGGGTTAGCATCATCACAGACTAATTGTAAGAAAATACTTAACCAATGTGAAAAGGAGTTGTTGATGGTAAAAAATAGTTTAGAACGTTGTTTCAGTAGAATATACAAATCAAAAGAAGATATGGAAATGGTGAAAAGCAAAAAAAGAAACACAATGAAAACCAACAACAGAATTAAAAGAAATATGCATAACAAAAGACAAGTTGATTCTAAAGCTTCAGTTAATTAAAAAAGAAATAAAGGAACTGATGATGATAATGGAACTAAAAATGTCATGATTACAATAGACACTGTTGAAAAGACGGAACCAAAAATGAAAGTTTATCATAACTCGAACCAAAACTAAAAGCTAGTAAACGTAGACTCATTGATGAAGATGAACTTGATAATAATAATAATGGTGGGGGTGAAAAAAGAATTAAATTTACATAAATGATACTTATATTCATATACACTATTCAGTGTTAAAAGCAGTATTGTATTAGTTGTTACAAATTGAAAAGAATAAGTTGTAGAGAGAGAGAGAGATGTTGTCATCAAGAAACAGTCGTAAAGTTTCTAAAAAAAGAAAGAGAAAAAATGTGAAACGAAACAAAAAAATTAGTTTTAAAACAATGACTAAGAGAATTCGAAAAGATTTGTCTCAGAGTGGTGCAAAAACTGTAAATGATGCAATTATGGCTGCAATGAAATCAGCTCAAACTCAAAAGAAGCAAACTAAACGTTCACGGATAATTCCAATGCCTAATAGTAAAACTGGAGGAATTTTGCCGTTGATTCCAATTTTTGCTGGACTGAGTGCATTGGGTGCATTGGGTGGTGGAGCAGCTGTCATAGCAAAAGCAATAAATTCAGCAAAAGCCGCACAAAAACAGTTAGTTGAAGCACAACGACACAACCAGACCATGGAAGCTATTGCCCTTGGAAAAGGTTTATATTTAAAAACACACAAGAAAGGAATGGGCATTTTTTTAGATCATTAAGAAAATCATCATGTACTGAAATTAGGTTACCAAATAGACCCCTTACAAATGTTGATATTGTGAAATATGCAAAAAAATTAAAAATACCTAGATTTCGAGGTGTTTTTTCTCGTGATAAACTTCCCAAGAGGATATGGAAAAATGAAAGTGGTGTAAATAATTTGGATGATGACGATGGCATTGGAACTCATTGGGTTGCCTATAGGAAAAATAGTGATGATTTCGTGGAATATTTTGATAGTTTTGGAGATCTGAAGCCGCCACAAGAAGCTATACGATATTTTCATTCACGTGGTCAACAATGTAGTATTCTATATAATCATCAACGATATCAAGATTTTAATGAATATAATTGTGGACATTTATGTATTCAGTTTTTAATAAATAAATAACTAAAACAAAATTAATTTTAGTCTTTTTCCAACTCTCAATAATGTCATACTACTTTTGTTTTTCCGAAGAGAAAACCTCCGAATTAGTAGCTAATTTTAATCCACCATTGGAACTAGAAAGTGGATCAACATATGAAATTGGATTAACCAGTTTTAGTGGTTACAATTCAATACCAAATGTTGATGAGAAAAATAATAAATTTTACTATGAAGTTGGAAGTTATAATGTGGTTGATATAAATACATTTTTAACGAAAGCTATTAAAATAAAGGAGTTAAAAGAAACCAGTGAAAAAACAGTTTTGGTGCTTGAACCAAATTATAATACTTTAAAATGTGAAATTAAGTGCAATAAGGACATCGACTTCTCCAAACCCAATTCCATTGGTGCTTTATTGGGTTTTGAACGGAAACTGTTATCGAAAAATAAAACACACGAATCTGATTCTCATGTTGATATTATGCGTGTAAATATGATTGGGATAGATTGTAATATTGTAATAAATTCATTTAGAAATGGTAAACCTGTACATATTCTTCACTCTTTTTACCCCAAAGAGGCAGTCGGTGAGAAAATAGTTGAAAGCCCACAAAATGTTATTTATTTACCAATTAATACGCATGTCATAAATAAGATTATACTAAAAATAGTAGACCAAGATGGAGAAACGATCGATTTTAGAGATGAAGTTGTCTCGATAACACTGCATTTGCGTAAAGTGATTTCATAGATTGTTATGGTACTACGCTTCAATTTACCAATTCAAATAAGTGATAGAAAAAAAATTGAACAACAACAACAAAACAAAGAAAACATTAAAAAAGAACTTTCAACTGAAAATCGTCATTTCTTCGAATCGATTGGATTTAAAGTAAAAAAAATTAAAATGAGTGCTGCAAGTGTTTTAAACGTTAGGGGAAAAGCTGTAGAAGATAATGGAATAACAAATGTAGAATTTCACTCGTATCAATCTTATACGGCGGGTGATTTGAAACACAACGATGAATGTCGTGTCATAATCCAACAGCAGGATCTCTTAACTGCTCCCGGTCACAGTTATCTGCAGATTCAAGGAAGATTTCTTAAGCACGATGGAACAGCCGTTACTACAAAATGTGAATTGGTTAATAATTTTATCGCTTTTCTCTTTGAAGAAATTTGTTTTGAACTTGGTGGTGTGGTAATTGACCGTGTCAAGAGTCCAGGTATAACGTCCTCGATGAAAGCCTACATTTCTCTTACACCTAACGAAAGTTCTGCATTGATGAATTCAAGCTGGACACCGTTTCAAAATGCAAAAAATTGTTACAATTCTTCAAATGGCTTGTTTGAGATATGTTTACCACTGGCATCAGTGTTGGGTTTTGCAGAAGATTACAAAAAAATTTTAATTAATCAACGGCAAGAGTTAGTTCTAATTCGATCCAGTGATGATTTGGATGCATGCATTGAGACTAGTGGAACGGAAAAGGGAAAAGTTACACTCTCCAAAATTGTTTGGAAAGTGCCACACTATTCCGTTTCTGACTATGAAAAATTAAAAATTATTAATATTATCGAAAAAAATGTACCAATATCGATAGCTCATCGGCGATGGGAGTTGTTCACATATTCAAATTTACCCAAAGCTCATAACTTCACATGGGTACTGAAAGCATCCACATTTATGGAAAAACCAAGGTTTGTAATTTTCGGATTGCAAACTGGTCGAACAAATAATCTGAAGAAAGATCCTACCATATTTGATCACTGTCAGTTGAAAAACATTAAGTTGTACCTAAATTCACAATCATACCCATATGAAAACTTAAATTTAAATTATACAAATCAACAGTACGCTTTAGCCTATGATATGTATAGTAAATTCCAACAATCATATTATTTCAACAATAAAATTACATGTGAGCTGCTTTTGAATCTTATCACGTTTAAATCTCATGCACCATTACTTGTTATTGATTGCTCACATCAGAATGAATTTGTGAAACATGGTACTGTTGATGCTCGATTGGAATTTGAAACTAGTGCTGAAATACCAGACGATACATCAGCATTTTGTTTGGTTTTACATGAACAGTTTGTTGAATATGAACCTTTGGCGGGACGAGTGCGAATTTTATAAAAAAATATGTGCAAAGGATTATAAAGCCGAAATTGATTTATTTCTCTTCATTACAAATTCAGCATTGACGAGTTGCAGCAGCAGCACAAATCAAATAATTTAATAGTAGTGTGAAGTTCAAAAGAAAAAAAGTGAAAATGTTTATTTTGGATGTGCAAGGATTTTCCTATGACAATTCAAGCTGCATTTGCAATGAGATTGCCATCATAAATACTGAAGACGGTGCCTCTGTTCATGCTATTGTAAAACCACCATGTTCTCAGTCATTATTCCATGGTCTGCTGAGTAAACATTTTAAATGGTTAAAAGAGAATCAGCATGGTTTGGAATGGGGATACGATGATTATGCGGACTGGCATTATTTAAGTTGTGAAGGAATCTCCGATTTTATAAAACACTTTGTGATCGAGAATAGCAGGAATGGCTCATCGTTTGGAGAAATTGAAATTGCAGTGAAGGGAAACGAAATCAGGAACTGGCTAATATCGTTAAATTTAAATTTAAATGCCACAATTGTAAATTTGGAAGAAAAATGGAGGAACATACCATCTCAAGAGAAGATGGAATACAAGTTCAAAGAAAACCATTGCAATGGACATGGAAACCATAGTCTCACTTGCAGCTTGCAAAATGTTTACCACTCATTTTTCTTTTATCTATGTAATAAAATCTAAGTTTTATTTTGTAATTTGTTAATATATAATAAAATTTTGATTATATTTAAAGTTTTTTATTGGTTTTTATTATATTAGATAATAAAAAAAATATCTTTTTTAATTCATTTATTTAATTTATAATGCTTCGCAAATCAGCAATAACGCCACTTTTGCCATAAAATTTGCCTTATGCAACTCATTCATTAATATACTATTATATTATAGAAAAATGCAAATAAAAAGAGTATTAAAACTTTGTGCCCGAATGACATATTTTTTCTTCTTATTTTGCTCTTTTTATTCAATCTTCCAAGTAATGGCATATACAGGGTGTCCCGTCTCAAACCGTTGGTTAGAAAGAACTGGAAAACGGGGGGTCGTAGAAGTCTGAAAATTTGTACACGGGCGTTATCCGAAGGGGCTCATCGATCTAAAATATTTTCAAAATGGTGTCACTTCCGGTTATACCGGAAGTCGGGACTAACTTCGTTATTTTAAATGGAACACCCCATTTTTTATTGCATTTTTGAATTCGTTGTCAAATTTTAATGTGACTTTATGTAAATACCATATCTCCAAAATTGATAGTTTTTGAGAAAATAATTATTTTAGATGAAATTTTGGCTTTTGCAGTGTTTTACCAAAAAATTTGTAACATGAGTCAGAATAGAGTTATTAAGCTGAAATTTGGGCTGAAGGTAGTCAGAAAGCTTAGCTACAATACTGCCTAATTGGTTTTGGATTTCTGATTATACAGAGTGTTGTTATAACCAGTTACATTTGCAGCAACTTTAAAGTAGAATAACTTTCTTATTTCAAATGGAACACCCTGTATTTTTTTCTCTTGTTCGATAGAGAATTTAATTCTGAATCGAATGGTATAGCATACCCTTTACCTAGGTTTGATAGATTTTGAGATATTCGGAAATTAAACGAAGGTTGCAAAATTTGATAAAGTTTTAAGCCTTTTTTTAACATTTACGGGGGTTTTGGGGAATATAACATCAATTATTTTGTTAAATAAAGTTATTTCATCCTAAATCTTTCATAGGTTTCAATTGAAAATGATCTTTTGGTCAAAATTTTAGAGTTTTCAGCAAATCATTTTTAAGACAAACGCAGGAGACCCTGGTTCGATTCCCGCTGAGGCCTGAAACTTTTTTTTTATTTTTTTCGCAATTAATGGCAATCAAACGTTTTCATATTTTTTAAGTGGTTTGAAAAATATTAATTAAAAGCAGTTTAGCTATTGAAAGTCTCATTTAGGGCATAAATTCGCATTAATATTCAAAAAACTTGCTCTTATTTCATGAATTTCTAAATATCTCAAAATCTATCAATCCTAGGTATAGGGTATGCTTATACCATTCGATTCAGAATTAAATTCTCTATCGAACAAGAGAAAAAAATACAGGGTGTTCCATTTGAAATAAGAAAGTTATTCTACTTTAAAGTTGCTGCAAATGTAACTGGTTATAACAACACTCTGTATAATCAGAAATCCAAAACCAATTAGGCAGTATTGTAGCTAAGCTTTCTGACTACCTTCAGCCCAAATTTCAGCTTAATAACTCTATTCTGACTCATGTTACAAATTTTTTGGTAAAACACTGCAAAAGCCAAAATTTCATCTAAAATAATTATTTTCTCAAAAACTATCAATTTTGGAGATATGGTATTATACATAAAGTCACATTAAAATTTGACAAGGAATTCAAAAATGCAATAAAAAATGGGGTGTTCCATTTAAAATAACGAAGTTAGTCCCGACTTCCGGTATAACCGGAAGTGACACCATTTTGAAAATATTTTAGATCGATCAGCCCCTTCGGATAACGCCCGTGTACAAATTTTCAGACTTCTACGACCCCCCGTTTTCCAGTTCTTTCTAACCAACGGTTTGAGACGGGACACCCTGTATGTATAATGTTTACTGAGGTGCCACTGAATGACTACGGTTTATTATATAGTCGTTATCATTACAATCACCCCTTCCATCTACCAAATTAACTTCACACGTTAAATGACAACAAAAGTCACAAGTGCATTTGCAATGTTCCTCTTCTTTGGAATTAAATGAAAGACAATTTATAAAATCACAAAATATATTTATTACATTTCCCATTTTATAACCAATGGAATCAAACAGTCTTCCGTTAATTAAATGCCATCAACTTGTGCTTTAAGTACAAATTTAGTCGTTTACTCTTTTCTCCCACCAGAATTTTTGCTAGAAATAAAGTTATTAAATTAATTTTTAATTATTTGCAAATTATCTTGCTTTTACATTTTTATCTTTTTGCTGTTGGTTGTCACGCACTTTATTCAGTTACTCTCTTGCGCGACAAAACTCCGACTAGGAGTTGTGGGTTCGTTTACAATTGCAATAATGCCAAAAGGGCGCCACTAGTTTATATAACCCTTAAACTAGAAAGAGCAACAATAGAGTAACTAAACCAAGAACAAGAACAACAGACGAAAGAAATACCCGAACTTTAAGATAATTTGGTAAGGTCACAAATTAAACATCCCAATATAAACAAAAGAAATGAAGAGTTTAATAACTCTAAGGTAAACATATACAATCAGTCGTACCACGGTACGCCAATAATAATTACTTAAACTTATTACTTAACTTAATTTACTTATTTATATCCAACGAATGAAATCAAACTCAATGAGTATATATAGCTAATCAATAATAATTCTTCAATAATCTTCAATAACTAATCGTACGTACGACGTTAAACTTATGTAAATTTATTCAAAATTACTTAAATCTAAAGAAATAACTAAATAAGGAAGTCAAGTTGACCGTTGATTTATGGTCAGCAAGAACGTACACAAAAAGTGCACCAAAATGTAGTGACTGAAGGTCAACTACGAACTGTCTTAAAATTAACATACAAAAAGGTACCGATCAGACGGAACGGTACTTAAACAATAATGAACTTATAAATAACTTAAAAACTACACTTAGCTGTACAACTCAGCCTGAGAAGAAGTGCCTGGACTTAAAAAGGGAAAGGTGAAACGCCGAGACGTCGTCCGAGATTGCAAGATGTTAAAAGGGCTCCAACTCCACCCAATCTCCTTTCAATGGATGTTGTACGCCAAATACTTAGACGTTACACTTATTCTACTAGTTAGAAAAAAACTATCCATAAAAGAACTATCCATAAAAACCCTACAAATACAAGCGACAAGTTATTTCAATTATTCTCCTCGCAAATTGCTACTAACCTCTCTGCGAGGGTCCACAAAATATATAGATATACAAATATATATGCCAATATAAAGCGATGTACAATCTGTACAAACGCCGAAATGAATGCCCTAAAACGGAAGAGAAAGAATTTGTCAAGAAAATGTTCACATGTTCAGACAATGACTTACTTGATTAAATTTTATCCCAGAAAAATGGTCAAACTCAACGAAAACTTATCCACTCAATTGGACAATCAAAATAACTCAAAAATATAGAGTTTTCAACAGAGAAACGCACAAAATTAATCCGCTTAAAAGCGATGATTTTGGAAATCACTTGAGTACGTATTATCTCTTCTAATCACTTCACGCCATTGTCTTCTGACGGAAAACAAGGTACCAACATAGCTGTCTGAACATGGTAACAAATTCCAAACTCCTTCTACTCATCAAAATGCATTCAAAATGTCACCAAAATTCGGAGAATAATCAAAATAGCACATCGAACCTAAAACTAGCCCTATTCTAAATTAAATTCTACATAATCGCAAATGCGAAACCTAAACTAGGGATAATTATTTACAGTGAGGTACGTTGTCACTCCTTGATTGTAAAAAGTAGTGTCAAAACAATCATGTAAACAATAGCGAAAATTCGCCCGTGACAACTCCCCCTTAACTCGCAAGAATTTTCATGGATGAAAATTCAAACAACTGAAAAGAGAAAAACAATTTTACCCTACAATCCAAGGTGAGGGCCGGATTCCAACAAGGCCGAATACCCAAAGAAACCGGAAAGAATTTTAACATTACCCGATGAGACACCAGGAGACCCTGGTTTTTCCTGTCGGTAGTAGTACCGATAAGTGGAAGTAAGTGTTTTGTGTTTTGTTAGTCCGCATATATTTCGGAATTGCAGTATTCCATGAGGATACAGAAAACACTCCACCCAACAATTCGACATTGGCGAAAGCGTTAAGGAAAAAAGGAACAAGTTTTTACAATTCCTGGCTTCCTTGTTCTTGTTTTATCAACAATGGAGGTTTGGCGAAAGCGTTAGGGAAAAAGGAAAACGTTACTTACGTTAACACCACACCTACTAAACGTTAAAATTCAAAGCCATGGCAAGATCACCCAGCAATTCAACAGCGGGCTGACGCTGAAACACCCGCATTTATTTTGGACATCCGATACTCGGCACGAATTAAATTGATATTGAACGATTCGAGATTAAACGATAAAATTCAACATTCTCACCGTTTGCATGTACACTAGGAAGGTACAAGCTCGAAGAGTGAAAACACCATTCGGCCGAGAGCCGAAAATAAATTGTAGAATTAATTGGAAAAGAGCCCATTTCTCTACTCTAAATAGTAGTTTCGATGTTACTACTTTACAAATAGATACCCTAGCATTTGTGCGGCCCAATAAAACAAAACGCCCCGCACACCGGCGCTAACTTTTCATCCATGAAAAGAAACTATGAAACTATACCAAAGTAGGTATACCGACCTAAAATAACTAAAGCTTACCTAAAGCTTATCTAACTAAAGCTAATACACATCTTCAAACAACCATTTACTCAATTTTCACCCGTCATTAGTTCCTGAATGTAGCACTGAATGACATCAGTGAAGGCGTACCAGTGAGGCTGAGACCAGTTACAGTAGATGCACGTTTCACTCACCTGGCCAGGTCGGTAAGGATAGATCCAATACACAAATCACTGGACTTACAGGGCTACTAAGCACACCCTCCCATAACTGAGTCCTCCCAAAGGCCGTTAGCTATCAACTCCGTGTCACGCACCTGCTACACCCAACAACCACTTACACTCCTTATCACGTACATTTCTGTCCCGCAAGTTCGATCATCATTCGGCCTGGTTCCAGCAGTACTCGAGATTCACACAAAGACAAAAGACAAGACCAACACAACAACATAACCTACCTACCCGTTAAAGCTAAACCTAAACTAAAAAGAAACTAAGCCTAACAATACACCGAAAGCTAACTGAAAGTATGAACCGAGAGAGCAGTTACGGATGTTATTCATATGCGTATGCAGTACCGTTAGTTATTCCGAGTCACTAGTCAAATTTCCGTCACCAGTCTGTTCCGTTACATAAGCCTTAAGATCCTGAACATGCCATGTTCCTGAAGCCTTGCCCGACAAATCCTCCAATTCGTATGTCCATTGACCGCATTTCTTACGAACTTTATAGGGGCCCACAAACTTCGGCGCTAATTTCGCATTAACAAAATCGGCGGCACTCGACAAGATTTTGTTTTTACGCCACACAAAGTCACCTACCTTATAATGAACAACGCGTCTACGTAAATTATAAACGCGTTGATTTCGCATATGTGAACGTAACAGTTTCTCTTTGACTTGGGCATAAAGCTTTTGAAAACCTATTACACGTTTAGCGACTTGTGTGTTAAGATCTGGGTTTTCTTGTCGAAGTGACCCACGAATATCCGTCCCATTATATATATATTCTCTACCGAAGTTGATGTAAAACGGTGAAAACCCCGTAGTTTCGCTTTTGGACGTACGTATCGCACAGGCTACCGCTTGAAGAGAAAGATCCCACTTTCGCTGGTCTTTCTGAATATAACATGACAACATTCGTTTTACAATTTCGTTCACACGTTCAACCGGATCTGCTCGAGGATAGTAATGTGGTGTGTACGATATTTTTGTCCCGTAACGAGAGCACAAATCACTAAATAAGGCCGACTTCATCTGAGTACCGTTGTCACAAATAAGATAAGCTGGAGCACCAAAAACAAGAAAAATTCGCTCCTCTACCTGCTGACATAGCGACTTTGCAGTGATAGACCGTAACGGTATCAACTCAACATATTTACTACAGTAGTCGTTTACTACTAAGATATATTTATACCCGCGACTAGATCTAGGAAGCGGTCCAACAAAATCCAAACTTATCATTTGCCAAGGTACACTGATTTCGGGCTTAGAGCCCATCAGACCTGGAGGAGCCTTTTGCTCGCGTTTACACTGACCACAAATAAGACAAGATTTGACATATCGCGACACATCAGTCTTCATCTTGGGCCAAAAATATAATACACACAATTTAGCATACGTTTTGTAAATCCCGACATGACCAGAACGAACATCGTCATGGTACAATTGAACAAGTTTTCGACGGAATTCTTTCGGAACTACGATTTTCCAATTCTCGCCTGTTGCTAACAAATCGACAGATTTTGTTTTTACATATTTGTACAACAGGTTGTTCTCTACACGAAAATTAGAATAATGAAGTGGATCACGTAAAACATTATCAATAGTTCTTAAGTACCACTTATCGGTGGATTGGTGAAACTCTACGGTAACATCGGCGATAGGAGACTCCTCAACCTTAATCGAATCTATGATCGGAACTGCACGACTTAAGAAATCCGGAACCACATTTTCTTTACCACGTCTATGAACAATCGTAAAATCATACGCTTGCAAACGAACGATCCACCTACCAAGACGACCTTGTGGATCTTTCAAGCGATGAAGCCAAAGCAAACTACTGTGGTCCGTAATTACTGTAAAGTGTCCGTTTTCTAAATAATTTCTAAATTTTTCTATTGCAAAAATCACCGCCAGACATTCCCGTTCCGTGGTACTATAATTACGTTCTTGCTTTGTTAATGAACGCGACAAATAACCGATCACCTTTTCTCCATCGTCAAACTTTTGTGAAAGAACACACCCGATACCGTACGCACTTGCATCTGTCTGCAATATGAACTCGCGATTAAAATCAGGACAGGTAAGAATTGGGGCCTCAACCAAAAGATCTTTCAATGTACAAAATGAAATGTTACATTCTTCGGACCAAACGAACTTAGCACTTTTCTTTGTCAATGCCGTGAGCGGAGCAACTAAATCGGCAAATTTCGGAACAAATTTGCGATACCAACTGGCCATACCGACGAATCTACGCACCTCGTGAACATTTGAAGGCGCAGGAACATTTAAAAGGGCTTCTACTTTGCCTGGATCTACTCTAAGGCCGTTCTTATCTACAATATAACCTAAATACTTTAATTCCGGACGACAAAATTGACACTTTTGCGGATTAACTCTTAATCCTGCCGCAATTAATCGATCAAAGACTTTCCCTAAAATACTCAAATGAGTCTCAAAATCAGGCGAAATAATAACAATGTCATCTAAATACGCAAAAACATATGGCTCTAAATCAGCCCCAATTACAGTGTCAATTAATCGTTGGAAAGTAGCCGGACCATTGGTTAGGCCGAAAGGCAAACGCTTAAACTGGAATAAACCCCTACCCGGAATAGTAAACGCAGTGTACTCTCGACTTGACTCTTTGACGGAAACTTGCCAGTATGCCATTTGAAAATCGAGTGAGGAAATGAATTTGGCGTTACGTAGGCGATCTAAAATGTGCGAAATGAATGGAAGAGGATACGCATCTCGTTTTGTCACTTTATTAAGCGCACGGTAGTCAACATAGAAACGCCAACCGTCACTCTTTGGTACTAACAAGATAGGAGAAGACCAAGCGCTTTTAGAAGGCTCAATTACGTCTAACTCTAACATTTTATTTAACTCGTCATCAATAATTGCTTGTTTCTTTGGTGAAACTGGATAATAACGTTGTTTAATGGGGGGCGAATCTACAATTATTTCATGTTCAATGACGGATGTGCTACCTAAGCCACTTCCCATTTCTAAAAATTTTACCTCCAGCAACTTATTCAGTCTCTCTCTATCTCTATCTGCAACGCTCGATACCTTTCTAATTGGTTGGTTCTGGACGACTAAACTATTTATTGACTTTTCTTCCCCAAATCTCCACAGACCTAAATTTAAATCTGGAATAATATTCATCGCACACCAAAAATCTACACCTAAAATAAGAAAGGACGCCAATTCCGGAACTACTAACACCTCAATTACCCTCACTCTATCCATCAGAATAAAAGGAACTCGAATTGTACCTAATACGCGACAACGCTCACCATTACCGACTCTACATTCTAACGTTAACGAAGTATCAAGTTTTAACCCCATTTCCAAAAGTTTTAAATAACCTGCGTGACTAACTGACGTACGAGTAGCACCCGAATCCAACATACCGGAAAAAGAACACCCCAAAACTGAAACTTGCAAATAAGGGCGCTTATCACATGGCGCATGTTGGAAAATATAGTCGATCACACCATTTATAAGGGCCGCGTCATTAGAATATAGTCGCGGAGAAATGTTACGACCGTTTAATTTCTCCGAGAGCCGTTTCCCGAACTTTTAGAACAGGTTTTGACTGTCACATTAGGGGTTTGACACTTGTAGCAACGCATACGGTGAGGTTGTTTGCAATCACGAGCTAAATGGCCTGGCTTTTTACAATTATAACATTCAACGGCGGGTTTAGAAGATTTAGCAGGTTTAGCAGTACCAGTACTTGGCGACTGCAACTGTAATGAACTGACCGATTCACTTAAATCCGAAAGATAAGCCAACTCTGGCTCCACATAACTCCTACTAGCTTTCTTTGAGGGAACTTTATAATGGTCAGCCCGATATTTCTTTATTTCTAGTTTTAAACATTCCGTTTCTAACTCCTCTAAACTCGTAACCACGGGTAACTGCATCGTATAAAACGGATTAAGATTGTGTACCATAATATCTAATTTAACTTCCGGAGCCATTCTACCGTAACGCGACATCATCGTGGTCATACACGCCATAAATTCAACAAATGACTCGTCCGGACCTTGAGTTCTGCTCATAATTTCTTGGAAGAGCCGACTTCGATAATCAGGAGGCATGAAATGTTGTTTAAGTAAATCGGATAACTCCTCTCAATTAGACAGCCTATGACGCACCGATCTATACCATAATAACGCTTTGCCCTCAAACAAATCTAAAGCCGAGTCAAACAGAACGGCATCCGAAACATGGCGGGCGCATTTCAACTCATCAACTCGTTCCAAAAATTGTATAATGGATAAACCGGACGATGACCCCGAAAATTTAAGGTTCCATTTGAAAACCGGTACAAGATGGCGCGATTCATTTACATTCACATTCGAAACTATTTCATTTACTGGCGCAATACTAGGACTTTCCTCGTCAGAAACGTCTGAAACGTCCGACTCCGTATCATCCGCATTTGCATCATCCGCATTAGATTGTAAGGTCGAAGAGAGATTTGGCTCAGCATTATTCGCGTTCGCTTTAGCCTTTTTATCCAACGAATTAATCAAACTCGCCACCCGCGTCAACCAATTGTTTTTCTTAACGATCAGTTCATTGGAAGCATTTTCTTCCAAAGCTACTTTATTAATTCTAGTTAGCAAATGGTTAAGTCGCGTTGACAATCGCTTATATTGAACATCCGTTTTACGTCCACGAAACGCGTTAACTAAATCTGCCAATTCCGGAATTTTATCTTCCGTGGATTGTAAATCGGCTTCCGTTATTTCAAAAATTGGATGTTTTGTAATGCGATCTCTCTCCACTCTTAAAAAGGTACGCAAACTCGCACGCATATCCGTATCTCTCAGATCCGCGGTATCTACTCCACGTAAGCGCAACTCGAACTCAAGTTCATCCTTTAATAGATATACAACTTCCATTGTAAACGATCAACTAAATTCAAAATGTCGTTATAACTTTATAAAAAAAAACAAAGAAAATTCAAAGATAAAGAATTGCAATCTCGGTACGAGATATATAAAAAGAAATTCAAAATATAAAATATTCAAACGTTCAAAAGTATTTAACACGATAAAAAAAGAAAAATCCAAACTCACCCCTTACCAAAAAAAGAGCGAAGCTTACCAAACTATATTAACAATTAAACACGTTGGGCGCCAAATTTGTCACGCACTTTATTCAGTTACTCTCTTGCGCGACAAAACTCCGACTAGGAGTTGTGGCTTCGTTTACAATTGCAATAATGCCAAAAGGGCGCCACTAGTTTATATAACCCTTAAACTAGAAAGAGCAACAATAGAGTAACTAAACCAAGAACAAGAACAACAGACGAAAGAAATACCCGAACTTTAAGATAATTTGGTAAGGTCACAAATTAAACAGCCCAATATTAACAAAAGAAATGAAAAGTTTAATAACTCTAAGGTAAACATATACAATCAGTCGTACCACGGTACGCCAATAATAATTACTTAAACTTATTACTTAACTTAATTTACTTATTTATATCCAACGAATGAAATCAAACTCAATGAGTATATATAGCTAATCAATAATAATTCTTCAATAATCTTCAATAACTAATCGTACGTACGACGTTAAACTTATGTAAACTTATTCGAAATTACTTAAATCTAAAGAAATAACTAAATAAAGAAGTCAAGTTGACCGTTGACTTATGGTCAGCAAGAACGTACACAAAAAGTGCACCAAAATGTAGTGACTGAAGGTCAACTACGAACTGTCTTAAAATTAACATACAAAAAGGTACCGATCAGACGGAACGGTACTTAAACAATAATGAACTTATAAATAACTTAAAAACTACACTTAGCTGTACAACTCAGCCTGAGAAGAAGTGCCTGGACTTAAAAAGGGAAAGGTGAAACGCCGAGACGTCGTCCGAGATTGCAAGATGTTAAAAGGGCTCCAACTCCACCCTGTCTCCTTTCAATGAATGCCCTAAAACGGAAGAGAAAGAATTTGTCAAAAAATGTTCACATGTTCAGATAATGACTTACTTGATTAAATTTTATCCCAGAAAAATGGTCAAACTCAACGAAAACTTATCCACTCAATTGGACAATCAAAATAACTCAAAAATATAGAGTTTTCAACAGAGAAACGCACAAAATTAATCCGCTTAAAAGCGATGATTTTGGAAATCACTTGAGTACGTATTATCTCTTCTAATCACTTCACGCCATTGTCTTCTGACGGAAAACAAGGTACCAACATAGCTGTCTGAACATGGTAACAAATTCCAAACTCCTTCTACTCATCAAAATGCATTCAAAATGTCACCAAAATTCGGAGAATAATCAAAATAGCACATTGAACCTAAAACTAGCCCTATTCTAAATTAAATTCTACATAATCGCAAATGCGAAACCTAAACTAGGGATAATTATTTACAGTGAGGTACGTTGTCACTCCTTGATTGTCAAAAGTAGTGTCAAAACAATCATGTAAACAATAGCGAAAATTCGCCCGTGACATGGTACTGCTTCTACTTTGATCTTCACCCGAGAACTCTCCAATTTCATCTAAATTAAAGGATTCTTGCTGCTTCACAACCTTGTCGTCGTTGTCATCGTCGATGTCGTTGCAATCAATCATTTTTCTCTTCGACTCTCCTTGTATAGCAGGTGGTGAGTCATCATCATCGACAAGGTTGAACTTATACCTCTTCACCACTTTCTCCATAAATTTAAACTCGTCCTCGTTATCAATTTTAGCCCTGATGTAGCGAATTGGTAACGTTCCAAATTTTCTCTTCAGCGTTTGGGCTTTTGGAGAGTAGGACAATGAGATGAAGATCTTATCTCCCTTCAATGATATGTCTTTTACACCAAATCTAAGAGAAAAAAGATTTTAAATAAATTTAAGAAATGGCCAAAAAATTACTTACTGAAATAGTTGTTTCATCACCACAAATGCCCAAGAAATAGGAAATTTAATTTTGTTGTCAGTGAAGACCACAATAGTGCAGGGAATTGTAGCCATATTTATTTAACTGTTCAACTTGAACGATTAAAAGCTGCCGTTGAATTGTTTGGATCATCTAAAAGGCTGACTTTATATACACCAAAATGACTGTTGAGATAAGCATTTTGGAAATCATGTGTGGAAGTTGTGGTGGTGCAACTCTATGTAAGCAGTTTTTTTTCACTTGAGCGTCTTTAGATTAGATGATTACCACTAAAACACTATTCAGCAAAATCATATTAGGTCACTTCAACTTGAATGTTGACTTTAGCGCAAGCAACATACGTAGAACAACGAGCTAATCAAGCAAAAAAAAAACGCTAAATTTGAATGGGCTAATAAACAAAATCATGTTTGCGAGCAATTTCACAAACATTATCATTTTTGCTCGTAATCTATTTCTCACTTTAAATGTTAAACTGCATTTTTATAAATAAATTGTATTTCTTGCAATTTATTACTGATAAAACTTGTTATTCCTCTAGAACTCCCTATATAAATTAATTTCTGCAACTGAGAAATGTTAGTCTTCTGAATAATCACCCATACTGCCTGTGCAAATACCAGCATCACTAAGTGTAACAGTTAAGTTTTGTAAAAAAAATTTTTAACAAAGATAAAGATGAGTGATAAAATGGACAAGATTTCATCAAGGATTGTCAACAAAATGAGTATGGTAAGTAGATTAGTTAAGTCTAAAGATGAATGTATGAGGCATATTTTATTTTTAAAAAAGCAAAAGACAATCCTAAAGAAGGCAATTAAAAATAAATCAAAGTGTGTCAAAAATTTTGTGAGAATTGAAGCAAATTTGGCATCGATTGAATATTATATAAATCTATTTAAATTCAAATTGAAAAAATTTAAAACTCTCAACGGAAAAAATTTAATTTGGCAAGATATGGACTCTAGCTTTAATAATCGAATCAGAACAGGGGCAATAATTAATTTAAAATTAAAGGATCCAATTATATTTTTAAAAAAAGCATTTCGTATTTTCAATTACGAAATTAAACAAGCATTAAAAAACTCTCTTATAAAAGTGAATGTTGTATTCTACGGACTATTTATTAAACCTCAAACTGGAGAGACATCAGTAAAACACTTTTCAACTAGAAATGAAGTTATTGATCATTCCACAGTACTAACTGAATGGTACAAGTCCAATGTTTCAAATAAAATTTTAAATAAGTTGGAAGAATTTCAAGAAAGGGATAGCGGTTGGGCACTTGTAGAAATTTGGTTTTTAAAGGTTCATATAAACAACTACAATCCTGTGAATGTAGGAATTTCACCATATATCGAATTACCAACATTTTTAAAAAATAAAAAAAACCATCATAAATATTGAAAACAATGATGAGTTTTGCTTTTTGTGGGCTGTAGTATGTGCATTATATCCAGCTTCAAAAGGAAAAAATGTGAGACGCACTTCATCTTATCCACATTTCAGTACTATCTTGAAATATGAAGGAATTAAGTTTCCCATGCAACTGCGAGATATTTCAAAATTTGAAAAGTTGAATTGTCTCAGTATTAATATATTAACAATTGTTGGTGAAGAAGTTTTACCTTTAATATTGTCAAAATCAATGTATCCTACAAAAATTAATCTACTGATGTTTGGAAATAATCCTCACAAAAATGATGATTGCATTGATGAAGATGATGATTTTAACGATGACGAAAGCAGCTGGTAACATTTTGCTTACATTAAAAGCTTGAGTCGTTTATTAAACTCTCAAGTAGGAAATATTAACAATAGAAAACTTTATTGTGAAAGATGTTTGAACCATTTCACTATGCAACATTCTCTAGATAAACATTTTGAAATTTGTAGAGAGTCGAATGACTTGAAAATTATTTTATCAGAAAATGAGACTCAGTTAATTTTTATAAATTTCGAAAATAAAATAAAGGTTCCATTTGTGATTTATGCAGACCTTGAAAGTATTTTGGTAAAACATAAAGACTCACAAAAGACACCAACAATGGACAAATTTCAAAAACATGAGGCTTTTAGTATTGCGAATTATCTGAAATGTGCATATGATGATAATCTTTCAAAATTTGAGATTTACACTGGAAAAGACTGCCAAGTTTGGTTCGTGAAACAATTGAAGCAAATGGCACACCAACTACAACTTATATTTTCAATTCCTTTTCCAATGAAACGTCTAACGGAGAAGGCAAATAATGATTATTTACAAGCAAAAATATGTTTTATTTGCGAAGGACCATTTACAGATGTTGATGTTAAAGTGAAAGATCATTGTCATTAAACTGGTTTCTACAGAGGAGCAGCACATAATTTTTGCAATTTAAATTATAAAGATCCAAAATTTGTTCCTGTTATTTTTCATAACCTGTCAGGCTATGACTCCCATTTTCTTATTAAAGCTTTGAGTAAAGAATTTGAGGGAAATATAAGTTTGCTTCCATTGAATAAAGAAAAGTACATTTCTTTCACCAAAGAAATAGCTAATACAGATATTAGTTTTCGTTTTCTAGATTCATTCAGATTTATGTCTAACAGTTTAGACAATCTATCATCTTACTTGAATGACAATCAAAAAATTGTCACTAAAAGTTTCTATAGTCACGATTCAAAATTCAAACTGGTTACACGAAAAGGTGTTTTCTCATATGAATACTTGGATAGTTGGAAAAAATTAGAAAATACATCACTTCCATCTAAGCAAGCATTTTTCAGCAAAATTTCAAACTTAGATATTTCAGAGGAAGATTATAAACATGCACAGAAGGTTTGGACTACCTTTAATATTTCCACTTTACAAGAATATGCTGAATTGTATTTGAAAACAGATGTCTTGCTTCTTGTAGATATTTTTGAAAATTTTCGTGAGTTATGTTTGAAAACTTATAATTTGGACAGTATTCATTACTAGGCAGCTCCAGGTTTGGCATTCGATGCAATGTTGAAAATAACCAAAGTTGAATTGAAGCTTATAGATGACATTGATATGATAATTTTCTTTGAAAATGGTATACGAGGTGGAATTTCTCAGTGTTTAAACCGATAAGGAAAAGCAAACAACAAATATATGGGTGAGAAATATGATTCCAATCAGAGCTCATCATACCTAATGTATTTCGATGTAAACAATTTATATGGTGCCGCTATGTGTTCTGCTTTACCCACTAGTGAATTCCAATGGATACCTGCTGATGAAGTGTATAATGAAAACTTTTTAACTACTACCGATGAGAGTATGTATGGATATGTACTGGAAGTTGATCTACATTATCCCAAGAATCTATTTGAATTGCATAAAGATTTACCACTTTGTGTGCAACATTTAATCCCACCTGTGTCTAATTCAAATTTACCAAAATTGGTTACAACACTCTTTGATAAAAATAAATACGTAATTCATTATAAAACTTTGCAACAAGCTGTTGCACTGGGTCTTCAAATAACCAAAATTCATAGATGTTTGAAATTCAAACAATCATGTTGGTTAAAAAAGTACATTGATTTAAATACAGAAATGAGGAAAAGCAGTAAAACTAATTTTGAAAAAAACTTTTTCAAATTAATGAATAACTCTGTTTTTGGTAAAACAATGGAAAATGTAAAAAAATATAGAGACGTTAAGTTAGTTACAAAATGGGAGGGTAAATATGGAGAGAAATTTTATAGTTGAAAGTAAAATATAATAAACCCATTTATATTGGTATGTCGATATTGGATATATCCAAAACATATCTTTATGATTTTCATTATAATTACATTAAGAAATTTAATAATGATGCAAAATTGTTATATACCGACACAGATAGTCTAATACATCACTTTAATGTAGACGATATTTATGAACATATAAAAGCTGACATTCACAGATTTGACACTTCCGAATATCCAGCTAATAATGTCTACAATATGCCACTCGTTAACAAAAAAGTAATAGGATTAATGAAAGATGAAAACAATGGTACCATAATGGAGGAATTTATTGGTTTGCGCTCCAAAATGTATTGTTTTAAACTTCAAGCCAATGAAAATCTGCTGAATGAAAAAATACATCAAATGGATAGTAAGGGATACAACGATAAATATTTAAAAAATTTCATAATGAATTTTGGAATTGTGAAAAAGGCTAAAGGAGTCAAATCTTCAGTTATGAGATTTATCAGCTTTGAAAATTATTATCAATGCTTATTTAACAACGTTGAGTTTGATGTTCAGCAGCATGTTATTTTATCAAAGAACATGAGGTTTACACTGTGAAGCAAACCAAAAAAGCATTGAGCCCCTATGATGACAAGAGAATTGTAAATTATATTTATACTGACACATTACCATGGGGATATGTCTAGTTAGCCTCAAAATCTTTAGATTTATTAATCTGCTTTCCTATCACATTTGTTTTTACTAAGGAAAATGTAAGAATGATTTATTTACAATACTTCAATCATAACTGTTTTTTAATATGTTTTTTGCATTTCGGTACCATAACAACCACAGTCACGACCGACTGTAAACTTAGAGACTTTTTTTATTTTGAGGTTGTAATTCTCTAACTCTATGACATAATTGACATAAATTTCAAATGACAAGTGCTTGTTTTGATTTATTGGACGCATGTTTTATGCAATCGGAAAATACAAAAAGTTACTAAAATTAAATAAATTTTCCATTTTTCATTTAAAATCTTTAAAAATGCACCGAAATGCAAAAAATAGTATAAAGAATTCGTTGCATAAGGCATTTTATGGCAAAAGTGGCGTTTTTGCTGATTTGCGAAGCAAATTTGCCTTATGCAACTCATTCATTAATAAACTATTAAAATCTTTGTCTTGATTACAGTCCAACTAGAACAATAAATTGAATCAGGTTTTTGTTGATAGAAAGAGATTCAACAAGACAACAACAGCCAAACGAATCAACTCAAGACATTTATCACCATTTTCTCTGCCACCACCATTAATACCTCTACGTCAACTGAGGTCAATCTGTTTACATATAGAGGAGAAATACGGTACCACTTTTTGTTACCTTTGCAATCAATACTTTTGTTTTTGTACTGCGTCATTAAGTATACACCACGAAGAAAATTCAACACCAACGACACTAGACTTTGAGTTAAATGACAACGTTTTCAACTCCAGAAACCTAAAGAGAAAACTTAGCGATTTCGATTTGCATTGTTACGAAGAAAAATTACCTAAATCGTAATAAAAAAAATGGATTGCATTCCAGCATATCCTACTAATGACATAGAACGAGTAAAAGAAGAATTGATGCAAAGTGTCACAAACCATTTTGACTTGTATCAAGCTCAACCGACTACTGACTGGGAGAGGGAGTTGATGGAGCAGCGTTATGACTGGGCAGTTATAGAAGATGCTATTGCAGAAGAATATGTGAATTTTTACGATGAACAAATTAGAATAACTGAAGAACGATATAAATACCACTATGATCTCATAGTGCGTATTAGAGGTGTAAAAAGGAAACTTTTTGAAAACTGTTAAATAAATATTGTATTATTTTTCTTTTACTTGTTCTTTGTAGTTTATAATTTAAAACAAAGGCAAAATTAAAATATAAATAGAAACACTTTTATTTGTTTTATTATATAAAAATTAGTCAGGCTAGGCTAGGCTTGCACAATGCAAGCAACATAGCTTCTAATCGAAAAAATCAAACTAGCAACACAACTATGTGGCCGCGTTGTATAAGGTACGGGGACCCGAAGCCGTAGGTCCTCGGCTCGATTCCCGCTGCTAGCACAACTCTTTTTCAAACATTACTCACCATCAGACCGTCTTCTACAACTCAATAGGTCTTGGCTGCGGTCATTTCTTCAGCGGCACCAGTCCTCAGGTGAGGTGGGCTCTTGAAGAAGAAGAATACGTGTGTGCGTGGTCTTGGGTGATGTCACTTCTTCAGCAACATCTTCTGGTAAGGTCAATTACAAGAAGTAAAGGTCACAGCTGAAGAAGTCTGCACCCCCCCTTTGCGTGCTCTCTGTGGATGGACGCGCCATCCTCAGTCATAGGACCCCGCTTCCTATACTACTGATAATATTTGAAATATTTCTTTTTTCACTTTTCGTTTAGACTGCTTTCTTTTACTTCTTCTTGTCGATGATGTTCAACATCAAAAGAAATATTACAAGAAAAAAAGAAATATTACAAATATTATCAAAGAAATTAGAAAGAAAGTTGTAGAAAGTAAACCCAAAACACTTCGTGAAGCTATTGCATTTGCATTGAATGCTGCAAGAAATTTAAAAAGTCAATTAAAACAACAAAGTGGTCGTGTTATTCAAATTCCAAAAGTTGGAGGTGTTTTGCCTTTGATTCCAATTTTTGCAGCCCTATCAGCCATGGGCTCACTAGGTGGTGCGGCTGCGGGCGTTGCAAAAGCTGTAAATGATGCAAAGACAGCTGGAAACAATTGGAAGAATCAAATCGTCATAATCGCTCAATGGAAGCCATCGCAATGGGAAAAGTATTATTTTTAAGACCCTACAAATCTGGTTTGGGAATTTTTTTACGGCCACCACAAATAAGCGGAGCAGGATGCAGCGGCCGAAGCAGTCAAAAAAGCACCGCAAAAGAAAATGACGATGACGAACTTTTTAGATAAATTACCAAATAGACCATTAACAAATATAGATTTATTAGAGTTTACAAGAAAATTAAAAATTCCCAATTTTCGTGGAGTCTATATGCGTGATGCAATGCCAAAGAGAATTAGAAGCTATGAAAAAGGAATAATAAATTTGGATAATTCAACGGGTGGTGGTAGCCATTGGACAGCTTACAAGAAATTTAAGAATAAAATAATATATTTTGATAGTTTTGGAAATCTTCAACCACCACTAGAGGTCATGTTATACTTTAAATCCACTGGATCAAATGTAAAAGTTTTGTACAATTATAATAGTTTTCAAAAATTTAATACATTCTTTTGTGGGCACCTATGTTTACTATTTTTATATAAATAAATTTGTTCTACCCCAGAAAGTATTTAGTGTTACTTCAAGTGTGTTGTGAAATAGACGCATTTTTGTCATAATGAGTCGTTCTTACATACTCTCCGGCAGATCATCAACTTTAACAAAAACAATTTACCACCTTTAATAATAAACGAAAACGAGCAATGGGAAATGGGTCTGCGTAATTTTTTCTCAAACAATTCCATACATAATATCGATGAAAGTGATGATAAATTTTATTTTGGTGATGTAGTCATAAATATTCCCAATGGTGCCTATGAAGTGAAAGATATTGAAAAAACAATTAATAAATATATTCAAAGTTTTGTGTAAAAAGTGGCAGTGGCAACCAATACCAATAATTTGTTAAGGAAAAGTGAACCGCCTTCACATTCAAATTCATCTATACCACAAAATAATAATAATAATAATACAATAATGCCAACACAAAAAACAAATTCAACATCCGATGTGGATGATATTGTGGATATTAGAATTAATTATAACACGTTAAGATGTGAAATAAAATCAACACAAGATATTTATTTTAATAAGGCAAATACGTTTAATAAACTTTTGGGTTTTGAACCGAAAATGTTGAAAGCCCATAAAACTCACTTATCAGATCATGTGATTGATACAAGTAAAATGAATGCTGTGTTGCACATATAATTTAATTAATCAATCAGAAGATAACTTCAACAAATTGTCGCATGTTCTTTATATTTTTTATCAGAGGGTTCCACCTGGTGAGAAAATAATTGAATCACCAAATAATATTCTCTACCTACCAATCAGCGCTAGGCAAATCAATGAAATAGTTATTGATATGAGGGATGAGGATGGAAATTTGCTTAGTTTGCTAAGAGTTAATAACAATACAAGTACATTTAAGAAAAATAGCGTAGAAAAATGGTTTATTGGTACAATAATTTTACCCCCACTTCCACCACAACAAGCAATATTGAAAAAATAAATAAAAAAAGACATAAAAAAAGAAGAGGAAAAAGTCAGCAGTTTAAACGTTTAAGTGGTGCAAATAAGACCTTTTTGAAATTGTTGGGTTTTAAAGTTATACAAAATTGGAAGAAAAAGTAAAATAAAAACATTTTTTTGTAAATATAAAATCGATTTCCAGTCTACATTTCAAAGACTATTACTAATAGCAGCTTGTTCTTGTATCAAAGAACAACAACCAGAAGAACGAGAAGACCAGAAGACGACGACGAAATTGATTGTGTGCGTGTTTAGAACCAAAAAACCAAAAAAATATGAACATTTTAAATATTGATGAGAAAGTGTTTAGTGATCACTCAATCACTAGAAAGGAGTACCACACTTATTTATTATATGCCAATACAAGTTTAAATATGGCAGATGAGATTAGAATTCCTATACAAGCACAAGACATTTACACATTGCCTGCTCAAAGTTGTATTGTAATTGAGGGATATATTACTGATGAAAGTGGGAAACCGAGTGCAACCCTGGAATTCATAAATAATGGATTTCTATTTTTGTTTGATGAAATTCGCTATGAAGTAAGTGGTAATCCTGTGGATCGTGTACGATCGCCAGGAATCACTACGCTCATGAAAGGTTTACCAAGTTTTACGGCGGCTGATTGTTTACGTTATCAGAATGCCGATTGGACATTGCCTAAAAAACAATCTAAACAAGCATCATCATCAGGCTATTTCAATGTGTACATTCCCTTAAAGATTGTAATGGGCGAATTTGAGGATTTCAAGAGAATCCTTGTAAACGTTAGACAAGAATTAATTTTAATAAGAAGTTTCTCCGATAAGAATTGTTTGATTAGCACGAAAGCGGGTGAAAAGGTCAACATTCGTGTTGATAAAGTTGCATGGCAAATTGAACACATTAAAGTTGATGATTCTACAAAATTAAAACTGTTAAATTACATTGACCAAGGTAAAGATCTATTAATTGGATTTAGAGGATGGGAATTGCATGAATACCCCTTATTAAAGGAAACCATGCAACACACATGGAATGTTAAAGCTGTAAATCAAATGGAAAAACCTCGATATATTATTTTTGCACTCCAAACAGGCCGTAAAAATAATTTGCAACAGAATAATAATTTATTTGATCATTGTAATTTGATAAATTTTAAAGTTTATTTAAATTCTAAAGTTTATCCATATGACAATTTAAATGTAAACTTTGAAAAGGATCAACATGGTAATTGTATGAAATGTTTGCTGGATTTAAACCGGCCTATTATTACAAAAACACGGGTGAACCTTGTATTAGTTTGGAAGATTTTAAAAATAAAACCCCTCTTGTTGTTATTGACTGCTGTTACCAGGTGGACACTAAAATTACACATACAATTAAAAATGGCACTGTCGATGTACGTTTTTAATTTGAAACAAATAAAAATGTACCACCTTTAACTTGTGCATATGCCCTTATTTTGCATGATAGAAAAGTTAAATACCATGCATTAACTGGTATTGTTAAATCAGAATAAATTTGTTAATTCCGTAAACTCTCTCTCTCTCTCGTTTTTGATTATAATTTATTGTGCAATTTTATTTTTTTTTGGTGATGAGAAAAAACAACTGACTTAGCATAATTTAAAGAGACCAGTTAAACTTGGACAATTATTTTTTTCTTTGATAATAACCGCTAGTATAGTATAAATATTGAGATGAAAAACCTAAAATCGTAGTGTAACTCTGTCATTTGCATCAACAACAACATACACCTCCGCACGCAAAATGTATTTTGTAGACATTCAAGGCTTTGAGTACAAAAATGTGGTACCGTTTACGTGCAAAGAAATTGCAGTTTATAACAGTGCCACAAAAACCTATGTGCATAGATTTGTACAAATGCCTGAACAGATAAGTGCCTTTTTGTCTGGTGAGTAGAGGAAAAAGGTCATTACTGCTGTAAATCCAACCCCTAGCCCCAATCCCTACCCCTATAAAAAAACAGCCCCTATAAAAAAGTTTCCCTTGTTGAAGATCTACCCCTGTGTAAAAAAAAATTCGCCAAAATGGCTGTTATTTTTGAAAATAAAGTTTGAGCAATCTGTAATAGATGGCGTTATTAGTTAAATACTGAAAATAATATTTGCAAAGGTTAAATGAATATCAAATTAAATGATGCTCACTACACGTGTGCATTCGTCATCTTATTTACGTATGTATAGACAATTGTGAGAATTTACATGTATTAGATGACGACACATTACATAACTGTGGCACGGAATATTAAGTGTCGGCATCCGATCCTCACCTTGAAAGCGAAAGTTGTTCTCTAATTATTGTTTTCGCAAAAAAAGGGGCCCACAAAAAAACAATAGCTAAAATAATTTATTTTATTTTATTCAAATAAATATCAATATAAATGGTTTAATTTAACACGTAAACAAGTTATTATAATAAATTTGCATTTTTAATACAATGCTGGTTGTACAGTTTTTACAATTATTTATAAAGTGATATCCACAATTTCCTATTTCCTCGTTACTAAAATAATATCCTTCGATATTGAGAACTGTTGGGCATAAAAATACAAATTGTCGTAGATATAGTCCCTTTTCTCTGGTGGTGACAAATATTTTATCCATACTTTCTAATTCGCTTTTTAGAATTCCCACAAAATACTTGTAGTCAAAGTAGTCTTTTCTGTGTTTATCATTACAATTCCAATTAAGGCCGCATATTTCTTTAGTGCAATCACGTATCTGTGTTTTAATTTGATTATTTAAATATTCAAATTTTATATCCGGTTCAAATAAATAATGTTTTATGTATTTTTTATCGCAGGAAACACAACCACATTCACAAGACTTTAAAATAGTTAATTCTTTAAGAAAATAATTATTATTTATATTGAAACCCAAAACATCTACAAAAGCGATCTTGGATTTATCGTTTTTTTTACAATGTTCATCGTTTACGATTACATAGATCTGACTAATTTTGTTAGAGGCGAATATGAATATATATGGTCTGATAAAATTAAGGCATATGCGGTTGTATTTTGTGGGGCATTTTCCTCCAATGAAAATTGTATGCGCAGATCTAAAAGTGAGGAGTTTCAATTTAACAATTCTTTCTGGCGTGATATGTCAAACACGACAAAGGGACAAATTGTTTTAAATAATTTTTTATCCACCATAGGCTGGTTTTGTTTATCATAATAAGAACGTTGGAAATTCGCAAACATCTCATATATGATGGAATAATTGTTATGCTCATAATCCACATGTAAATTGTCATATGGGAAACAATCCGAATTTATAAATAATTTAATATTTGTCAATTTGCAATGATCAAATGTGCTCATATTTTTTCTTAAATTATTCTTTTTATCAATAGACAAACAGAATATTACATATCTGGGCTTTTCTAATTGGGTAGAAGATTTCACTACCCAATCAAAATCTTTTGATATTTGTAATTCCGGAATTGTGTATAGATTCCATTGACGTGAGAAAATAGATAATTCTCTGCCACTGTCTATTACTTGTAAAAGTTTTAATTTACTGTAGTCTGATAATTCAACAATGGGAACTCTCCAAACAATTTTTTTAATGTTTAATGTTACAGGCTCCTGTCCTACATCATACATGGCATTTAAATCAGTGCTGCTTCTAATTAAAACTAATTCTTGTTTCATGAAAACAATAACTTTCTTGAAATCCTCCGCAAATCCTAATAATGTTCTCAAAGGTACACACACCGAAAAATGCCCCTCATTTAGATGATAGTAACAAGTATCATCTACGTTCCAGCCCGCATTTGAAAGGATGGCCGACTCGGCACTTGAAAATGATAGCAAACCTTTGACCGTAGATACTATTCCGGGCGAATGACATGACTTAATAATTTTTCCATTTAATTCATTCCTAATTTCTTCAAACAAAGAAGGCACAAAATTGTTTACTAATTTGGCGGTTAATGAGGGCCTTTGATCCCTATTTTGAAGAACTGTTCCCTCTAAATATATATATGAATCGCTGGGCAAAGTTAAAATTTCCGACTGGGGTACAGTTATTCTAATTTCATCGTTGACGTTAAAAGTATTCGTAGCATAAGGGTAATATGAATGTTTTTCTAATCTACTTATGGAATTATCAAAGAGGGGTGTTTCCAATACATTTAAGCTATCGTCCATTATTTTTTAAAATAGTTAATCCTAAGGATTGTAAAAAATTTTTATTTGATTTTGTTAAACCTTTGCCTTTAAAAGATTTTGCAGTACTACACGAATTTAATAAATTATTCCTGTTTATATATGATTTATTGTATTTAATAACCATTGTTATAAGAATCAACTATAAATTCTGTTTATTATGGGACAATATACAAATTTGTACTGAGCAAATAAAATCGTTTATTGTCTATATATAGTGCACAATTTTAATATGAATATCGCTGATTTTTTCTACGCAAATGTAATCTTGCAGAGACCCTTTCTCCTCGTAAATTTATTAAATCCCCATTTTGGTCGACTATTTTTAATTCGATAAAATGTATTTTTTTAGTGTTTAGAGGAAAATATATAACGTTGTCCTGAACAATGGTTTCTCGAAAGCCGAATGGATTACTAAAAGTAAAATTGTAAATAGAGTGGCTTTCCTTCCCATTATGATAATTCCCATGTGCTATATTACATTCGACACTCATCACATTAATTCTAAATATGTCAATGATTTTCTGTGATATTGTTTTAACATTTGAAGGAATAACAATTTTTCCAAATCCCAACATTTTCCCGATTGAGCTTTTTTCGCTTAAATCTACAATATAGTTACAAAAAATTTCCGACTTTAAAGTTGTATTTGCCACTAAATCGAATTGAATTTTTCTAGTAAGATTTTTATTTAAATCTTCAATTTTTTTATCAATGAATTTTTTTAGTTCATCAAATTCGTAGGCCCCCTCGGGTATAATTATATTATTGTTACCAATTTTTATCGAATTACAAGTGTCATCTATATTCGGGACACAATTGTACGTTTCAAAGTTTACTAAGCCGATTTCATAATCGTCGCCATTCAGATCAATGGGTGGGTCAAAATAGGATGTTAAAATTGTCGTATTTCCGCTGAGTGTAAAAGTAATCATTTTACTATATATTATTATATAAAAATCTTATGCATAAATGTCCACAATTATATTTATTTAAATTTTGAAAATTATTATAATTATATTTAATCGTTACTGGTCCTGAACTATTTAAATAATCTACTAATATATATGGTGGTGGAAGATTACCGAAGGAATCGAAATATAATACAGAGTTACCATTTTTTATATAGGAAACCCAATGAGTTCCATCCCCACTACTCTTATCTAAATTGACTATACCAGACTCCACAGTTTTTCTAACAACGGGTGGTAAACTATTTAACATAAATATGCCTCTAAAGTAGGGGATTTTTAATTTTTTAACATAATTTTGTATTTCAATATTTGTAATGCATGTCTTGGCAATATCAATGGAATTTTTTTTTAAATGCAACACCATATCCCTTTTTATATGGTTTTAAATATAATCCCCTTCCAATCGCAATTGAATCTAGCTTCTTGTTAAGTTTCTTTTTTTCCTCTAAACTTTCTTTAGCTGCATTTGCTCTTTTTATTGATGAAACAATGTTTGCAACACTACCGCCCAAAGATCCTAGTAAAGAAGCTGCGCTTAATATAGGCAATATTGCCCCTATAAATCTCTCCGTTTTCGGAATGGGTATAATTCTAGACGGTTTCTTTTTACCTTTTCTATTTTTATTTGCATTTAAAGCAATCGCTACAGCATCTTCAAGGCTATTCGGTTTTTGATTTTTCAAAGCTATTTTTGCTCTTTTGACAGCCTGATTGAAAGTAATACCCTTACCAATAATTTTTTTAATCCCAGACCTTAATCTTTTTTTTACACCTTTTCTTCTGATGCCTCTACCTATTGTTTTATTCATTGGAGATTTTTGATGGTGACCAAAACCCAACATAGTTTTACCTTTCATTGCACCAGCCACTAATAATGAAGCGAATTTTTCTTTTAAATTCGAATCTTTTGCTTTAAATCGATCCAATGCTTGTTTAGCCAAAATTTTATCAGCCCTATGTCTATCAGTCAAATCTTTATTTTTCCAATAGAAAATATCGTGCTCCTTGCAAAAATTGTCCAATTTATTTATTGGTTGACTATTTCGAGCAAATCTATCCTCAAGTTGAGTATTGGGGCCGCAATAATTATAATTAAAAATGTGCCACTCTTTTTTTTCAATTTGTCGAGTATACCACTCCCGAACATGTAATAAAGTTTACTAAATAAATTTAAAAGTTTTTTTATTTATATACATATATCGTTACAATGTTTAATAATCGTTATTATTTTAAATATATATAGTAATAGCATATTAAAAACACAATAGATAAAAAATATAAAACAGTTGATAGTATAAAACCAATTTTCCAATTTAATGCACAGACAGTGTCGCAATTTGAATTTTTATCATCTACTTTACATACATTTATAATAATTTTATGCCAATCATCTGATTCAATCATGGAGCCGTTCATTTGAAAAAATTTTAGTTTATAATTCAAAACCGATATGTTTTTATTGATGTTTATAGACATTTCGTAGATTCTTCCATTGCTTAGCAGTCTTCCATTATACAACAATAAATCATTATTTCTAGTAGTTTGTTCCATTCGAATCCACGATGATGGATAAAGATCGTTTTTTGTCCCATTATAATCGAGACATATTAATGCGTCAATTGTCACCAGCTGCATGAAAAGCCATTGCAAATCAATACTACTCTAATACTACTAAACTAAATCCTTTTTATCTATCCACCCCCTCTTATTAACTCCCAAAAATTTCACATACAGTTTTCTACCACTGTTTTTTTCTTAATATTTTCTCTACAAGGTAAATATCATGATATTTTGTTAGTTGTAATTCTTGTTCATAAAATCCACCTTTAATAATTTCACCGTCTTCGTCTTGAAGAATATAAGTTGTTGGGTCGGTTAATTTCACAGAATAAATTTTAAAAACTTCGTTGGACCATGATGGTCTATAACCCTTAGAAAATAATTCGCGGTATTTACTTATTCTAACATAATCTCCAACTTTAAAACGATTATTTGTTGTTGCGTATTTAATTCTATTATACACTGTTGATAACAGTTTCCCTTCTGTTTTTTTAGTTACATCAATTGGTTTCATTTTTATGGTTGAATGAATAGTATTGTTATATTTGTGAATTATCCCATCCAAAATATCATGCCATTTGTAATTTCCACGATAGCTAAACTCAACCCAAAATAATTTTTTTATTGTTCGAATAACCCGCTCCACTATTGAGGCTTTCTTAGTACTATAAGTTGAGTAATGATTTATTGAATGTTTATTCATTAAATTTTTAAATTGTTGATTATAGAATTCTTTTCCAAAATCGGATTGTATATTTTTGGGAATATTATCAGGTTCAATAATTGAGGCTAATGCTGAAACAATATCTTTTGCTGATTTTGTTTTAACACCTCGCGCCCATACATATTTACTAAACGTATCAATAACCACTAATATATAATTTAGTCCTTTATTAATTTTCGAATATGGTCTCACTTCAATTAAATCAATTTGATAAAGATCTCGAATGCCCCTCATGATCACCTGTCTCCTTGTAAAATTTTTACGGGCCGGTTTGTGAATTTCCAAGACAACGTCTCTTTTAACATCTTGTATTATACCTTTTTTATTGTTCATTCTGTATTAGCTATTATTATTATAAATAATATTATGCAATGACTTTAGCCTCACGCAATTCCTCAAATATCGATTCTATTTCGTTCTCGATTATGCCGTTGTTCCCACTTTGTTTACTTGCAATTAATAATTTTAATCTGTCAACTAATTCATTTACATCATTAAAATAGACATATTGGGGTCTATTAGTATTATATGACATAATTGCTTGAGATTTATCGTTTATTATATTATTTAGCGAAATACTTTTGCTTTTTATTCCCCCACCTTTTTTCTCACGTAAATGTGGAGGACGTAACCGATGAGCAATTCCACTCACACTAAAGATTCTAGGCATCGATGGGCGTGGGAAATTCTTATCGAATTCTGCGGTGGCGATCGAAGTCATTATTGGCTTAATAGTATTTACATATTTTTAACCTCGATTTCCACTAACTTGTTCATTCGCTTGAAAATTTCTTTTATTTGCATTAGTCAGGAGTATTAACTCTGCTAACTCTTCCGTTCCATCAAAAATTTTATCTTTGACTATAATATCTTAACCTTTAAAAATCATAACACTATCACCGAAAGTGAGTTTTTCTAAAACTCTGTCATGTCGAACGTAATGAGTATCATATTCGTTTTTGACATCTTTTATTCTTTCCATCAAATAATGTCTAGGTAATTCGTGATCAAATTGTTCGAAATATTCATCAAGCCCTCCTTGCGTCATTTGTTCGAGCTCGGGTGATTTAAGTACCGTGTCGGGTGATGTCTGCAGTTGTGGTTCATCGTAAATATAACTTTCATCACCGGGGATGTGCTCAAATGTTTTTTCCATTGTTTGGTCTAAGAATGATGTTTCCTTTAATATATTTTTCGAAGGCTATGATGAATGTGTTGATGGTGACACCACAGATATGTTAGCGATGTCGGCGAGGGGGCCTTTCCTATCTAATGACTCCGCTTGAGTTGTCCTCATCATAGATGACCTTCGTCTCGGTTTGGTCGGTGCATCGAATACCGCGTCGTCGTGGTCATCGTTTATAGTTGTAGTATCTAAATTATTTGTGCTGTCGTTTGGCTCGTCAATGTAAAGCGTTCGAAAATCGCTAAGTCTAAATTTATAGGAGCGATCTTTCTTGATATTATGTTCGTCAGCATATGTGTCGCTTTCTTTCTTGACAGCATCCTCTAATTTTATTGTTTTAGGATCAAATGACTCCTTTAAAATTTTCTTAAGAGGCTGATATTTTGATTCTAAAAAAGTTTCAGCATCCTGTCGTTGAGATTTAACTAAATCAAATTTTCGTTTTACACTTTTACGAGCTTTAATTAGCTTTTTTGTTAATTTTTTATCCATATTTATGAATAAAACGATACAATCACTAAAGCGGAAAATTAAATAATAACAGTACTGCAAAACAACTTATCTATTTATAACCGTCGTTTTCCTATTATATTTGTATATAATTGTCAAAACCCCTTCTATACCGTCCATTATTTAAATCGTTTTCCTTTGAAATAACTAAAAAAATCATATTTATCTTGCCAACAAAAATGACATATATTTAAAAATTGCTTAAAAGACATGTCTGTATTTACATGATCATTGTATATATGTTCAAGATTTCTTCGATCACAAGGAAATATTATTAAAAAGTTGGCATTCTCTCTTAATAGGTGTTTACACGTGTGTGCATAACTCTGTGTTAAATATATGCAATCAATTAATTTATGGCGTCCCATAGAAAAATATTGTTTAATGGGGCTTTGATTTTCACACACAATATCGTCAAATATAAAAACAGAGTTTTGTTTCGCTTCAAGAGGCTTAATTATTTCGTCATGTTCTGAATATTCATAATATCCCATACCTTTGATTAATTCTATTAATTTCGCCAAATATCTGTACAGTGGTTGAAAGAGGGTTTTTGAAAAAATATACACATTTTTAAATTTTAATCCATTTTCATGTTCTAATAGATTAATAACAAGGTTTGACTTTCCGCAACCGCTCTTCCCCACCACAATCATTTTAACTTGTTCTGTTGGAAATAAACTAGAATGACGAGTACTGTTATTGGTCAACTCAAGAACATTGTGTTTCTGAATGGAAAGTGTAATTGGTTGTTTTTTAACATGCATAGTGTACAAATTGATTTAAAATGAATTTTTAAATAATACAATTGTGTTATATATGGTTATTCAATATCTTTTATATTTTATTTGAAATAAGTACATTTATTAGTTCATGTATATTATGTAAAATACATATGTGTATACTTATTCACTAACAAATTTTAATTTCAAATACCCGTCTTCCTCATCGGGATTTTCAACAATAAATGAAATATGCTGCTCCAGAATGTTTTTATTCAATGTGTTTGTTTGATTTCCAAGTTTTTGGGTATATCTCTTGGGAAACAAAACGTCGGTGTTGTCATCTAATGTAACCACCAAGGTGTTACCAAATTTCATTTTTTGCGATCGAAATGCTAAAATTCAAATTTTTTTTGGCTCTAAATGTATGTGTAGTTACGAAAACATTATAGATGTCTTACCGGTAATTGTGTATTTCTTCCCAATTTCCAGATCACTTAGTTTTATCCATGATTTTTCAACACCGTTTAACAAATCGACAAGATTGTTGTTGCTTGCCATGATGATTAAGACCAAATGGTATATGTGTATTATATGTTGTTGTTAATGTAAGAAACACCAAAACCTATTCAAAGAAGAAAATGCTAGAATATATATACCCCACTAATTATTTTATTAGTTATTACTCACCGAGTTATCCACGTGGTACCCCCAAGGTAAAGTGTCAATTTTATTGTCCAATAAATATCGTTTGTCGTCTTATGCACATAGTGCAATTTTAGATCTTGTTATTGTATAAATTTTATGTTTTTTCGATCTAATATGTTTTTCATTAACATTAATACTTTGATCATTAAATAGAGCCTTTAAATAATCATCGAAAGTAATTGTCTTTACACTTTGGGCTTTAATACCCTTGATTTTTTTATGTTCTCCATATTCTCCATCAATTTTATAACTATACATCTTGCTTCTTAGGGATACGAAATGAGTCATAATCTTCCCATTTAATTCGTCCTTCAGTTTTCCAGGAATTTTTTTTGTTATTGGAATATTGAACAGGTTATTTTTGTCATACGATGATGTATCAAATAAATGAATATTTTTCTTCATTTCTTCATAAATATCAATATGTTTTATCTCATAAATAAGGCTATCAGTATCGGTGTATAATAATTTTGCCAAATCCCCGTAATTTTCTCGAACGAAGTTATAATGAAAATTATATAGTGTTTCCTTTGCAATATCTAATATTGCAAAACCAACATAAATCGGCTTATCTAATTTAACTTCAAGTTTGTTCAATTCTATTGCAACAAAATTTTCAGAAAATATTGTAGAGCGTTTAAAATGCGGCATTGCAATATACCTATGACACCCGAAATGTCCCTCCCAAGACGTTGCCAATTTTATGTCCCTATACTTTCTAACAGACTGTATTGATTTGCCGTATAAAAAGTTGGTACAGTTTTTATAATAATTCTTTTCAAAAGTGCTATTCGCATTCCGTCTTAACTCGCTATTTAATTCAATAAATTCTTTCATCCATCTTGATTGATTGAATTTTATAACTCTATGAATATTAGTAACTCTTAGATTGTTTTCTAAACATTGTCTTAAATATGCATGATGAATTACATACTTTTTCTTCGGATAAAGACTTGTTATTAACTTTTTCTCTTTTTCGTTTGGGGGAATTGCGTGTTCGGGACAAAAAGGTATCTCTATGTCCACTTCGAAAATATATCCATATGGCGAATCCTCATCTGGTAACTCTTTTAGATTTATTAACGTTGGGTCCATCCACTGAAATCCTCCGTATGGTAGCGGTATTGTCATTACATATCCGTATAAATTAACAAAATCACCGTAAAATAAATATGTAGATTCAATTTCGGGATTATAATTTGTTGTTTGCCTCTGAATATTTACAGTTACTTTGAACTAATCCCCCTCGTAAACTTTTCTCAATCATGTTATACATATCGGTATCAACAATGAGTTCTAATTGAATTTTCGTATATTTGAGCATTGCGTCAAAGGAAAATGAGGCGTTAATCAAATAGTGTACGGGGTCTAACCCATATGTTTTTAAGCTTGTTTTTCTATAATTTTCAAACACATCGGCTAACAATAAGGTATCGGTTTTTAGATATAAATCCATATATTCCCCCAAATTTTTTATTTTCATTTTATTCCACACATTTAATGTGTGATTATATTCATCGTCGCTAATATTCTTATCATATAATTGAGAATAGAATAATTCAATTCTGGGCAATACGGTGTCATCAAGTTTGTCAATATTGTCTAAGTAGTGGGGATTTGAGGGTTCTGGCACACTAGTACATCAAATGTCCGATAGATGGCGCAAGGTGTTGGTTCCCGGCGGCGGTGGGGTTGAAATGTGGGCGTTGTTGGGATGGGTTAGGGGGAGTGGACAGAGCATAGAAGTGTGTTGATAGGTGTTAATTAGCATTTTTGTGTTGGTGGGTACTGCTAATGAGGCGGAAGAGAGTACTGTGTATGGTGGGGTGGGTGGAGTATTGGATTGGGGGTTGAACTACCACCATCACCGAGCGGTGGCGGTACCGGGCGCTCTCTCTTTCTCTCACACACCTGTGTGAGTGGGAAAAAAATGAGGAAGTGCATCCGGTTAACAAAAACAAAAAATGCATTGGTGCTTATATTGTATGCAAATTTTTAAAAGATTAAGTGACCTGTATTCACTTGTTTTTTGCACAAACTTCCTGACACATGCACATTTTGTAATTTACATATATCGTTCTATTGTTTTTGAATATGGGTTAATAATTAATGTAGGGTAAAATAGAGGTAGTTTTATTTAAGAGAAATAAAACAATAAATGCATTTTATTTTATCTTTATTATTTTTCTATTTCATGTATATATAAAAAAAAAGTTCAGAAAAAAAATGGAAATTAAGTGTCCATATATATGATCCCTGAAATAGAAAAGAAAACATTATTAATAAAAAAACAAAAAATGTGTAAAAAAACGGAAAGGAATTTTCTTACGTTTTTTCTACAAAAATAGTTCTTCTTCTTCTTAGTTTATAAAAATTCCACTTGCCACCATTTGTTGGTTTGATTGGGCTTTCGTACAATGAAGGAGAGATTTTCTCCATTCTTTAGTCTCACATTATATTCGGGAACGTTTTCCAGTAGCCGGTTGTATCTTTTTGGCAATATGACATCATTTTCGAGGCCTTCAATTATCATAAGAACTGCTTGACCATATTTTGTCTGAATGACTCTTAGAGAGCGTATTTTATATGTCACATCCTCCTCTAATTCGGAAATTTTGATGAAGGGTCTTGATACAGTATTAAATTCAGTATTCATTTTTCGTCTTTTTGTTCTTCTTTCTGATAATTTCACTTTACAAAAAATATACTTTATCTTAATATAAAAAAAATAAAATATTGATACTGAGATTGGAAATGAATGTGCAGCGGCTTTTAAACAAGGAAAAATACGTCATCATCCCCCATCCAACCATATCCCACCACAGACGCACACGCACAAACCAATTTCTTATTGGGGTGGGGTGGGGGAGTGTTGTTGTTGTTTGTTGTTCTGTAATTTCTTCAATGATTCATCACAATTATAAGAAGAGTATTTTTTTAATTGTGTGTGTGTTTCTCTGGGCGCGAAAAAAAGGGGTGTATATGTATAAATGGATAATACAATAGGATTCATGACTTAGTTAGTTTCTAATTGGCAATATGTCAACTGATGAGAAGACCAACACTCATCATCATCATCATCATCATCATCCAGAAACTGTTACATCTATTAGTGATAATTTTTTGAAAAAACTCCGTAAAACATTTCCATTGCTAAGAAAAAAAGATGAAGTGATTGCTATTTTAAAACAAACGAATAAGTGTATTCAAACATTACGGAAAGTGATTGGCTTAAAGAAAAAAGATGATCAAGATAATGTAAGCAACATATTGTTCCTCAATGATAACATTCTAAAACTAACAAACAATTTAAGTTTATTGAAAACATGTAGAAAAAGACTACATTTAATTCAAATGGAAAAATTAAATATTATTGGTGGCGCAGGTTTGACGACTGCTAATACCATCACATCAAAGACAAACCGTAATCGAGGTCGGACACAGCAACAACAGCGGCAAAAGAAATATCAAAATTGTGTAGAATGGGAAAATTTAGAGAATTGTTTTAGGAATAGTATCAGTAGTGGCATAATTACAAATTTAACGGTAAAAGATCCTGTTATGTTTCTAGATAAAGCACAGAAATGTTTTCTGTTGCAAGTGAAGAAGAAATTGCAGGAAAATCATAATTGCATAAAAGTCAATTGTACATTTACTGGTGAATTTGCGAAAAAAAGTGGCGAGATTCTAGAGACAGATTTAAAGTCATTCACCACGAGGAATGAAGTAATTGATGCAACTACAAATTTAAAGGAATGGTATGACACGTTGGTGAAAGATAAAATTTTGAATAGACTTAGTGAATTTCAAGAACGTGATTCAGGATGGAGTTTGTCGGAAATAATATCATTAAAAGTGATTTTTAACCGATGCAATCCATTAAATGCAGCGGGTACTTCTTCTTCTTCTACATATACGGAAGTACCGAAATTTATAGCCAATAAAAAGGCAGTGATTAATATAAAAAACAATGATCAATATTGTTTTTTGTGGTGTATTGTGGCTGCTTTACACCCCACAAATACGAATCCACAAAGAATGACACAATATCCACACTTTAGTGAAGTGTTAAAATATGATGGTATAAAGTTTCCATTCAATGTGCGTGATTTGAAAAAATTTGAGAAACTTAACAATTTAAGCATTAATATATTTTATGTGAGCAACAAACAAATATATCCATTGACAATAAAAAAAAGCAATTATGAAGATGAAGATGATGGGAATAATAATAATAAATGTATAAATTTATTAATGTTGGAAAATGTGGAAGGTGGATGTTCTCATTATGTGTTAATTAAAAATTTAAATCGCTTATTATTTAATCAGTTATCATCGAATAAAAATCAAAAATATGTTTGTGAACGGTGTTTAAATTATTTTTCTTCAAAGTGTGTTTTAATTAAACATTTAAATTATTGTAAAAATAAAAAAGTGTGTCACATAAAAGTGCCCTCATCGTCGAATCATATTCTACAATTTAAGAATTTCTCCCACAAGATACCAGTTTGTTTTGTATTATATGCCGATTTAGAATGTATTTTGGAGCCCATTATTATATATGGTGATGAAAAAGAAAACAAAAAACGTGGTGGTGGTTCCATTGAAAGATATCAAAAACACATACCACACAGTATTGCCTATTATTTAAAATGCAATTATGATGATTCACTCTCTCAATTTAAATTAATTAGAGATAAGAACTGTATAAAGTTATTTATAATGGATTTGCATAAAATTGCAATAACAGTCAACGAAATACTCAATCGTATAGTTCCAATGGCTGAATTGACTTTAGAACAGGAAATAGCACACTATACTGCCACAACATGTCATATTTGTGAAGAACCATTTAATGTCACATTAGACGAAGATGATGATGTACGTGTAAAAGACCATTGTCATGTGACTGGAACATATAGAGGAGCCGCACACCCTCAATGTAATTTACAATTTCAACAATCCAAAGTAATTCCAATTGTTTTTCACAATTTAAGCGGCTACGATTCTCATTTTATAATTGAAGAACTGGCAACAGGCATCAAAGGACCCATTTCTCTTCTACCCATAAACAAGGAGAAATATATATCGTTCACAAAGAAAATTGAAAATACAAACATCAGTTTGAGATTCATTGATTCCTTCAGATTTATGGCATCCAGTTTGGACAAATTATCCTCGTACTTGCGTGCCGAAGAAAAGACCATAATGAGATCGTTTTATCCGAATGACAATGAATTTAAATTGTTATTGCGAAAAGGTGTTTTTCCCTATGCATACATTGATAGTTGGGAAAAATTAAATGAAACTCATCTGCCGACAAGAGAGGCTTTCTTCAATGAACTGAAAAACGAGACAATATCTGCGGAAGATTATAGACATGCTGAGAATGTATGGCAAACATTTAATGTGCACACACTAGGTGAATACTCGGACATTTACCTTAAAACAGATGTGATTTTATTGAGTGATGTATTTGAAAATTTCCGTAAAACATGTTATAGGACCTATCAATTGGATCCATTGCACTATTTCACATCGCCCGGTCTAAGTTTTGATGCAATGCTAAAAAATACACGCATAAAATTGCATTTAATGCAAGATATTGATATGATTTTGTTTATTGAATTGGGAATACGTGGCGGCTATTCTGCTGTGATAAAATCGTGTGCAAAAGCCAACAATAAATATATGATGGATGACTATGACCCCACCCAATTGGACACTTATCTAATTTATATAGATAAAAATGCATTATATTCAACGACAATGTGTGAGTTTCTACCATACCAAGATTTTGAATGGTTAAAAGAGGATGAATACAATGGCAGCGACGGTAGCGACGGCGGTAGCGATGGTAATTCTTTCGATGTATTATCAATTGAAGACAATGCAGAATATGGTTATATTTTGGAGGTGGACCTTCATTATCCATCTCATCTACACAATTTACACAAAGATTTCCCATTGGCCCCCGAACATTTAACACCACCGGGCAGTAAACACAGTAAATTAATGACAACATTATACGATAAACACAACTATGTTATTCACTATAGAAATTTAAAGAATTATTTAAAGAGAGGATTGGTTTTGCGAAAAATCCACCGAATATTGAAATTTAAACAGTGTGCCTGGATGAAAAGTTATGTGGAATTGAATATAAATTTGCGAAAACAATCAAAAAATGATTTCGAAAAAAATTTCTTCAAGTTAATGGTGAATTCGGCATTTGGAAAGACCATTGAAAATGTAAGGAAATATAAAGATGTTAAATTAGTGACGAGTTGGGAGGGAAGATCTGGAGCACGGGCCCTAATATCGAAACCGAATTTTCACAGTTTGGAAATATATGATAATGATATGGTGATTATGGAAATGCAACGAAATGAGGTGGAAATGAACAAACCCATTTATATTGGTTTTACAATTTTAGATTTAAGTAAATTACACATGTATAATTTTCATTATGACTATATATTAAGACAATTTGATGAAAATAGCGTGGATTTATGTTACACGGACACAGACAGTTTTATATATCTATTTAAAAATATTGATTTCTATGAATATATAAGACGTGATTGTAGGGAATATTTCGATACAAGCGACTATGATGAAGCGAATATTTTTAATATACCGCGTGTGAATAGGAAGGAACTTGGTATGTTTAAAGATGAAAATGCCGGTCGCATTATGTTGGAATTTATTGGTCTACGACCGAAAATGTATTCATTTAAAATGTGGGGTGGTGACGATGGTGGTGGAGAAATAAAAAGGTCCAAGGGAGTAGTTGGTAGTACATTGAAAACAATCACATTTGATGATTATAAGAATTGTTTATTGAATCAACGGGAAATGGTAAGACAACAAATTCTATTGCAAAGTAAGAAACATGTAATGTATTCGATAAAACAGCGAAAAATTGTTTTGAATGTTGGTGATGATAAAAGAATGTCACTGCATGATTCATTAGACAGTTTGCCGTGGGGTTTTGTGGAAGAAACAGTAGCAAGAGCAGCGGAAGCAACAGGAGCCGAACCACCCCATCAGTAGGTACCATTATACAAAGACACACACACACACACACACACACACTAGACAAATAGTACTTAAACAAAACAAAAAATGTTATCAAAAAGTGAAATAAAACTTGTAAATGATTTACATGACAGTAATTCTGTGGTATATCAGAATCACTTGGTGGAAAGAATAAAAAGTTCAAATGTGAGTGAAATGAATATGATTTTAAAACGTATCGCAATTCCAAGCACACACATTTTAACATATGATATATTACGATTGTGCAATGTTGAAATGTTAAATGTGTTACTCACATCCCACTTGGAACATGATAAATTTATTGTATTAATTGCTAATAAATTGTTAAATTTAAATGTAATTGATTTTACATATGAAAATTTTAGTGAAATCATCAGTACTGTACCATATAAGGATTTCACAGATGACTACAAATGTTATTTAATAATGCAATTAACAAAACTGGATATTAATAAACCCAATTTTGATGCAACATCCTCATCATATTTGTATTTACATATATTATCCAATTACAAGAATTGTAATTATTATATTAACAAAATTATGTGTACTGGAATTTTTAATGCAAATCCCATCTTTGTTGGGAATATGTTGAAAACTTTGGAAGAGAAAAATTTACACTTCAAATTGGAGATATTAACAAGAGACTCACATATGGATGTAGTAAAATGGCTTTTGAAAAATTTGCGAAAAATGGAGAAAAACGAAGATGTGGGATGGAGGTGTGGACCTGATTCGGGTTTATGGCCATCAGGAAATCCAGAAGATTACGTTGCCACAATGGAGCTAATTAAACCCATAATGGAGTTTTAAAAAAAAATGCAAACAAAAACTGGCTCTCTGGTTATTTATTTTTATTAGAATGGACAACTTGCATGAAATTTTTTTATTACGGATTCTGAAACTAGACCCTAAATTGGGGGCAGTTTTATTCATCAATTTTTTTTTAAAGTTCATTAAAGCCCCTAAAATTGACTTTGAAAGTCGAAATTTTCAAGGTTACGGAAAGTTGCAATATGGCAACTTCGCAAACAGACCACGCCTCCCTTCCATAAAGAGCCCTGAGTTAAACAAGGTTCGACAGAGGAGCGCACTTTGTTTAAGTTCCCGGTTTGTTTGAATTTGAATTTCAAATACTTACGCGCTCAACTAATTTGTGCGAAAGAGTGTGCATGAACATAATGATCTTAACGCGTAAGACAGAGACCAATAGCAGAAAGCGTTGCCGATTAGTAAACTTTCCGTAGATTTGAAAAGTGCTTTGGAAAATCTTCATTTTCTCCGTAATTAGTGTGCTAATATGAAAATAAAAAAAAATTGTGGAATAAATTTCACTCCTCTATCGAGTCATATGGTTTATTTCAAAATCCCCGTTTCATGCAAGTTGTCCATTATTAATAATATATACTATTATATTATGTATTTGGATGTGTGTGGGGGGTGAATAAAAAAAAAACTTGTATATAATTTTTAACTGTGTTTTTATTATATTCTTTTTTTTCCAAATATACATATACATATTAAAAAAAAAAGTAACGGAAAAAACACTATGTTAGCTGGGGGTGGGGGAAAATGACGGTTAAGGGGTTTACGTCATGAAAACAACTAGTTTTAACAAGAAAAAATCGATTTTTATTTGTCATTTAAGAAAACAAAACAGCAAATAGAAAAAAGAAACAATGTTAGCTGGGGGGGTGGGGGAAAATGACGGTTAAGGGGTTTACGTAATAAAAAAAAATTATAATTTTAAAATTGATTTATATTTTGTATCATCATCTCTTCAAAAAAACATATACACACAAACTGAAAGATTAAAAATCACTAGTTAGATGGGATTTTGGGGAAATATCGGGTTTTTTTTATATAATTAAAAAACATATACTTTTAGTAGTAAAAAAATTGGCTTTTTATTTCTTATTAAAATAGATATACAACAACAACAAATAGAAAAAACACTAAGAAAACTCTGAAAAAAAAAAAACAAAAAATCACTAGTTAGATGGGATTTTGGGGGAAATATTGGGTTTTTTTTATATAATTAAAAAACATATACTTTTAGTAGTAAAAAAATTGACTTTTTATTTCTTATTAAAATAGATATACAACAACAACAAATAGAAAAAACACTAAGAAAACTCTGAAAAAAAAAAACAAAAAATCACTAGTTAGATGGGATTTTGGGGGAAATATCGGGTTTTTTTTATATAATTAAAAAACATATACTTTTAGTAGTAAAAAAATTGACTTTTTATTTCTTATTAAAATAGATATACAACAACAACAAATAGAAAAAACACTAAGAAAACTCTGAAAAAAAAACAAAAAATCACTAGTTAGATGGGATTTTGGGGGAAATGGCGGGTTTTTTTGGGGTATTTTTTTTATATAATGAAAAACATATTAACATTTTTGTTAAAGAAAAAACTGTATTTATTTTTTTTATATTCAATAGAACGAAAAATGGAAAAAAAAACATTAAGAATATATATATATATAATACAATGAAAAAAATCCATTTCCATTCCATTTCAGTCTTCTTCTCCCTCCTTTGGCGGCGGAGGCGGCGGCTGCGGCTGGTGGACTGCTTTTTTCAATTCTTCCGGCTGGACTTCTTCTTCCTTTTCTAGTTCCTCTATAAAGTCCGATAGTCTCTGTAACAAAAAACAAAAAAACAATTAATAAAAGTATATCAAAAAATGCAAACAAAAAAAAATTATAACATACCTTACAGCAAGCACAGTAAACATCATGAAGGGGCTGTTTCTTTCTGTCCACCCATTGGTGGCAAGTGAGACAAAATTCCATGTGGAGATTCCAGGATTTCAACTCCCCCGTTTCCTGGTCGATTTCCCCATAATTATCCTCCATAATGTCCTGACCATATGGTTCATCATCAACAACAACATTGTTGTCGTGTTCATTGCCGCCACCGCCTTCATCGTCGTCTTGTTCTTGCCGCCTTCGCTTGATGCCACGGCGATGCTGTTGTTGTTGTTGTTGTTGTGGCTCATCTCCATGGATGACTTGGCTGCCAGCACTGCTTCTGCTTTTTTTTTGTTTTCCTAATAAAAGAAGAGAGTGCAACCATTCAAAATGTATTGTTTTAATAATTCCCTTACACCATTTCGAGAATTCACCAATCTACTTTTTTTGAGTGAGAGACAGAATCAACTGCTACTACAACTACTACAAAAAATAGAAGGTGCATTCTCGACAGTAGTATAAGGAAATTATTAAAACAATAAATCGTGAAAGGTTGAACACTCTTTTCCTTTATTACCTGATTGTTTTTGCAACCACCATTCCCGCCGCCCACTGCTCTTGTCGTCGTCATCGTCGATGCCGCTGCCTTGTCCTTAATAAAGAAAATCATAAATATCACACTTTTCCATACTTTTTGTATAAATAGGACACAGTCATGGGTTGTTTTTTTTCCCCCAAACGACTGTGCACTATTTATACAAAAAGTGTGGAAAAGTTGATGATATTTTTAATTTCCTTTATTACCTTCTCCATTATGCAAAACATCTCGTCGTCGTCGTCCACCATCGCAGCAGCCGTTGTCGTTCTCGTTGTGGTGGTGGTTTCCTAATAAAGAAAATTAACATTGTTTACAAATTCCCCGTTTTTCTCAATAATCGTGCCCAGAAATCGAACCAATACAAACACAAATTTGGTTCAATCTGGATTCGATTATTGAGAAAAACGAAGGATCGTAACCAATTTTAATTTTCTTTATTACCTATATTTTCTGCTGCTGCTGCTTGTGTTGTCTCATCAGCCACCGCCGTAGCTACTTGCTGCTGCTGCTGTGCCTCATGCACCACCGATGACATTTTCCCGCTGAAACAAAAAAAAAACCGTTTTAAATTTTATGAAAAAAAAATAAAGACAATGAACAAATTACTTACTACTTTATGTATGTGTGTGTGCTTCATAGCGTTGTTTCCCCCATTTTTATAGAACCCTCACCACTACTACCACCACCACCACCGCCCCCCTCCTCCACTTCCGTCCATGTTCTATTCCACGTTGTGGAGGTCATCAGGATATTCATCATCTGCACCAGGTTCCGGCGGGTCAATTAATTCCCTTACGAATTCCCAATAATCCGACTCCTGATCGGAGGGAACGTCTTGGTAGAATGTTGTTGGTGGTGGTGGTGGTGGTGGCTGTGATGAGGTGGAAGCTCTCATTGGGTTTGCAGCCCCCAACATTCGGAAGAAATGCGTAACCATTTCCTCCAAATCGAAAATCCCCAAGGGATTTATGGGGGACAATTCCTGCCCCCATATAGTCCTCACACCTATGTTAAGTGTGAAGGGGGGCAGGATGGTTGACCCCGGATACGGGGAGGTCAACCGTAGAACCCTTACCAAGCTGTTATACAGCTCACGCTCCCTCATATCCATATTTACACCCACAATAGCGTGTTGGATGCTGCTAGGGTTTGTTTGGCGGTGGCGATTGTGGTAGTTGGAGGTGAAGGTGGTGCGAGCTGAGGTGGCAAACGGGGCGTTGGAGGTGGTGCGAGCTGAGGTGGCAAACGGACCATGAATGGTTCCCCGCTGACCAGTACCACCACGGCTGGGGCTTCTAATCGGGGCACAACCACCACCACCACCACCAATCCGGGAACCGCTAGCACCAGCTACCGCAGTGCCTGTTGTGGAGACCATCCGGGAACCGCTAGTACCAGCTACCGCAGTGCCTGTTGTGGAGACCATCCGGGAACCGCTAGCACCAGCTACCGCAGTGCCTGTTGTGGAGACCATGCTGGGGGTGGTGGCAGTGGTTGCGGTTGTGTTGATAGCGGCAGTGCTGGTGTCCCCCTGGTGGTGGTGGTGGTGCTTTTGTAGCTGCAGCCGACGTGCAACCCTGGAGGATGGGTCTGTAGTAGTAGTAACAGTAGTTGATGTTGTTGTGGAGACCATGCTGGGGGCGTCGGCGGCGGTTGCGGTGGTGGTGTTGGTGGCGGCGTTGGAAATGGTGGCAGCGTTGGAGGTGGTGGTGGCGGTGTTGGAATTGCGCCCTGATGCTCTTCTCGAAGATGTTGTTGTTGTTGCTGTTCGTCGATCGTTATTGCTCGAGTTCATAGTTGTTTTTTTTTGAAAATATAAGCTTAGTTTTCAAAACTGACTTTTGTCCACAAGATTGTGCACTATTTATACACCTTAATTTTGTGGGGGGAGCTAGGTTTCGGCGGTGGTGGTGACTGTGGTGGTGTAAAAAGGTCACATATTTTTCTTGACATTTTTTTATTGAATTGTTTTTTTGAATATAAACTATCTATAATCAATTGCACATAATTTTGTGCATTGTCTATTTTGTATGTAAATTACACGAACTTTTGACTTTTATAGAAATCAATTTTTTATGCAAATCAATGTCTGAACGGAAAAAATAAAATCATTATGTGCATGCACTTAATTAACAATGTCTTTTTTACTTATCCAACTATTGTGTGTGTTATCGAATCCCAACCACTTAACGAGCAGTTTGTCTCCTTTTCGTCGAACAATTTTCTCGATCAATTGAATGTGCGGGTGTGCAGTTTTCTGGATTTCTTCAGTGTAAAATGCTCCCTTGATGTCCCGTTGTTCTTCATCTTGCAGTAAGTATGTTGTTGGATTTGTCAATTGAACCGTTTTAATTGTGAATACCTCATTTGACCAATTGGGTGTATATCCTTTTGCAAATAATTCCCTATATTTACTAACACGCACCTTATCACCAACTTTGAATTTATTTGATGACATTGGTGTTGAAATCTTTATTCTATTATACACCGTATTTAAGAGATGCTTTTCATTTTTTTTCTTAGAAATTGCATCTATAGGACGCATTTTAATTGTACTATGTACGGATTTTTCATTGTAATTTTTTACAATTTCCGGTAATATGGAGAGCCATTTATAGTTGCCCTGATAACTAAACTCTTTCCACATATTACTTTTGAGGGTGCGATTAAAACGTTCAATTACGCTAGCTTTCATTGCACTAAAAGTGGAATAGAGATTTATTCCGAATTTTTTCATCAAATCCATAAATTCCTTATTGTAAAACTCTTTACCATTATCGGTTTGTAGATTTTTCGGTATATGCTGCTGTGTTTTACTTAATAGGATATTCCTCATTGCATTGGCAACTTCTTTGCCAGATTTATTTTTTACAGGCACAGTCCAAGCAAACTTACTAAATACATCGATTACAGTTAAAATATACTTATAGCCCTTATTTAATCGTGCATATGGGATCATTTCCACCAAATCAGCTTGATATAAATCATTTAAACCTTTTACAATGACATGTCTTCTTTCAAATTGTTTTCTAGCTGTTTTGTGTAATTCATTGACAACTAATCTTTTCAAATCCACATCATTCGGTATTTTTTTTTTATATTTCCTCATCATAATGATGATTATGGAACAATAACATCATATACTGGATATCGAACCATAAATACTGCATGTACTTTATTTGTTTTTGAATTGATTTCTTTTATTGATATTCTATCTCCCATATGGAAAATTACAGATTCAATATTCGTTAATAGTTGTCCATTTAAATAAATTTCCATATTATTGAAATTACTAGATTGCTTCACAATTAATAGACGACATTCTTTCAGATGAATTTCATATTCATATTGATTAGAAAGATTTATTTTAAGATAGCCTGTTTTCGCTTGAACGGGTCCTGAGGCGCTAATATTTAACATAAAATAACCATATAAAGTTTTCAATTTCGTTTCCACAAATTGATTAATTTCATCATAGTTTTGGATGTGTGATTTACTTATAATGGCATTCACTTCGTTTGCAATAAGCGTTTGCACTTCCGTCACATTCTGCGGTCTCCAAAGCACCAGATTTTTCACATCTGTTTCTATAAGGTCCTCAACGGCACTCACATTCGGAATATGATTACTTGCAATATACCATGACAAGAATTTCTTAATGGTATCCAATGCCATGTCATTCACTTGTTTTTCATCGACTAATTTTCGCTTCAATATTATATTTGAAATGCGTTGATCACATTCCACACCCGTAATTATTTGTTTGGTTTTCAATGAATTTTCAATCAAATCAACAATATCTTGTGTTTTCCATGTTTTGTGTGCTGCCCCTGTTGTTGTTGATGATGATGATGATGATGTTTGCCACTGTTGAAATACTTTTGCAGAAACAATTGCATCCACATCTGTATCTCTGACAAATTTTATACTTTTTAATTTTACATCAATTAATTTATTCACATCAGCTGTTGAGAGAGCGCTGCTGCTTGCTGTAGTCTGAATAACTTGATGATGTTTACGTATTGTTCGGTCAATTAAATTTTGTATTTCCGTTGAAGTTTGTATTTTACTGGAGATTAAATTATTAAGATATTGTTGAGATAGAATTTGTTGTTGTATATTGAGAAATTTTAAGTCAATTTTATGTTCAATATCCAGTACACTTGGAAGTGCAAGTGTGGCAAATACCTTTTTCACTTCAGTCTCCACCAATTGTTGCAATTGTCGTAGTTGTTGTTGTTGTTGGGTTTTGCCTGATGAAGGTGTACTCGCACCCACAATAACTGATGATTGTCCACCAATATTGGAGCCGCCGTCATCGTCATCGTCAGCATAATTTTGACGGTAATAGTAATTATCTAAAGGACGACCGAACTTATCAACAGTCATTTTGGTAATAAGAAAAAAAATTCTAATGTTATTTTTTTAAATACATTTTATTCATTCATTCATTCATATATATATGTTTTTTTTGCAATAAATTCATCATGACATTATTCAAATTGTTTTCTTCACTTAACCATAAACTTAAAATAATTACATTTTCTACACTGCACTGCAAGTGTTTTGGTTTCCAATAGCCATGAATTGGACATTTCTTTGTAGACATACTTTTCAAATAATCATGATAATAATCTTTAAGTGCATGTAATGAAGGCCAATCTCTTATACCTTCCACATTTACAATAGCAATTTTTTTATCATTATACAATTTATTATTATTATTACAGAAAATATCTTTTAATAATTTCTCCTTTTGATGTCCCCTAATTATTATAATGTTAATTTTTTTTTCAATAACTTCATTATGTAAAATTTCCGATAATTGGGTCACCTTGTAGTGATGGTGGTGGTGGGAGAAAGTGTCTTGGTTTTTTTCTGTGTCGTTGTTGCGCTTGATCCAGCCATTGGTGGGGGTAGAAATACCATAAACATTACTTGTTATTGTTGCTTCCTCTTGTTTACTACTATTTAATGAATTCCACATTAGACCATGAACTTGACTTTGTATAAATTTAACGTGTTTTTTAAAATCAGCTGATAAATGATTAAATTTAATAGGCGGTTCAAATAAAAACGTTTTTATGTTATCCGATGACACATCAAATAACTGTTTTATAGCCATTTCTTTACATATAAAATCACTATCTTTGTATTGGAATCCTTGAAAGTTTATAATACACATATTGGATAAATTATTCATGATTACGTTTTTTGTTTTGTTTTTTTTTATGTGTGTGTCTGTAGTTAATAAAAAGTATATCAACACTTTTCAGTTCAGAGAGATTTCTCTAAATGAAGCGAATAGTTGATGTGAGTGGATTATATTTTATTATACGATCATGTATAATGAGACAATACGCTGTGGTTTTATCATCCACATCTTTATCACATTCAAATTCCAAACGTATGTCCACTGAACCGGCATTTAAAATTTCATTCTGTCGTGAGCAATCAATCACCGCAATCGGACAGATTTCTTTAAATAGCTCGGGTGTGAAGAGTGGCTCATTGTCTTTCTCATAGTATGCTTGATGGAAGTTTCCATACAAGTCATAAAGCATGGCATATTGGTCCTTGGAAAAATTAATATTCAAATTCTCATAGGGATATGATTCAGAGTTTAGATACAATTTTATGTTTGACAAATTTATATGGTCAAATTTACTTGCATTTTTATTAATTATATTTTTTCGATCTGTTTGAAATGCAACAATTACATAACGTGGTTTTTCCAATTGTTTTGTTGACATAACAGTCCAGGAGTGTTGTTGGGTTTTTTGCAATTGTGGATTTTCACACAGTTCCCATGATCTAAACGCTATTTCCAACTCTATTGAATTGTTCATATATTTGATTAGTTTCAATCGTTCAGCGTCGGCAACTTTAATATATGGTATTTTCCATACAATTTTATAAATGGTCAAAACCACTTTTTCCGTTGTGTTTGTATTATAGATTGCATTATCATCCGTGTTTGATCTCAATAGAATCAATTCATGTCTCAAATTAATTATGATCTTCTTAAAGTCCTCAGCAAAGCCGATCACTCTATTTAGGGGAATGCAAACATTAAAATTTCCATCCTTATTACTTGGTGTGAAGGCGCATTCATTGTTCGATGTATACCATCCAGCATTTTCCAATAGTTTACTCTCATTCTCATTTATGGAGACATAAGATTTGAGTGTTGATGTAATGCCCGGATTTCTTGTTCTATCCACAACTTTGCCTCCAATTTCATAGCGAATCTCTTCGAAAAGGTGCAGTGCAAAATTATTTACCAATTTGGCCGTTCTAGACACTGCTCCCTTGTCATCCAATAAAGTGCCCTCAATGTAAATGGAACTTTGAGATGGTAGTGTATAGACATCGGTTTGCTGTATTGGTATTCGTATTTCATCGTTATTTTTAAATGATGAATTTATGTATGGTTGATGAGAGTGTTTCTCGTAACTGGTCAATGAATTGTCAAATAAGACAGTTTCTTCAACATTTAAAATGTCACTCATTTTTTTTTTCTGACTGTCTTTGGCTAATAGTTCAATAGTTTTTTTTTCTCACTTTTTTACTTTAAATCCTAAAGACTTTAAAAATTGTATATTTTCTCGTGTTAATCGTTTGACCTCTTGACTTGGAATAACTGTAGATTGTTTAATGATTTGATTATTATATGATGCTCTATTATTATTAGATTTTTTCTTCCTGTCACCACTAATACCACAAGCTTTGTATTTTATTACCATGTTTTTTTTTTGTTTAAAATTATTTGGTGTTTATTTTTTTTTTAAATGTAGTTTTATTGATATTTCTTCTCCACGAAAATCGATTAGTTTTCCGTTCTGATCAACTATACGAATAGTGACATTATAAATTTCCGATGTATTAATTGGTAAATATATAACATTTTGAGGGGTCTCATTGATTTTGAATCCGGGCGGTACTGTGGGGAAAAAATCATAGATAATGTGACTTGGTACACCATTATCATATGATCCCTCACTAATGCTACATAGCACTCGTATAGTGTTCACATTAAATATACTTATGGGTTTTGTGGAAATGTGTCTTTTGTTGGCGTACAACAGTACATTCTCAAATCCCAATAGTGATGATATCGAATTCGGTTTTCTAAAGTCTATATTGTGACTGCACTTGATTTCCGTTTGTAGTGTATTAACATTTCCATGAATTGATAGAAAACAATTAAATGTGGGATGTTTAATTTTTAATTCTTGTATGGACTTTTGTAAAAATTGCACTATATCGCGGATTTCATATGAACCTGTTGGAATTTTAATATCATGTCCACCCACACTGAACACATTATTTGTGTCATCTATGTTTGGTATTGAATTGAATACCTTGAAACTAGTTAATCCCAACACATAGTCATCATAATTTTCCAATTGAATCGGTGGATAATGGTGAATCGTTATTTCCGATTGTTTACTATCAAATAGCAACAAACTCATAATTATTATTATTATTACCTATACCATTACAATTTTTTTTGTACACTAAACACATTCATTACATATTATAACTTTTATATAGGAATTGAAGACATAAATGACCACAGTTTACTGCATTGTTCTTTTGATAACGTTTATGATTGTATTTTATCACAACAGCCGTCGGCTTTTTTGTTTTAATGTTTTTTTTTGGTTTGTCCACTTTGAAAATAATGAACCAACTCAAGTGGTGGTTTAAGATTTCCATAACTGTCAAAATAGTAAACCAAAGAGTCTTTTTTAACATAAGCAACCCAATGTTCTCCTGGTCCTTTATCTGAACCCGTATTTATTACACCCGATTCATTTACATTAATCTTATGTGGTAATTTATCGCGCATAAATACACCACGAAAGTGTGGAATATTTTTCGAGTATTTCATAATGTCATAATTGGTTAGGGGACGAGCCGGTAAGTTTTTAATTAGTTTTTTGAATAGGGTCTTATGTATAGGCCTAAACCACGTTTATATGGTCCCATATAGAGACCCTGCCCTTGGGCATTTTTTCCAATAGCAATAGCCTCCATTTTTTCATTATGTCGTTTCGATTCCTCTAGATTTTTCTGTGCTTGTTTCGCCTTTTGAATTGCCGAATAGACACCCGAACCGCCACCAATCAATGATCCCAATGCACCTAATCCAGCCAGAAGAAGTGGTAAAAATCCACCAGATTTCCTAGCAGTAGGTATTGGAATTACACGGGGAATAGTTGATTTTTTAACTCTTCCAAATATATTGCGAAGATTTCCTCTCTTGCTTCTCTTTCGTGCCATTCTCATGGCCGTTGAAAAGGATATTGCTTTTCCCATTTTCATTCTTGATCCACGACCTGTTTTTCTTCTACTTCCACCTATTTTTATCCTCCTCCTCCTCCTTCTCCTCCTACTCGTACGGCTATGATGTCCCATGCCTGTTAATAATTTTCCCTTCATGGCACCAGTAACGGCTAAGGCAGCGGCTTTTTCACCAAATCCCGCGTCTCCCGCTTTTAACCGTTCAAATGCTTTCTGTGCCAACACTTGATCAGCCTTGTGTCGTTCAGATAAGTCGTTACTTTGAGAATATGCTATATCATGTACTCTACACGCTGCATCCAATGCATTCACACCCTTATCACCTCTCGCTAGGCGTTTTTGCAATTTAGTACCAGGGCCACAGAATTGATAGCCCGGAATATGTAATTCAATTGGTAATTTATTTATCAATTTATTTAAGATACCGCTTCCTTTCCGCTCTGCAACTTTTCGTCGACTAATTGCATTCGTATAAATTACCCTCATTTTATTATATTTATATGAAATAATATAAACGATGTAAATTGAATAGCACCCTTTAGTCTTCTAAATGGTTGCATACTAATGAAATGTGTTGATTAACTCCTCAATTTATATATAACGACCCACCCCCGCGTGCGTACACACTAACACACACACATAAAAGGTTGAAAACCATAAAATTTTTTAAAACAAAGTGTGTTTTTTATTTTTCGAAATAAAAATGCGTTTAATTGAACAAAAACAAAAGTTAAACATAAAGAATTATAATTGGCTTCAACAAACGAATAATGCGTGTGGATTAACGGCATCAGGTACTGGCGGTGGCGGCGGTTGTATGGGATCAAGACATGGACAATTACTTCCAAATACAATTCGTTGCATTATTGTGGGACCTTCAAATTGCGGTAAAACGAGTGTTATGCTAAATTTATTGGAGGATAAAAATGGTTTGCGATTTGAAAATGTGTACATTTATTCCAAATCTTTATATCAACCCATGTACAAGTACTTGAGGGCACTGTTAGAACCAATCAAGGGAATTGGTTACCATGAATTTAGAGATACAGATGAAATACTGTCACCAAATGATGCCAAATCCAATTCTATAATGATATTTGATGATGTGGCGTGTGGACCGCAGAGTGTGATAAGAGAGTACTTTAGTATGGGTAGACATAATCAAATCGATTCCTTTTATCTCTCGCAAAGTTATAGCAGAATTTCCAAACAATTAATACGTGACAATGTTAATCTTCTCGTTCTTTTCAAGCAAGACGAGACCAATTTACGACATGTTTACAATGATCACGTGAACACAGACTTTGAATATGATAAATTCATTAAATTGTGTAGATTTTGTTGGAACAATGACAAATATGGTTTTTTAGTTATATCAAAAGATGATGATATAGCAAAGGGACGCTACAGAAAGGGATTCGATCACTTTCTATTAACATGAAACAAAAAAAAAACGAAAAACCCCATATATGTATATATATAATTTTAATACATTCACTTTATTTCATCAGTTTTACAAATACCGTTCTCGGGGAGAAAACACACCCATCACATGATGATGGATTCAAAGGTGGTAAAAGAACTAATTAAGGCTAGAAAAATTGTAAAAGCCAAATTGGATGCCTTAAAATCGGAACAGTTCTCCACACAAGAAAACCTTGCACAAAGTTATTTGCCCTTGATGAATATATTACCCAAAGCATTACTAAAAAACGAACAGAAAAAAAATAAAGTGAAAAAAGAGGAGGAGCCGGATGAGGAAAAACCATTACCAGATGAAGAAGATATTCATCATGATGTAAAAAAGACCATAAAAAAGACTAGAAAACGTCAAAGTACTAATTTCGGTACTCAAACAGATGAACAAGAACAAGAACGCAGTATAATTCAACAACTTTTTCCTAATACATCACATGCTGAACAGAGTTTTGTATACTATCCGCCACAGCAGCAGCAACCGCTACCGTCGGTAGAAGAAAGTTATTTTTTCGATGATTCAATACAGGATTTGAATGCAACACAACATAGAATTCCCGATGAGACATTGATGGAATATTTGGATCAGTTCCCCGATATCCTTCAACAATACATTGTGGACAGAATGCGAAGTACCAACAATGATTTTGATACACATTATTTCACTCATGATGTGTCCACGGATGTTATGCATTTTGGTAATGGCCGTTTAAATTTCAATGATGATGCAATAACAGTAACTAATCCCGATAGATATGAAATGAAGTTTCCCCTCACTGTTGGAATGATTGAATTACTAATGAAAACCATACCTGATGATAATAAGATCACATCGGACGATAAGAGAAATTTCAAAGAGCTTGTAGTGTTTACTAGTGCTCACAAAAAACATTTCATGAGCGATGAACAGATTGTGGGCAATCGTGGTGATAAGTATCGCTATACCATAAAACCGCTTGTTGTGGACGTTCTGAAGAAGGAGCAAGAGCAACAGGATAGGGAAACATTAACAAAGTTACGTTTACCTACTGCTTCCTCTTCAAAACATGGATCGGGTTATGGTAAATCAGCAGCGACAGCAACAACAATAAATAATAATAATAATAAATCTGATAACAATTTATTCATGACTTATAATAAGAAGCCCATTGAATATGTTTATTGGGATTCTCCAAATGAACTTGTACAACGATTACGTTTATTAATGGCATCCCAGGCGGCTGGTAATAATTCTCATGTAAATGAAATAAATTCCATTATTGAGGAATTGCGAGAGAACAATATTATAGAATAGTTATTTTTTTTTTCTATTAATCTCTCAATATGCATGCGCAGCAGCACGTGTTTGTGTATTATCTGTATATAAGTTGGAATTTTTTCACAATACCTTCAGTCCACAAGAAAAACAAAAAATGGAAACAAGCAGCATTGCCATATTTCTATTTCTAACACTTGTGCAACGAAACGTATTATACGTTTCACAGTTGGAAAACACAAAAGGTGCATTCATTTGTTTCTTAAATTTAACAACCACACAATCAACAATTCAAAATCACACAAATTGTGACAATTGGCCTCAAAATTGGAAGAGAATGGAATTAATTACAATAAATAATGGAAAATTGGATGTAATGAAGACGGATTTAACGGAATCACAACTCGCACTCCATGAATTACGCTATAAGGTGAAAATATTTACACATGAAAATAAGTACCTTCACACACCACACTGGAATGGATTTTTCTTACACAATTCCAAGAACTGCTCCATCAGCAACAAAGGTGATATAAGTAATAATCATAATAATACGTCAAACCATAATAAGAACGATGATAATGTAATATTAAAAGAAATGGAAACTCAACATGGTAAAATTAGAATGTTTATTGAAAAAGTGTTTTCTTCACAAAAAAATGTACATTCCCTTGTATTGTTATACTTAAATTTATTATTACAAATTACTGCAATATTTTTAATATATATATTTTCTACTACATGATATGAGTGGTATGGTGAAATAGCCATACTGGCATACAGTATGAATATCTAGGATAAGAAAAAAAAAAGTTGTGGTGGCAATGCCAACAATGCAACTGTCAGCTGATACGTTGTTGGGAGACGATGTGAAATATTGCCATATTCATTTCTGTCCATTTAGGAGTACTTATATTGTACAATAATATTTATATATAACTATAATAGAAAAAAAATATTAATACAATCTTTTTTGGTTTTTTTTTCTCTCTCTCTACTAACGGTCACACAGAAACAAAAACAATAGAACGATATATGTAAATTACAAAATGTGCATGTGTCAGGAAGTTTGTGCAAAAAACAAGTGAATACAGGTCACTTAATCTTTTAAAAAAATTTGCATACAATATAAGCGCCAATTTTGTTTTTTTGTTAACCGGATGCACTTCCTAACTTTTTTCCCACTCGCACACAGGTGTGTGAGAGAAAGAGAGAGAGCGCCCGGTACCGCCACCGCTCGGTGATGGTGGTCGTTCAACCCCCAATCCAATACTCCACCCACCCCACCATACACAGTACTCTCTTCCGCCTCATTAGCAGTACCCACCAACACAAAAATGCTAATTAACACCTATCAACACACTTCTATGCTCTGTCCACTCCCCCTAACCCATCCCAACAACTCCCACATTTCAACCCCACCGCCGCCGGGAACCAACACCTTGCGCCATCTATCGGACGTTTGATGTACTAGTGTGCCAGAACCCTCAAATCCCCACTACTTGTCTATGTAGTCATAACAAAATACTCCCTTTTTACAAACTAATTTAAATTCATCCTCGTTCTGTACAAAAGACTTTGTTATAATTTTTCTCTCATTTTCCAAATTTTTTGATAGGTTCCAAGCTTTCAGGCAAAAATTTGAAAGAATCTAAAAATCTTAGGGAAATGCTGCTATTGATTACATATTTTTGAAATGATATGTATTTCTCAGTTGAACTTGGAATTAGTGTGACGCCGCCTTTATCATATTCCGCTAATTCTTGAATAAAAAAGTGTGTATCATAATTGGAACTATTGTGAATAATGATTGGTAAATATTTTTGTTTTTTATATTTTAGGTTACACAATTGATGTGAGGGACCATTGTATTCTCCATTGAAATGGGTATGACCTTATACTTTAACCTCATTTTCTTTAATAGGTTCCTTACAAATGTGACATATATTACAATGCTTAAATTCGTATTCTTGATGTGTTGTTAAAAATAAAGCTTTGGGCGTTTTAACTATTTTATCGATTTCATAGGACAATGCCACCATTTCTTTAACAAACCAGCGGGGACAATCAAATCCTCTATATAATTTAAATCTGGATAGGTTCTCGTCATATAAACATTTAAAATAAAAGGCCACACTATAGGGGCGGTGATTTTGTAAAATGTCTTCCTCTACAATATTTTTCTCCAATATACTCTCAAAGTCTGCATAAACTACAAAAGGTTGTAGTTGTTGAAATTGGAAATTTTTAAATTTGAGTGTAGAATTATTTTCATCGGGTAAAGTGGTTTTACAATCATTATATTGAGAACATATTTCTATGTGTTGTTGATATTTAGAATTATTTAAAAAACAATTTAAACAAATGTCGCAAACATGTATTTTAGATCGATTACTAGTGAATCTTTGATTAGATATTAAACGAGAAAGGTCTTTTATTAAACAAAAATGATATACTTTCTTTGATTTATTGGGAAAATTGTAATCATAATCGACTTTTTTTGTTAAGGCTAAGAGGTGTATTGTTTTGTTTAAGACCGAATTATTTCTTGATATAATAATCGGGTATACCTTCTTTTTTTTATACATGTATACATTTATTCGAAGGTTATTTTTTTTTCAAATTTTTGTATTTGATCAAATGTAAAGGGGAAGGTAAAATCTTTATAGTTTAAATATTTTAATTTATGTTTATAGGAGGAAACTCTATTGGCATTATTCGTGTTGGGAAATTTTGCTGCTAAAATACTATATAAAAAACATAGAGAGTCGTTATTATGAACATTTATGATGGCTTTTTTTCTTTTTAAAAAGTTACTTAATTCAATATAAGTAGATTGTCCTAAACAAATGGGTTCATATTTATTAATATTTACCTTTAAACCAATTATACTTTCTATCGCCCATCCGCTCTCTTTTTGTTGAAAATCGTCGAGATTATTTAAAATTTTTGTTGCAATAGTTTGATATATAGTTTTGAAATCCGAATTTTTATCAATTAGATGATTTTCTACCATAAATGATTTTACCTCTTGTTTTCCGGTACTAGGCAGTACAAATTTGCCCAAAAAGACAAAGTTCACTTTCACCGGAGTTTTTTTTAATATTTTCTTAATTTTAATTTGAACACTGCGATACGCCTTATTTAGAAATAATTTTGGGTCTTTATATGATATATTTATGACCATTCCGGTTAACATTCTACTTTTAAAAATAGATTTAAGGTCTTTCCATATTAGTCTTCCATTACTTTTTGATACATCGCCTCCACCCTTTTTTTCAATGAAAATATTCTTCAATGTCTCAAGTTGTTCCTTTAATATCCCTAGGTTTGTTTCAATTTTACTTGCATTTTCGGTGCTTTTGATGTATTCACTTGAATTCACTTTTAAAAATCGGTTTATTAAATTTATCACACATTGAACTTTTTTTATGTATTTCTCACATTCTTCTTTAATTCTTATAAGAGGAATAATTTGAAATATCAACTTTATAGTTTGTGAACTTAACTCGCTTATCGTATTCATTTTTATTTCTGTAAAGATTTAGATCTTAACATCACATTATATAGGTGTATATAGGATATATATATACGTACGAGCCTATTTGTCAGCAATAGGGGGGTTTTCGAATTAAACAAAGACAGTTGTTTATATCATATTTTATTTTATATTTGTTTTCAATATGTAGGTATAATATAATATGAATTTAATAAGTTCATAATAGTTGATATAACATATTCCCATTATTTTATTATTTTCCACTTGAGCCATAATTTAAAGCTTTTCTCAAAATATTTGGTAGCACTTCTGTAGGTGATATAGATGTCTTCAATTGAGCTGTGGGTAAAATGACAATTTGAGCGAATCTTTGTCCTTCTGTCAATGTACTATCTGAATCTGCAATGAACACACTGCTGAGTTCTCCATTGTATGTTGGGTCTACCAATCCGCTTCTTAAAACACCTAACAAATTAGTTGAAGATCTGGCAATTATTATTCCGCAGTAATTTAAAGGAATTACAACTCTTTCTTTATAAAAAATCAAAATTTTTTCATTTTTTTACATATATATTCTTCTTTTACTTTTAAGTCATATCCGCTATCGCACACATAATTTTTAAATAATTTGACATTCGAAAATATTTGAGGAAGGTATCAGAATTTTGCGGTATTGTAAATTTGATTAATGGACGACTCGATATTCCTATGATCGACAGTCACAGTAGGAAGTTTAAAATATTTTGCAAAACACTCAAACATAATGTGTTGTTTTTCAATATATTCAATGGTTAATATGTCAAGACCATTATTACGTTTGATCATCATGTTCAAAATAAGCTCGTAATTTTCTTTCATAGGTAGAATTATTAAAATTTTTGATTTTTTATCGTCTAACAGACCCAATTCCGCCATTTGAGAAAAAATTGTGTCAATTTGTAATTCATGTTGGTTAAAACCGGCAAATAAATTATGAATCATATAGTATATAATGACAGCAAAGGAGGATCGATCGAATATACCAGCTTGAGTTCTATTTTTTTGCGAATACATTAGATATGCCAGTGTAGTTATTGGATTTAATGGATGAAGGAAGTCGTGCCTTTTTGTGCCTTCATCATAGTCCACTAAAGAATATGTTTAGATGATAATAAAATCAATCAAATAAAAATCTGTTTAACTTACCAAAATTTACTGGATATTCTCTTGCTAGTTGTTTTAAAACAGTAGTTTTAAAACAGCAACAAACACCATCAACAAATAATTGGGCGCTCATATTTCGGATTTATCGGCTTAGAAACAGCAATGTCAAACTGCAGAATACGTGTGCAGTTATTACCTATATATATATATATATATATATATATTCCCCTAAAATTATGTTTTTTTATTCAAAACAATACATACTTTGTAACTTGTTTCTATTATGTCATTATTGAAGACACGTGCATTAAAAATTAGTCGATTGCGTGGCCTACGATGATTAATGTCACTGCCGCTCCATATGGCCGTTGCACTTGCCCAGTTTGAGTGATTCCGACTAACCTCAAAATTCGTTTGGTAACTAGGCCCATCTAACTGAAAAATATAAACTAAAATGATCGACTTTTGTCAGAATCTGTAATGAGCTTTAAAATCATTTATGTTTTATAATTGTCCAGTTTGATGACCAACAGATAGAGCTACTTACCGGACGAAATTTTTTGGTTATTGTGCATCAATCGTTCATTTTTGAGTTGTATTTCAATTTTTCAACCGCTAGGGATCGCTAGTTACCGAACGAAATTTTAAGGTTATTCGGAATCAATTTCAACAATGAAATTTAGGCGAGTGCAACGGCCATATGGAGCGGCAGTGACATTAATCATCGTAGGCCACGGTCGATTGAATGCTAATATTTATTATACATATTTATATTTTCATGAATATTTAATTTCTTTGTGAGATCATTTAATTTACGGTGCAATTTACAAATACTAAGCGTAAACAGTTTACGTTGTTTTAAATTAAGACATATATATATACTTGGGTGGCCTTTCTTTAGTACTCAGTTTTGAATATTTTTTTTTTGTGATCAAGATGTATTTTGTAGATATTCAAGGTTTTGAATATAAAAAGACACATCCGTTTTATATAAAAGAAATCTCAATTATAACAGACAATGACGAACTTATTCATCAATTTGTCAAAATGCCAACAAAAAAACTATGATTTGTCCGACAAAGAACGAGCCCATAATTTTTTTTTGACAAAAACATTACATGGAATAGAGTGGAACACCAAAAATCCCGAAATTAATTTTGAAGATATTGGATCATTTCTGGCGACGCACATCCCAAGTGATAAAATTATTTATGTGAAAGGATTAGTCAAAAAGACCATATTGAGTGATTACGTAAAAAATATTAATTTAGAAGATATTAACTGTCCATCTTTAAATAGTCTTAAAAATGGTAAAATAAATTTATTCCACTGTGGAAAACATTTATTTAATAATTTAAATTGCTCAATGCAAAATGTTAAACTATGTAAAAATTGGTTCTCAAATATAAACAAATAAAATCAGATTATTTACTTAAATATAGATTTTTAATTATCTCAATTCATTTTTAACATGACGCTCGACAAGTTCGGTCGGCATATAGTAGGAAATATCTTAATGATCATAGAAAATCACTCCCCAATAAACAAAATGTGTCAACAACTTCTAATACAGCTCAACAAATTGACAGCCTAATAACGAAAAAACTTGATTTACTAAGATATGAATTCGAACAGAAATTGCAATCATTAAGTCCTGCCGGCAATTTTTTGACCCAAATTCAAAAATTAGAATCTGATTTTAATAATAAATTAGCTTCGGAATTCACTAAAAACTCCACGAAAACCTCTTTAATATCAAATGAAATAAATAGTTTAAAACAAGATTTTGAAAAAAAATACGTTCTCTTGAGGGGCATTTTATTATAAACTTAAATATTGGTCCAAATAAGGAGCCTGTAACAAATTTTCTTAGATAAAGCACGGGCGGTTACAAATATATAATACATATTGCTGAGTGTGAATTATTATTGGTGAAAATTAGTGAAGATATTAATAAATTTCATATTTATGTTAATGGACTACATGTACCTTCTATTATTCGAAAAAAATTGAAAAAAAATGATATAATTAATATAAAAGACGCAACAAATACTGTGAAGAATACGGTTCGTGTAATTTTTTTTGTAAAGTACCCAGTTTATGTGTAGTGAAATTAATTCATAAATAAAAACAATCTGCTTTATTATTTACAAATAAATTATCTTCTTGAAAAACATTTGCATTTTTTTTTCAAATTATCATATTGCAATTACCTATACCTATACGTGTACAAATATTATTGATAATCTGTGTAACTTTCCGTGAGATTTAGAATTAATTAAATATTACATATTCTTGAAACAACAAAAGGATTTGTTTTTCAATTTGAAAATTGTATTTCCCTACACGTATACATGAATTATTGATATAATAGAAGATTTATTTGATGCACTTTGTGATCAATTAAACATGCACACTCATACTAGAACAATAGTATAATTGTTTTTAATTAACAAATTGCTATTACTTACACGTATGGAAATATTTGTGTAGAGATAGAATTTAAATATTCAGAAATTAATCTTGTATTTAAATAGCAAGAATATACCTACTACTACTCACTTTCGCGTTTCTTTAGAAAATTATACACGTTTCTTTAGAATAATATGGCAGATTACGGTGATGGTATACCTCCCGAATTCCGGGTATGGGCAACGTGCCCCTACGCAATTGAACACACGGTTCCGCTGGCAAAATTAAATGAACACGTCAGAGTGTGTGATTTTTCGCCTAAAGATCCTAGGAAATGGGCCCAGCAGTGCTACTGCAAACAATGGATTCTCCCGGAGAATAAGTGGCGGCATGAGTCGGGGTGCCAAGAGCATATGGTTAAACATCTCCAGCGCCACGGGGGGTATACCCACATACCGCAACTGTGGGATTGAGGTAGGTATATAATTATATTTTTATATTTTTACCATATTTATTACTAATAACTAATATAACATTCCTTATATTTAATTTCTTTCTTTGCTTCAGATCGAACCAGCAGACATGATGCAAAATGATTTCGAGGAGTGACGACGAGCATGTTTTTATGTTTATGGAATGTAATACATCATTAATAGAATTATAAAATGTTTATATTTATAATATATTAATTATTAATCGATTTGTGTATATTGTGTTTATGTCAATTTGAGCATTACCAATAATACCCCAAACTCTCCCTTGAATTATAAAAAAAATTATAATTCAATTATCAATAGAACCCTCGTGTTCTTATTAGGTATGATGATAAAGTGTTACAAAGTGTTCTACATCGCTGGGACTAGACATTCGTCTATCTTAGTCTGAACATCGTTTCGTTTCTACATCAGCCAGCTTCAGTTCCAGTTCCAGTTCTATGTTCCAACGACAAAATACGATACGATACGATACAAAACGATAAAATTACTGTGATAAGTCATATAAGCCGTTTTAATAATATTAGTATAATAAAATATAATAAATTATTATATTATAACTCTTGTTTTGTTTTTGTTTTTTTTTGACTTCTGCAGCGAACCAAGTGCTTCATAGGAATGCGGGGCGTCACGAAGACCAACGATATCGAGCAGACCACCCGATCAAAGCGATTAGTCTGTGTTCAGAACAATGTTGTTATGCTTACTTAATGTAATGAGTCATTAGTTACCCAAATTGTAATTTGTATATATTCAATATATATTTATTGTTAATCGAGTTGTGTATACTTTGTGTTACATCCAGAGGTACCACAACCCCCCTCATTCTTGCAGGCACACGTATATAAGAAGACCAGGGATGAAAAGAGACCAGTCTTCAGAAATCACTAGATCGGTCTTTTTAATTGTTAAAAGAACGGCTCAAAAATGGCAGAAAGCGTTGATGCTTGGTTAAGTGAATTTAGTCAGTTCGATTTTGATCAAATTCGCAATTACATAGTGACGTCTGAGAATTACATTTATTCGAATCTAAACGCTCCTGATATGCCAGTTTCGGATTTGTTAAACGAAATTTTTGTTCCATGGCGAATCTTTCGTGTCGGTATATTCACCTCTTTAAATAGTGAAACTATAAAAACATGTTTTAATAACAAATTATTGTGTGATAAGCTAGTGGCCAATTTAACGTATTATTTTGAAAATAAAGAAAATATTGAATTCAAAGATTTGGTGAAATTTGTCTCAAATCAAAATGAATTTCAAATGGATGAGGAGAGTGTTTCACATCTTGAACAAATGAACCCACAACATTTATTATATTACTGCTTAATCATTTGTTCCGATTCATTGGATGAGACAAATTTTAAAAGAATATGTGAAAATTTGAATATTAACAGCATATTCGCCAATTATTACACTATGAAGCACTTCTTAGAAAAATTGTATTGTGATGCAATTTTCTATACAATGTGACGAAGTCACTAGATTTTCCGTCTTAAATCTAGTATTTTAAAATTTCAAATCTAGTTTCGCGGTTTCCAAGAACGAGTATAATGATAAGCGCAGAAACGCGAAAAAGATCAAAGGACCAGGTGCCGACTTTGCGTGGGAAGGAAGTTTCGGAAGTAGGAGAATCACCTGTGACCGATAAAAGGCCGTTGACTTGTCGAAATCGACAGTTTTATACTCATCCGTACTACCGTACTGTGAGTCGTAATAGCGATCAGCTGCGATCTACCGAAGTGTTATAAGTTTAAGTGATTTTATTTTCAATACCGGTAAGTGACTTGATTCTGGGTGGTAGTTGTATGAGAGAGAGAGACGCGGTTTTAAGGAGAGTAAATAATTTGACTGTTTGAAAGTAGAGTACGATCCGTTCCTTGTGGTGTAACTGTCGGTGAGACCCCCTATTTACCGCCGGCTGTTGCATCTCCGTCTAAAGTGTGCTGTCTGTGAACGTTCATCAGTGCGACCCCCTATTTACCGCTGGTGAACGCGTTCTATCTGTAATCTGTGCCGTTTCTATGTGCAATTGTCAGTGTGACCCCCTATTGACCGCTGGCAATTGCTTCCATAAGTGTTTTCTGTGCCGTTTCTATGTGCGGTTGTCAGTGTGACCCCCTATTTACCGCTGACAATCGCTTCCCTGATTGTTCTCTGTGCCGTCACCTTGTGCAATTATTGGTGTGACCCCCTATTTACCGCCAATAGATTGCATTCCACCCCCGTTCTGTGTGTAAATGCTGCGAGTGACTGTGGTACCGATTTCAGTCAAATTTTGTAATTATCCCGTACTGTTAGAGTTAAGGAATTTACTCTCTCTCTGTAACTTGCCGCTTAGTTTGTCGCTTTTTGCTTCGCTGGGTTATTTTCTGTGCATTGGTGTTTGCATTTCGCTCGCTAAAATCGCACCGTATTTGTTCTATCATTCACTCCGCTTTGCACGTTCATTGTAATAATTGTTTAACCCGCCGAATTTTAATTTTAACTGCTTGACCGTTTTGCTAGTACTTTTTGCCTGTACATATAATTGTAGTATTATTTATTATCTACCGTAATTAATCGCTTGGCTTTCTGTTCTTGGTTTATGTTTAAATAATTAATAGTAATATTTTCATTTTTCCTAATATAACCGAATCTAGGTGATTTTTAGACTTGGTACTTAAAGTATTAAAAAATTCTAGGTAATTGTACCTGGAATAATTGTTCATTAAAATAAAATTAAATAAACTAGAACTCCTGGTTTTATTATTTTCCTCCGCTGAACACCCGCGGCGGAATAGTTTCCTAATTTCCTATAAAATTTGGTGGCGCTCGAGAAAACCGACGGAAGCGCGTCACAACAAATATTCCACTATTAAAAAAATTAATTGCATACGATAATTCATTCATTTTCAATGTATGTGAGAATGATTATCACAAAGGAATATTTATGTTTTTGATAAGCACAATCGATGGAAAAATGAAAGAGGGAAGAGAAGAACCGAATTCGAATTTGGAACAAGTTTCGCTACATATTGAAGATTACAAAGACACTTTAAATTTTGTTTAAACAAATCTTATGTATGTTATTTATTAGATAATATTTATTTATAGTATATCTGTATTTTTATTGTACATTTAATTACAAACAGAATGTGATTCATTAACATCAAAAGTAAAATTTATTAATTCCATATATTTGTTTTGATTAAAGTTCATTGAAGCAATAGAAAAGTGTTTCTTTAGACGAAAACAATAATTAGAGAACAACTTTCGCTTTCAAGGTGAGGATCGGATGCCGACACTTAATATTCCGTGCCACAGTTATGTAATGTGTCGTCATCTAATACATGTAAATTCTCACAATTGTCTATACATACGTAAAAAAGATGACGAATGCACACGTGTAGTGAGCATCATTTAATTTGATATTCATTTAACATCTGAATAACGGTATTTTTTTTATAATTGCAAGTGCATTTCCTATACCTACACGTGTCATATTAATTGATATTCATTTAACCTTTGCAAATATTATTTTCAGTATTTAACTAATAACGCCATCTATTACAGATTGCTCAAACTTTATTTTCAAAATTAACAGCCTTTTTGGCGAAATTTTTTTTACACAGGGGTAGATCTTCAACAGGGGAAACTTTTTTATAGAGGCTGTTTTTTTTATAGGGGTAGGGATTGGGGCTAGGGGTTGGATTTACAGCAGTAATGACCTTTTCCCTCTACTCTGGTGTAAGAAACAACATATCATATGCAGAAAATAAGATACATGGTTTGAAATTGACAGATCAATGGGTTGATGACTCATCGGGGTATGATTGTACAAGAGACCTCAACATTATAAACAGTGAAAACGTACCACGCGAAGAACTGGCAACATTTATTAACCATTACATCACCAGTTCAGATCAACCTGTTTACGTCAAAGGCGTTGCAAAAAAGGTATGGTTGGAGAAGTACCTGCATGGATGGAGCACGGTAAACAATTTGGATGATGATGTGGACTGTCCAAAGTTAAATCATTTGAAAAAGGTGTTTAAGTCATATCATTGTGGAAAACATAGTTGTAGTAACGAATTAAATTGTGCAAAGAAATAAAAGTGATTGTTATTTTTAATTATGTCTTTTTATTAATAAATTCTCCTTAAAAAAAATACATATAAAGAAATTATATTTAAATAAAAAAAACAGCTCCATTTATCATCTCTTTCATCTCTTTCTTCCTCTTCAGTTAGCGGAAGCAAATTAAATCGATATTGACTTGCCACCCTCTCCAAGATGGCCAATTCCTCCTTTTGCTCGACTTTGGTGCGGAGATACCGCACGGGAAGCGTACCAAATTTGCGCGCCAAAGTCTCACTCTTCGGTGAGTATGTGAGGAATACCAGCACACGATTTTTGTGCTCCTTTATTTTCCTCACACCAAATCTGTAAAAATGATAAAAAAAGAAACATGAAATTATAGAATAAAATAGATTAGAAATATAAAAAACTTACTGAAGTAGTTGATAAAGCACAACTTTTTAGTCGTGCACTGGAAGTTTTTGTTCGTCGTTTGAATAGACAACAATAGTTGTGGGACAGTTTGCCATGTTTTTAGAGAGAGAGTTGTTGGTTGGTTGGTTGGTGGTTGTTTGAAGTCAAACTGAATTTAGTATTTTGCAAATTTACTTTTTATACACCAAAATGATGAGACCTCACACACACTGCACAAATGCATCATACACACGCATTATTTGCGAATTATGCACATTTTTTTATTAAATCTGGTTTGAATTAGCATAAAATCTTGTAGATAATATTTTATGTATAATTTGCATTTAAATTATCTACATTGAAAGGTCGGATGTTATAAATTACATACTTGTCGCCAAATATGTAATTTATGCATTTTTATAAAATATGCATTTTATGAGTTTTTTTTTCCTATCAAATATACTATTGCAAATCTTTATTACAAGTTAAAGTTCACCGATAACAAAAAACGTCTAAAATGTGATAAATGAATGCGTCGGGCGCTGTTATCACAGTAATATCGTCACATAATTTCATCGTCATCACCTTGTGTGTGTGTGTGTGTGTGTGTGTGTGTGTGTGTGTAATCTCTCTCGGGGGAGGTCACATATTAAACATATTAAATTATCTATCAAGTTCAGTTCAAACACACATAGGTAAAATTTTGCAAAATTTGTAGAATTCTTTTACAATCTGTACATATACAGGATGATTCATTTTTCTTTAATTGTGTGTCTAAAACCTGAAATTTTTTTCCCAGAAGAAAAGGGAACAGACTGAAAATATTATTTATAGTCATTAATGTGAAAAAAATAAGTATGGTGTGTGGGTTAGTGGGTGTGACGATGTTGGTTGCATTGGTCGAAAATTGATTTCAAAAGTCAAATGCAGCAGTCACCCTGATTCTAATTTATAATTTTTTTCTCCTGACATGTGTGCGATGACACCTTTTTTTAGGAACTATAAATAAAACTGCAATTTTTCAATGGAAAATCATCAGTACCTTAGTTGTTGTCTTATTGAATCGACACAAAAGTGTTTTTAGAACAAAGAAAAAGAAGAAGATGAATTTCAACATGAATGGCGGTGGCAGCAGCAGCGGCAACGGCAGTGGTGACAAAGGTGACAAAGGTGGCAGAGTTAGTGGCTTTGATAACAACAACAGCCAAAAAACTATAGATCAGTTTTCCACTGAAACTGTAAAAAAAATATTTCTGGTGAGTAGATTATTAAAAACTAAAGAAGACTATCGAAATCAGATTGGCTCATTGAAAAAAAGCATTTGCTTATTAAGAAAAAGTTTAAAGAAAAAAGTGAGTATGAGTAGCTATAGTGGAGTAGAATCCAATTATGCCATTTTACGATATTATTTGGAGAAGTTAAAATGCGAATTAAAAAGTATAGAAAAAAATGGTCAGCGGCGAAATTTAATTTGTTTGGATGGTGCATCTTGTTTTAAAGGAAGAATTAAGACATGCACTATAAATAATTTAAGATTTAAGGAGCCAAAAGAATTTCTATTGAAATGTGAAAGAATATTTTCACATCGAGTTAAAAAAGAACTTCAAACTCAAACATTGCTAAAGTGCAATTTAGATTTTACTGCTCTCTTTATAAAACCACAAAATTTGGAGACATCTGTCAAACACTTTACAACAAAGAACAATATAATTGATATAAATACAAATTTAAAAATTTGGTTTCGAGCAAATGCAATGGATCACATTTTAAACAAATTAGGAGTTTAGTGAACGTGACATGGGGTTTATTGGAAATTTGGTATCTAAAAGTAAATTTAAATTTTTACAACCCAATAAGGTCAGGTTCATATGTTGATTTACCTGAATTTGTAAAACATACAAAAAGTGTAATAAATATTAAGAACACCGATGATTATTGCATTTTATGGAGTTGTGTAAGCGCTCTTTATCCCGCACCATCACATAAAAAACCACAACGAACATCATCTTATCCACATTTCAAAGATGTATTAAAATAAGATGGCATCAAATTTCCCATCAAATTAAAGGATATACGCAAGTTGGAAAAAATGAACAATTTTTCAATCAATGTATTTTGTGTGGATGATGAAACTAAGGAAATATTACCATTGTTGTTGAGCACGAGGAATTATGGTAAAGAAATCAATTTATTAATGGTACAATTTACAGCACAACAACAACAAATTAAAAGTTACACCAACAAGCATGAAAACCGATTTCATTTTGCACATATGAAAAGTATTAGTCGTTTATTGTGTAAACAAGTGGGAAATGTAAGAAATAAAAAGGTGTTTTGTGAAAGATGTTTTAATCACTTTGGCAGTGAAGAAGTATTGCAAAAACACTTGATTATTTGTCAGCAATTAAATGAAACAAAAGTAACTCTTCCCAAGGAGAATGAGAATGTGCTGTGTTTTACAAAGTGGTCCAATAAATTGATGGTTCCTTTTGTAATTTATGGTGACTTTGAATGTGTACTTTTAAAATATAAAAATGAAAAATCAACAAATAAAACACAAAAATATATAAAACATGAACCTTGTGCAATGGCATATTATTTCAAATGCAACTATGATGACAATTTATCACAATTCAAAATGAACACGGGCAAAGATTGTAATGAATGGTTTGTTTCGGAATTGGAGAAAATTGGGGAAATGGTAAATAGAATTTTTTGGTGTCCCCGACCGATGGATCCGCTTTCTGATGAGGAATATATTTCATATATTACTGCTACAACATGCCACATTTGTGACCATCCCCTAAACATTGATGTTCGCGAGAACTATACAGCAAGGGATCATTGTCATTTTACTGGTAAATTTTGACTTGTTTAAATTCATACAATTTAGACAGCCTTTATTATTTTACTGCACCCGGATTGGCATTTGATAGCATGTTAAAAATGACTGAAGTACAATTGGAACTATTAACCGATATAGATATGGTAATGTTTATAGAGAGAGGTATAAGAGGTGGAATTTCCCAATGCAGCAATCGATATGGAAAAGCAAATAATAAATATATGGGAGTGGAGAAATTTAACCCTAACGAACCAAGCACATACTTAACATATTATGATGTCAACAACTTATATGGAAGCGCAATGAGTCATGCTCTACCATATGGAGGCTTTGAATGGGTTGAAAATAAAGATTGGAATGTTGAAGAAATTTTAAGTGTTTCCGAAAATCACGAATATGGATACACTTTTGAGGTTGATATTAGATATCCAAAGGAACTCTTTGACATCCATAAAGATTTACCACTATGCCCTCAACATTTGGTTCCACCCATCAGTGGCGGTGGCAGCGGTACTAAACTCCCCAAATTATTGACCACACTGTGGGACAAGAAAAACTATATAATACATTATACAGCACTACAACAAGTTATTCAATTGGGACTGCAAGTGAAAAATGTTCATAGATGTTTAAAATTCAAACAGTCAAATTGGTTGAAAAAGTATATAGATTTGAATACGGAATTACGGAAACAAAGCAAGAATGAGTTTGAAAAAAACTTTTACAAATTAATGAATAATGCAGTGTTTGGAAAAACGATTGAGAATGTAAGAAAGTATAGAAAAGTCATCCTTGTAAGCAAATGGGAGGATAGATATGGTGCCAATTACTACATTTCTCAACCAAATTTCAAAAATTTGGAAATTTTTGGTGACGATATGGTGCTTATTGAAATGAAACCGCTAAATGTTGTATTTAATACACCAATTTTCGTGGGCATGTCTATTTTAGATATTTCAAAAACCTATCTATACAATTTTCACTATAATTATGTATTGAAAAAATTCAACAATGAACAAGTAAAATTGTTGTACACCGATACTGACAGTTTAATTTATTAATTTGCTATTGATGACATATATGAACATATAAAAGAAGACATTCACCTTTTTGACACATCCGATTATCCAATTGTTATAGAGAAAAGTTTACCTAATAGGTTGCATTAAAGCAAAACTAATCAGAAACTCAAATGTGATATTTGAAATGGCAACTTTCAGGCAAAAAGATCAGAACAAGGTAAGTAATAGAGAAAAGTTTACCTAATAGGTTGCATTAAGGCAAAACGAATCAGAAACTCAAATGTGATATTTGAAATGGCAACTTTCAGGCAAAAAGATCAGGTACAAGGTAAGTTATACAAAATAATTCACTTAATACGGTTTTACTGAGGCAAAACTAATCAGAAACTTAAATAAACTTAAACGTAATTTTTAAAAATTAAACTTCCAGGCAAACAGATCAGGATTAGGTTAAGTTTAAAAGCAGTATATTTCGGTAAAGCAAACCTAATGAGGAACTGTCGAGGCATTCCTTGGCATAATTTTCAGATAAGATTTAGGTACATTACTAGACTTGAGCTTTTAATCTAGCAAAACTGATCTGAATCTTGCCTGGATGGCCTTTAATAGAAAACATATATTATGAGATGACATCACGTACTACCGTTGTCTGTAAATTTGAGATATTATTACACCAGGTTAATATAATTAATTAATTAATAGTTAATATAACGAAAATAAAAAATAATTTTCAAAACATTGTTTTATTCAAATCATCAATCATATTTAAAAAAGAACAATTATATTCTTTGAAATTGCAACATATTTTAAAATTCTATATGTACAAAGCGATCATGAATGAAAGAAAAAACATTCATTAATGATCGCTTTGTATAAAAATAAACAAATTCAGTCATTCTAAAGTTGGATTCACGAATTATGATGGTTACGCAATAATCAAATTCATTGTTTCAACAATATTTTTGATTATTCCGTAACCATCATAATTCGTGAATCCAACTCTATTATTCTAAACTCCACACGTTTTTCAATTAGATGATTGATCAATAGTTTTATTCATCCTCTTTAATCGTTGTCCGTCCCAATCTTTGGCATTATTTATAACGCTACCAACAGCGTCATAATAGGTTTTTTCTTTAATCGGGGATAATTTTCCATTCTTTGAAAAATCGGATTTTATTACCTCTGAAAAATTTAATATTTTTTTATTTAATTTTTTTAGGCTTGAATGACTAAAAGACATACCATATATACAATTTGAGAAATTTGTATTCTTAAAAATCATTTTGTCTTTGGTCTTTTTAACAGCAGTACATTTTATTATGACTTCTCTGATTAGGAATCTTACAAAAATGCTTGTAATAGATTTATTTAATTTATGTGTTGGTTCAATTACTGGCCAAATGGCATCCATCTACAAAATGAAATTATTAAAGGTGAAAGCAATATCGTTTGGTTAACTTACAGTTTCTTCGCGTAGAGTTTCGTCTTTTAATTTTGCATCGAATTCTAAAAATTTATCAATGTTCTTGAACGGCAAATCCAAGTGATGTTGTTTAGTCGTCTTTCGTCCTGTTATTGATTCCGTTTCTTTTATTCGTTGTAAATCGATCTTAATTCCAAGAAGTTCACTTTTAATCGTTCCCAATTGAAACGATAATTTTTCGAATCCGCTATTAATGATGGATTTTAAGTCATTGATATCTATAACAATATTGTTAATTAATGGAGATCTCTGTAACAAAAGGATTTATTTTACCAAGAGAATTTGATTGTTGAATTTTAGCATTATTGTCATTCTTGCTTTTTAAAGTATCAGAGTAAATTGATGACCCTTCGGATTCCGTCTCATAATAAGATAGTGTTTTGCCTGTAAAATGTTTAAATCAATGTTTATTATAAAATAATATATTTTATTACAATTTCACTTACTCAAACTATTTTCTTCTGATGGCATATTTTGTATAACGCAGTCTTGTAATTCAGGACCGACGGTTTTATTAGAATAGTGTTCTAATAATTTTGTGTGTTTTTTTGAAATTGTCTCTTCAGTGTCTGTCGAAAAAACATATGGCTGTATAGTTAATTTTTCTAATTTGTTCAGCGCTTCTTTATATGAATCTACAATATATTTAAGTTTAATAATCCATTCTAAACTACAAAATTGTATTTTATACAAGAAATCTTACTTGTTTGTCCTCGAATGTCCACTCGATACAATTTCCAATTCTGTGGAGGTGACTGCAAATCCTTAACCAACGAATTTAGCATGGCTATGGTCGGTCTAGAAAATTCTTCTACAAATACAGAATTGTACTGTTCTACGACAGTACAATCCGCCATCTTCTTTATTGTAAATTATCCATTTACTTGGTACAATGTCTATATTTTTTTGTTCGTCATCAACGAATAACACTAACACATAAAGGCTTAGTTTATCCGCCATAATCGCAATAAATAATTTATGAATAATATGTATAGCAATTTGTGCAACAAATACCGGTAATATCAAATGTACTACGAACAGAATGAAATGCGACACAACACTAGTAAAACTTTTTTGTATTAAATAAGTGGGGACTGATTTTAACCTTGGTGGGGAACTACTTTTTTCTGTGTTGAGTAGGTACGAGATGGTACGGGTGGGAGAAATTTGCGGGAGGTTATTACAGCTGAATACAGAAAATAAAAATTATTATTCTAAAAATGCACATATTTGAAAGAAAAATTAATCAAAGCTTATATTAATTTTTTTAAAGTTATATATGCAACAATGGCATTGTAAAAACCTTCTCTTCGATAGTGAAATACACCATCTTATACAAAACGTCATTCAATGGGAATGTTTTATGTATTTTTCCAGGTTTAACTCTCCACATTTGTAGAATGTCTGAATTACATGGAAAATTTAGAATAGGCTTTTCTTTCTTCACACACATCCCGAAAACATTTATTGTATCACTTGCATTATCATTGTTATTTTTTATTTTTTCAAACGATTCGATAGTTATTATGTTTTTATACTTCAATTTTTTAATCAAAATGGTTTTAGTTTTTTCCTCCGTTTTTGAGCTCAATATCTCCAGATCTGTCTTTAACGTTCTTCCCGAATTATTTTCTTGGTTAATTGGAAGAATAAGATGCAAACGACGACATACTTGAGCTAAAGGTTTATTTCCATTTTTTAAAAGTTTTTTTATTTTGCCTAACAGGTTTTCGAATGGAAATGCAGTAAGGTTGCTTAAAGATTCTTGAAAATATTTTGCGTCATCTGCTAAGTGAATCAGTGAGTGCATGTTGAAAACATTACTTTCTAATCCATAAATACCACGAGATATCTTCAAAAATTTTTGTAATAAGAATTTGGCTTTGTCGTTAAAAATTATGGCTTTATCTGAGAATAATATACGACAAGCAACGCTTAAAAGAAGAAAGTGTTGATATTGTTTAATCGTCAAACAATTTTTCAACATAACTGGTCTACTATATAACAAAAAAAAAACGAAACTCGGTTGCTTTCCATTTATGAACATCACCAAGATCTCTGGTTGTCCGCTGGAATTCAACAGGGATTTGAGTTCGCAAAGACACTAACATGTGGGAAAGCATTGGTTTGTTTTTAAAGCTCATCTTCACGGTTTTTGATTCCAACCAAAAATCGATTAACAGTTTTTTCATAACACCTAGGAAAACTAAGTGCTTAGAATCCCAAACGGACATATTAACCATATCAATATTCGGTATTTGCAAAAGAGGCGAATCTCCAGTGTGATGCTCGGCATTTTCCTTATCACTAAATGATTTGTGAGTTCTTAATGCACAATCCATGTCAGGGTACACCATACGATTTTCTACTCTTTCCCCTTTGACCGTACAGCGTTCACACGCAAAATATCCTCCATGATTTTTAATTGCTTTCAAGAAAGATCTAGCCGGCCTATCACATATGAATGCTTTGACGCTAACTTTGAAATTAATTAAATGAATAGTTGAAACAGTACAGAAATTTTTTTTTTTTTCGGTTTCTGCCGGGAGTCGAACCCGGGACCTTTGGCTTGAGCCGCCAATGCTCTGACCGCTGAGCTACAGTCGCCGAGGATTTTTCTGTACAGCTGCCTTATTGTTTCTTCAACTATGAAATTTGACGAAATGTCACTTTATTCCTTTAAGTTTCAAAACTCGCGGCATTAACATTTCCCGTGTCAGGCACTGAACGTTAAGTTCTAATCTAGCAATGCTAGTAGAGGAGAATTCTTACAGTATGAAGCCTGCATGTATGTGTTAAATGAATAGTTGAAACAGTACAGAAAAATTTTCGGTTTCTGCCGGGAGTCGAACCCGTGACCTTTGGCTTGAGCCGCCAATGCTCTGACCGCTGAGCTACAGTCGCCGAGGATTTTTCTGTACAGCTGCCTTATTGTTTCTTCAACTATGGAATTTGACGAATTGTCACTTTATTCCTTTAAGTTTCAAAACTCGCGACATTAACATTTCCCGTGTCACGCACTGAACGTTAAGTTCTAATCTAGCAATGCTAGTAGAGGAGAATTCTTACAGTATGAAGCCTGCATGTATGTGTTAAATGAATAGTTGAAACAGTACAGAAATTAATGTTCTTTACTGATAATCCATTCTTCAGCAAAGAAATCAGTTCTTCAATAAACCGCTCTAAATATTTTACTATGTCCTTCGGTTTCGTATTACCCTTATAAGTTGCAATCGGGAATGGAGAATAACCAAATCGTTTGTGATATATTTGACACAATATAGGCCAGAATTGTATTGAGGATGACTTAAACAACGGAAGACCATCGACATTAAACAACAATTCAATTGTCTTTTCACTGTGCCATTCTGGAACAATGATGGATTGCAATTGTGTAGCTATTCCAAAATAGATAAATTCTGAGGTATTATCAAATTTTTCGATTTTGTAGTTATTTTCAGTGGTTTTTAATAGTATATTAAAGAATGAGTTTGATAAGGTGAATTTTATTGGAAGAGCGGATTTTTCGCGAATTCGCTTGCGAATTCGCGAAAAATCCGCGATCTGTTCTAGCACCGAAATAGATAAAAATGTTTTTGCACAGCCAGGAAGTTGTGGAAAAGCTCGTCTTCTTAAAATCATTAACTCATCCAGTTTATCTCGAGATATATTTGATGTTGAAGCCCATTGACGAAGTAATTCAATTTCATCTATTTGATCTAATTCTTCAGTTTCATCTGTTTCATCCGTTTTATCTACTTGTATTTCATCTAGTTCGTCTATTCCAGTTTCACAGGATTCAACATCCAATGTCTCGTTAGTACATGTTTCGATTTGTGATGAATTATTGGACACATCAAAAAAGTCATTAGAATTTGAATTTGCTAAAACACTAACCACTACTGAATTACTCGTAGATGGTTCACTGTTATTTTGATTCACCATATTTTCACAAGAATTGAGTTTTTTCAATTTTGTTCGATAACGAAAACGTTTAACGCGTAATCGTGTAGCTTCTCTTTTTCGTTTTTTATTATCCTCCATAATTAATTTAATTATCCGAGATAAGAGAGATAATTACTTAACGGCCACTAACACAATGAATTGAAATGAGTACTTTCAAATAAATCAGCAACTATTAACGGTCATTTTGAAAATGATATAAAATCCTGCTCCAGTTATAAGGTCATTGATAGAGGGCAGCCCTAAAAAGGGCTCTAATCAGGCACATCTAATTCGAAACTATCGTGGCAAGTTGGAAATGGTGACTTTCTGGAACACCGATCAGTTATAAGGTAAGTGATAGAGAAGGCAGCCCTAAATAGGGCTCTAATCAGGCACATCTAATTCGAAACTATCGTGGCAAGTTGGAAATGGTGACTTTCTGGAACACTGATCAGTTATAAGGTAAGTGATAGAGAAGGCAGCCCTAAAAAAGGCCCTAATCAGGCACTTCGAATCCGAAACTAACGTGGCATCTTGGAAATGGGAACTTATTAGGCAAATAGATCAGGCACAAAGCACATTACAATCATGCAATTCGTAAAACGGCTGCAGTGATACAAACTAGATCAGGAACTGTTGCCTATTTACCTAAAACGGTCGCACTAAGGCAAATACATCAGGGACGGATATGTTTGTACTTATCTAGGAGTAAAATCTGGATGATCAAATGTGTGCCTTAATAAATAATGCGGATATGAAATATCGAATCAGGGCCTGTTCAAGACCATGTAAGTTTGCCTTTATAGGAAATACTTGTTAACAACTGATCCGGCCCATGTACATTTTAAGGCATGCCTTAAAAAAATTCCGGTCGGGAACCTCATCCCTATATTGCTATGAAACAATGTTTGAGTCACCGGGTAATTAGTAATACATATTGAATTTATTAATTTATTTTTTTTTTCTTTTCTTTTTAGTCAAACAAAGCAATGGGTATAGATATTAAGAATTACAACACCATCATACATCCAACAGTGGGAATTTATAAAGTTTAAAAAGCACCTTTTCACCGATAACATCAATAACTGTATAAACAAATACAAGATATGGAATGATAAAATACTACACATTTATTTAAATCAAGAAAAAAATGAGAATAGGGCTACTACATTCACAACAGTGTTGATGGAGAGGAATAGACGGAAAATGACATTTAAAAAAGACTATGATGTTAAGATGGTTGTGGTGAATGTGGTGGAATATGAATATACTTTGTAACATAGATATAAATTTATTATTTATTCGATAAATACATATGTACATTTTTAACTAATTATATACATGTTTTTTTATTTACTACTCTTCCTTTTGTAACCATATTGTTAGGCGTCTGCAATGTTGACAATATGACATTTTTCGTTTTTTCGGTTGACACATGTTACTTGGAAATGTTGAAGAATATTTTTGGTCTATGTAAATTGTATTGGTTTGTTGGAAACAACCTAACAACCAGAACATACATATGAAATATATGTACTTGTGAATGAATAGATATACTTCCTTGTTGATCGTTTTGTTGGTAGCTTATTTAGACTAGTTTCGATATAATATCATCTTCAGTAAATAACTACAATAAAGTGCATATAATTACAATTAAATTTTTACATGTATTTTTTGTTTGCTTACTTGTCAGTTGTTTTAAAACTTAAAATAAACATTTATACACATATTAAAATTATAAAGCACAAACGTTATAAATAAGACGAACGAACAAATAACACACAATAAAAATAAATCTCAAAATCTATCAATCCTAGGTATAGGGTATGCTTATACCATTCGATTCAGAATTAAATTCTCTATTGAACAAGACAAAAAAATACAGGGTGTTCCATTTGAAATAAAAAAGTTATTCTACTTTAAAGTTGCTGCAAATGTAACTGGTTATAACAACACCCTGTATAATTAGAAATATAAAACCAATTAGGCAGTATTGTAGCTAAGCTTTCTGACTACCTTCAGCCCAAATTTCAGCTTAAGAACTCTATTCTGACTCATGTTACAAATTTTTTAGTAAAACACTGCAAAAGTCAAAATTTCATCTGAAATAATTATTTTTTCAAAAACTATCAATTTTGGAGATATGGTACCATACATAAAGTCACATTAAAATTTGACAAGGAATTCAAAAATGCAATAAAAAATGGGGTGTTCCATTTAAAATAACGAAGTTAGTGTCGACTTCCGGTATAACCGGAGGGGCCACCATTTTGAAAATATTTTAGATCGATCAGCCCCTCCGGATAACTCTTATTGCCAAAATTTCAAGTCTCTAGCATTTACCGTTTTCGAGATATCTATGCCGCTCGGTTTGAAACTGAACACCCTGTATAAAGAAAAAAAAAATCCATTTCCATTCCATTTTGTTTCAGTCTTCTTCTCCCTCCTTCGGCTGGTGGACTGCTTTTCCTTCTTCCGGCTGGACTTCTTCCTCTTCTTCTTCTTCCTTTTCTAGTTCCACTATAAAATCCGATAGTCTCTGTAACAAAACAAACAAAAAAAAAACAATTATTAAAAGTAGAAAAATCCAAAAAAAAATTATAACATACCTTACAACAAGCACAGTAAATATCATGAAGGGGCTGTTTCTTCCTGTCCACCCATTGGTGGCAAGTGAGGCAAAATTCCATGTGGAGATTCCAGGATTTCAACTCCCCCGTTTCCTCGTCGATTTCTCCATAATTTCAGGAAACATGTCCTGGCCATATGGTTCATTATCATTGTTGTCGTGTTCATTGCCGCCACCGTCGTTGTCTTGTTCTTGCCGCCTTTGCTTGATTCCACGGCGGCGGCGGTGACGCTGTTGGTTTTGTTGGCCAGCACTGCTGTTTCCTAATAAAAGAAAATAGTGCAACCATTCAAAATGTATTGTTTTAATAATTCCCTTACACCATGTCGAGAATTCTCCAGTCTATTTTTTTGAGAGAATCAACTACAAAAAAATAGAAGGTGAATTCTCGACAATCGTATAAGAGAATTCCACTGCTGTTGTCGCTACTGCTGCCCAACGGTTTTTCACTCTGTCCCTAATAAAGAAAATTATAAATGTCTCACTTTTCCATACTTTTTGTATAAATAGTAAACACAGTCATGTGGTTGTTTTCCCCAGATGACTGTGCACTATTTATACAAAAAGTGTGGAAAAGTTGAAGATACTTTTAATTTCCTTTATTACCTTCTCCATTATGCAAAACTTGTTCTGTATCTCGTTTATAAATTCTTCGTTTTTCTCAATAATCGTGCCCAGGTATCGAACCAATACACAATTTTAGTTCAATCTGGGCTCGATTATTGAGAAAAAGCAAAGTATCGTAATCAATTTCAATTTTCTTTATTACCTCTATTTTCTACTACTGCTGTTGTCTCCGCCACCGCCGCTACCTGCTTCTGCTGCTCAAGCACCGATGACATTTTTGTGTTGGTTTTTCCCGCTGAAATAAAAGACCATTATAAATTTCATGAAAAAAAAAATAAAGACAATGAACAAATTACTTACTAAATGTGTGCTTCATATCGTAGTTTCCCCTATTTTTAAAGAACCATCACCACCACCGTCACCCCCACCCTCTCCACTTCCGTCCATTGTGTTATTCAGGATAACAGTCATGGAGGTCATCGGGATCATCATCATCGGGTTCCTGGGGGTGGGGGTTTATCAGCTCTCTTACAAATTCCCAGTATTCCGACTCATCATCATCCGATGGCACGTCCTGATAGAATATGGGTGGGGGTGACGTAGCAGTAGTGGTGGTTCTCATGGGGTTTGCGGCACCCAACATTCTAAAGAAATGCGTAAGCATTTCTTGCGAATCAAAAATTTCCATTAGCTTTATTGGAGACAATTCCTGCCCCCATATAGTCCTCACACCGATGTTTAGTGTGAAGGGGGGCAGCAGTGTTGACCCCGGATATGGTGAGGTCAACCGCAGAACCCTCACCAAGCTATTAAACAGCTCGCGCTCCCTTGCATCCATGTGCACCCCCACAATAGCGTGTTGGACGCTGGGGTTTGTTTGGCGGTGGGGGTGGTAGTAATTGGAGGTAGATGTGGGGCGAACTGAGGTGGCAAACGGGGCGTTTTATGTGGCAGGTTGGACGTGGAGGTTTGAATTACGTTCTCTTCTCGAAGATGTTGATGATCGAGCGTTATTGTTGGAGTTCATTGTTGGTTTTTTTTCGTTTGAAAATAAAATAGCTTAGTTTTCAAAACTGACTTTTGTCCACAAGATTGTGCACTATTTATACATCTTAATTTTTTTGTGAAGGAACTAGGTTTTGGTGGTGGTGGTGGTGGTGGTGGTGGTGACTGCGGTGTACAAAAGTCACATATTTTTCTTGACATTTTTTATTTAATTGTTTTTGAATATAAACTATCTTACAATTGCACACAAACTTTAAATATTAATTAATTTTGTACATTGTCTATTTTGTATGTAAATTACATGAACTTTTGATTTTTTTAGAAATCAATCTTTTATGCAAATCAATGTCTGTCTGTCTTACGAAAAAAATTCATTATGCACATGCAAATTCTATAACTTAATTAACAATGTCTTTTTTACTTATCCAACTATTGTGTGTGTTACCGAATCCTAACCACGTAACAAACAGTTTGTCTCCTTTTCTTCGAACAATTTTCTCGATGAATTGAATGTGCGGGTGTGCAGTTTTCTGGATTTCTTCAATGTAAAATGCCCCCTTGATGTGCCGTTTTTGTTCATCTTGCAGTAAGTAGGTTGTTGGATTTGTCAATTGAACCGTTTTAATTGTGAATACCTCATTTGACCAATTGGGTGTATATACTTTTGCAAATAATTCCCTATATTTACTAACACGCACCTTATCACCATCTTTGAATTTATTTGATGACATTGGTATTGAAATCTTTATTCTATTATACACCGTATTTATGAGATGCTTTTCATTTTTTTTCTTAGAAATTGCATCTATAGAACGCATCTTAATTGTACTATGTATGGATTTTTCATTGTAATTTTTTACAATTTCCGGTAATATGGAGTCATTTATAGTTGCCCTGATAACTAAACTCTTTCCACATATTACTTTTGAGGGTGCTATTAAAACGTTCAATTACGCTAGCTTTCATTGCACTAAAAGTGGAATAGAGATTTATTCCGAATTTTTTCATCAAATCCATAAATTCCTTATTGAAATTTCCTTATTGGTTTTACTTAATAGGATTTTCCTCATTGCATTGGCAACTTCTTTGCCAGTTTTATTTTTTACAGGCACAGCCCAAGCAAACATACTAAATACATCGATTACAGTTAAAATATACTTATAGTCCTTATTTAATCGGGCATATGGTATCATTTCCACTAAATCAGCTTGATATAAATCATTTAAACCTTTTACAATGACATGTCTTCTTTCAAATTGTTTTCTAGCTGTTTTGTGAAATTCATTGACAACTAATCTTTTCAAATCCACATCATTAGCGACAGCAGCATTGGACATTCCTTTCTTATATTTTCCCATCATAATGGTGATTATGGCACCATATCCATATACTGGATATCGAACCATAAATACTGCATGCACTATATTTGTTTTTGAATTGATTTCTTATATGGATATTCGATCTCCCATATGGAAAATTACAGATTCAATATTCGTTAATAGTTGTCCATTTAAATAAATTTCCATATTATTGAAATTACTGGATTGCTTCACAATTAATAGACGACATTCTTTCAGATGAATTTCATATTCATATTGATTTGAAAGATTTATTTTAAGATAGCCTGTTTTCGCTTGAACGGGTCCTGAGGCGCTAATATTTAACATAAAATAACAATATAAAGTTTTCAATTTCGTTTCCAACAATTGATTAATTTCATCTTGTTTTGGATGTGTGATTTACTTATAATGGTATTCACTTCGTTTGCAATATCCGTTTGCACTTCCGTCACATTCCGCGGTCTCCAAGGCACCAGATTTTTCACATCAGTTTCTATAAGGTCCTCAACGGCACTCTCATTCGGAATATGATTACTTGCAATATACCATGGCAAGAATTGTTTAATGGTATCCAATGCCATGTCATTCACTTGTTTTTCATCGACTAATTTTCGCTTCAATATAATATTTGAAACGCGTTGATTCGTTCCACACCCGTAATTATTTGTTTGGTTTTCAATAAATTTTCAATCAAATCCACACTATCTTGTGTTTTCCATGTTTTGTGTGCTGCTACTGCTCCTGTTGTTGATGATGTTTGCCACTGTTGAAATACTTTTGCAGAAAAAATTGCATCCACATCTGTATCTGTGACAAATTTTATACTTTTTAATTTGACTTCTGTTAATTTATTTACATCAGCTGTTGAGAGAGTGGTTGCTGTTGTTGTTGTAGGTGCTGTCTGAAAAACTTGATGATGTTTAAGTATTGTTCGATCAATTAAATTTTGTATTTCCGTTGGAGTTTGTATTTTACTGGAGATTAAATTATTAAGATATTATTGAGATGGAATTTGTTGTTGTATATTGAGAAATTTTAAATCAATTTTATGTTCAATATCCAATACACTTGGAAGTGCAAGTGTGGCAAATACCTTTTTCACTTTAGTTTCCACCAATTGTTGCAATTGCCGTTCCTGTTGTTGTTGGGTTGTGCCTGATGAAGGTGTACTCGCACCCACAATAACTGATTGTCCACTAATATTAAAGTCGTCGTCATCATTTTGATGGTAATAGTAATTATCTAAAGGACGACCGAACTTATCAACAGTCATTTTTGTAATAAGAAAGAAAATTATAATGTTATTTTTTTAAATACATTTTATTTATTCATATATGTTTTTTTTTGCAATAAACTCATCATGACATTATTTAAATTGTTTTCTTCACTTAACCATAAACTTAAAATAATTACATTTTCTACACTGCACTGGGATAAATTAATTACCCACGCTAAACGGGTAACGGTAAAATGTAAAATGGCTAATGGCGTTGTTCGTAGTGTGAGCAACAACAGTCCTCACAGTACTGATAGTGGTGGTACAGTGCAATGGCTAATGGCAAGCTTGAGCTTGCGCACGTGGTTTCCCATGAGCACCGTGATAATTTAAGCGATTGAGCGCGGTACATTCAAAATTTTATTTCTTTTTCGTTCGATTATTGCTAAAAATAAAATTAAAGTTTAATTTCAATAGCTATGCTGTCGTAAATGAAATAATAAAAAATATTGACGCGTTATATCATAATAAAACGATTTATTTCCTTAATTTACTTTGATGTTTTAAATATTCCACTTAATCCACATTAAAATTGTAAAATCGCTATTTTAATATAATTTTATTGAACGATTTTTTATTGATTCTCAAAAATCCAATATTAAAACTGATTAATAATTACAAATTTGTATTCACGTTGAGCAGACGTACCCTAGACGTCGGTTTAAATGTCGTCATTTTATGACGAAAAAGTCGCACATTGATGATTTCTTGGTCATATGATGTTCCCGACCAAATAAGACTAAAAAATCACGTCATTTTGACGTGTATGTGCTACCTGGGCACGAAAGTAGTATCCCAGCCGACATGGTCACGTCTTTTTGACGTCCTCGTTTGGTCATTTTTTTATCAATATGACCAAGCGGGTGACGTGAAAATGACGTGATAAAACAGGTGACGATGTCACAGACCGATGACGTCATGTTTTAAACGTGATTATGACGTCAACAAATGACAAATTTTTACCTTTATACCTTAATTATCACCAGTTTTTCACCTTATTATGACCTAATTTTAACCAATATTTCACGTAACAATAACGAGTTATTTACCTTAAATATAATAGGTTTTTCACCTAATAATGACCAAAAATAAAACAATAAATATGCACAAATTAGGTTTATTTATATGTGAAAACATTTAGTACATTAAATTCTATACCAGGTACCTATAGTATTTTAAAACAAAACGCATTCAATGCGAAATACATTGTATAAATAAAAATCATGTAAATCCAACATTTATACTACAAACATTCATGGATCCGACCATATAAGTACATTTTTTAAAATAAAACGCATTCAATGCGAAATAAAAATTCAATCTTTAAATAAAAATCAGGTAGTTCCAACACTTATACTACAAATGAAGTCTTATTACATTTTTTAAAACAAAACGCATTCAATGCGAAATAAAAATCAGGTAGTTCCAACACTTATACTACAAATGAAGTCTTATTACATTTTTTAAAAACAATAACGCATTCTAAACGCTGCTGTATAGAAGAGCTGCCACATCAGATACCTACTTGCGCAAATAAATACTTTGTATGACTCAAGTATGAAAATATAGTGAGCGCTGCTTAACAGAAAAGTAGGTAACCAGTACCGATTTTCATTTAAGGTGCAAATATTACGCTGCTTGAGATTACTTACTTTTAAGTTTACCAGCGTTCACGGTGAATTTTCACATTTAATCAAGTGAATGTATTAACGGAAACGAAACAAATTTGTCCTGATAAGGTAATACGAAACATTTAGCAGATAATTCTTCAATAGGGATTACTTCAAGTTCGGGCGATAAATTGTCAACAATAAAAATATTTAATAGTTTTACAGAATACAACCTTAGTTTTACTTAATAAATAACAATGTTTTATAAAATATGAAGAGAAAACGCAAAAAATCGAATCTTTGTAATTAATTTTTTTGTACTGTTTTGTGTAAGAAAACATATAATGTTTAGGAACAACACCGCTATGTTGCATAGAACAACTAGACAAATGTGATTTGCTTTCTTTTGTTATTTTTCAGGATGATATTTCGTGAATTCGATTTCGAATTTGAGTTAACGGTTTCAACGGTGACCTCACCAAATTTTTTAAACTTCCCAAGAAATTTTCAAAAACAAAACATGAAAAGTTATACAACGGTCCAAATTTATCCACATCGTCCTTTAAATGAATTAGCAAGTGGATGTTGTAAATTAAAAATTGAGGCCCATAAATCTTGGTACTGTGACTTACGAAAATATTTAATAGTTTATCGGCTAATTCTGTGCCCAAATCTGTACAATTTATATGTGATGCAGAAACTAAAATTGTTATAGCAACATGAAGAAGTAAAAAATGATCGTAAATAGATTTGTTAATTAAATTTTTCAGTACTACAGGGCCAGTATATAAAAGAAACGTTCTAAATTCGGTTGCTTTCCATCTTGCTAATTCATTTAAAGGACGAGGTTTTCGATTTATCTCAACCGGACAAAACTTTTTTAAATTAAAAACAATCTTTGATATTTCACAAATATTTTTACTCGACAATTTGAACGCTGATCGAGGACCTTCTGTCTGATAATGGAGAAACGCCCAGATGATGATCGTGATCTATTTGACAACGAAATGACTCATCTGTCCTTTTTTAGCTCTTAAATCATCAAATCTAATCCGCTCTAACACCCGTTTACCAACTACCTCGCATTTGTCGCAACTTGAGTATCCATTGTGACCTTTAACACACTTTAGAAAGGCCCTTGCAGGCGCATCACAGTTAAAACTATGAACTGAGAAATCAAAACTCTGACCATCAACAATTAATGGACTACACAATAGACACTCAAGTTCAGCGACAAATTCTATAAGATACAAGTCAAGAGGAGAGGGCTTACTTGTACCAGCAAAAAAACCAATAACAAATGGAGTTTTATAATTAACATTACAAAGTTGCCCCAAAATTGGCCAAAGACTCAACTGCGAACTTTTGAAAAGTGGAATTCCATCTACGTTAAATCTCAATTGAATGTTACTATCATTTATCGAATTTGTTTTTATTATTGCAATTAACGTTTTAATTAGACCTAAATGCAAATATTCGCCAGTCTCTAAAACTTCAGGAACGATATTTTTTGGGGTATTCAACCAAGTACGATAATCTAAAGGAATTTCCGAATGATAAAAATGAAGAATTTTTAAAAGTTCGGATAAAATTGTCCGAGGTATATTGTGTTTAACCGACCAATTAATTAGTTTGTCTTTCAAACTAAGATTACTAATATAATGCACAGATAAAGAGTTTAAATTTTCGTCGATCGTAATAGAATTGAATATTGCACAATTGTTTTTATCGCAACCATCATCTGAGCGTTTCTCAACATTATCGATACTATTGAAATCATAAGTTTCCGATACATCACTTAAATTATCACAGTTATTGTTACTAATTATTGAACTTACAGTAGGACGGGTTGGATTTAACTCTTGCAAGACTAGTTCGGTAGATGCGGCAGCTCTTCTGTACATTTGGCGAACAGACGCGTCGCGGTAGATTCATTTTTCAGGTCGCTTATTCTTCGATTCCTTTCTCTGCCTAGCGTGTTTTAACCACACTTTTATTTGCGCTTCCAATTCCTTTTCTTTTGAATTGTTTCCAGAACTCTCCTTTACAGCAACTGAAATTGAATTGATGACATTAAAATAAAGTTAAAATGAAGCATAAAATATTCTTACATATTATCAGTTGTTTAAGTTTTAAGTCGTTAAAGGACTTTTTGTTGCTTCTTTTTCCAAAGAAACTATAAAAGCATGCAACTTCATCCGTTAGTAAAAATCGTAAGGCATTATTAACTTTATTGACCACCTCCAATCGTGGAAAAATATCGAACCTGCAAAATAATTTCTCAAGTTACCATAATAATTTGAATTCGATGAAAAAAAAACCAAGCTAATAAAGTTGTTCTCCTCTTGTATGTATTTCTCTAAAATATCAGCTTCTTCTTCAGTTTTCAGTGGTAAACTCACTGGTATTGTTGGTAACATACATGATAGTCGAGGTTGCGATTCTTTTTCCATCAATAATCCTAAAATTTGATTATTTTGCTCTTGTACAAAATTTAGTTGTTTTGGGATTTTAACTTGTAGCGCTGAAAACAATATAAATAAGCTGAAACAATTAATTTTGAATATAAAATTCCCGATCTTACCAAAGAGTTTTTCAATTTTTTCATCAACGGGTTTCAAAGTCGGCTTAGAATAAACTAAATCCGTAAATGTGTTGTCATCAAATCGTTCGTCTCGAATTACAGGAACAGCAGAATTCGTTATATCATTCAGTCGAGTTCTCTCTTTCCAATTTGGTTTCGGCGGCCTGGGTAGCTCATTATATTCAATTTTGGAATCCGAATCGGTATTTTCATATCTCGGTGGCTTCTTAGCATTTCGTTTTTTCTTGCATGCATTCGATTCGTTTGGCTGTTGTCTTGTTAAATCTCTTTCTACAAACAAAAACCTGATTCCATTTATTGTTCTCGTTGGACTGTAAGACAAAGATTTTAAAACATATTAAAAAAACAGTGATGATTGAAGTATAGTAAATAAATTATTCTTACAATTTAGTTAGTAAAAAAAATGTGATAGGAAAGTAGATTAATAAATCTAATGATTTTGAGGTTAGCTAGACATATCCCCATGGTAATGTGTCAGTATAAATATAATTTACAATCCTCTTGTCATCATAGTGGGGCTCAATGCTTTTTTGGTTTGCTTCACAGTGTAAACCTCATGTTTTTTTTTCATAAAATAACATGCTGCTGAACCTCACACTCAATGTTGTTAAATAAGCATTGATAATAATTGTAAGACGTTGAAATGTTATGTTGGGACAAAAGGAGATATTAATTTGTCCAATATCGAATAATTACACCGCGATTTAATACCCTCGAATAAGTTGATCTTCTAACATATCCGTCCAGCAGTCATAGGCATGATTAGGCCGTCTAAAACAGAAATGTAAAACGTTCATGAGTATTATTATACTCCACATATACGCATCATATTCGTCACTCTGATTACTGAATGGAATTACGCCGAAACAGTATCAAATCCGTGACGTCGTACAGAATGGAATAACGCCTAAACGGTACTAACAATAATAAATAACTCATGTCTCCCGATTCTGAAGGATTTACGCCATTACAGAATCATCTATCATATAAGCCGCTACATGCATGTGCGCAACAGCCATCCACGCTGAAGGGTAAGCCGCGCGACAGCGCTTCACATGGCTTACGGAGACCAAGAATTGGGTAACCAAATACAAAACAGTAAAATAATACTCAGTGATTAACTCACCCCTAATTTTCAATACTAAAAGTGGTAATCCAAAAGTCACTGGCACAATTCACTGTACCAACACCCGTGCACGTTGATAAGACTCTTTGAACTGCCCTTTTCCTTACCACCGCATATCGGTGGAGGCAGCTTTCTCCGTTTAGGATGGGATCTATTCTAGGGGCTTGGACTCATAAATTGAATAGTAAATAACAGTCAATGTACCGAAGGTCTTCATTTATATTTATACTTTTATTATCAAAAGGAAAAGGTAGAAAACAATTAATGCTAACAAAAAAAAACATTTAATTATTTGTTGCCTATTACAAAATTTTCAAAGCTGATAAATCTCATAACTGAAGATTGGACTCCTATTACTTTTTTGTTAACGAGTGGCATATTGTAGACATTATTAACTGGATAATCGAAAGTATCAAATCTGTGAATGTCAGCTTTTATATGTTCATAAATATCGTCTACATTAAAATGATATATTACACTATCTGTGTCGGTATATAACAATTTTCCATCAATATTAAATTTCTTTTTTAAGAAATTATAATGAAAATCATAAATATATGTTTTGGATATATCCAATATCGACATACCAATATAAATGGGATTATTTTATTTTACATTCAAATTCTTCATTTCAATTATCACAAGATTATCATCAAAGACTGTATGTACAACTGTGGAAATTTGGTTATGAGCTATAAAATTTCGCTCCTTATTTACCCTCCCATTTAGAAACTAATTTAAAGTCTCTATATTTTTACACTTTCTATTGTTTTACCAAAAACAGAGTTATTCATTAATTTGAAAAAGTTTTTTTCAAACTTATTCTTACTGCTTTTCTTCATTTTAGTATTTAAATCAATGTACTTTTTTAACCAATATGATTGTTTGAATTTTAAACATCTATGAATTTTGGTTATTTGAAGACCAAGTGCAACAGCTTGTTGCAAATTTGTATGATGGATTACGTATTTATTTTTATGAAAGAGTGTTATAACCAATTTTGGTAAATCTGAATTAGACACAGGTGAGATTAAATGTTGCGCACAAAATGGTAAATCTTTATGCAATTCAAATAGATTGTTGGGATAATGAAGATCAACTTCCAGTACATAACCATACATACTCTCATCAGTAGCAGTTAAAAAGTTTTCATTATACATTTCAGTAGAAGGAAATGGTCATTACTGCTGTAAATCCAACCCCTAGCGCCAATCCCTACCCCTATAAAAAAACAGCCCCTATAAAAAAGTTTCCCCTGTTGAAGATCTACCCCTGTGTAAAAAAAATTCGCCAAAAAGGCTGTTATTTTTGAAAATAAAGTTTAAGCAATCTGTAATAGATGGCGTTATTAGTTAAATACTGAAAATAATATTTGCAAAGGTTAAATGAATATCAATTAATATGACACGTGTAGGTATAGGAAATGCACTTGCAATTATAAAAAAATACCGTTATTCAGATGTTAAATGAATATCAAATTAAATGATGCTCACTACACGTGTGCATTCGTCATCTTATTTACGTATGTATAGACAATTGTGAGAATTTACATGTATTAGATGACGACACATTACATAACTGTGGCACGGAATATTAAGTGTCGGCATCCGATCCTCACCTTGAAAGCGAAAGTTGTTCTCTAATTATTGTTTTCGTCTAAAGAAACACTTTTCTATTGCTTCAATGAACTTTAATCAAAACAAACATATGGAATTAATAAATTTTACTTTTGATGTTAATGAATCACATTATGTTTGTAATTAAATGTATAATAAAAATACACATATACTATAAATAAATATTATCTAATAAATAACATACATAAGATTTGTTTTAACAAAATTTGAAGTGTCTTTGTAATCTTCAATATGTAGCGAAACTTGTTCCAAATTCGAATTCGGTTCATCTCTTCCCTCTTTCATTTTTCCATCGATTGTGTTTATCAAAAACATAAATATTCCTTTGTGATAATCATTCTCACATACATTGAAAATGAATGAATTATCGTATGCCATTAATTTTTTTAATAGTGGAATATTTGTATAGAAAATTGCATCACAATACAATTTTTCTAAGAAGGGCTTCATAGTGTAATAATTGGCGAATATGTTGTTAATATTCAAATTTTCACATATTCTTTTAAAATTTGTCTCATCCAATGAATCGGAACAAATGATTAAGCAGTAATATAATAAATGTTGTGGGTTCATTTGTTCAAGACGTGAAACACTCTCCTCATCCATTTGAAATTCATTTGGATTTGAGACAAATTTCACCAAATCTTTGAATTCAATATTTTCTTTATTTTCAAAATAATACGTTAAATTGGCCACTAGCTTATCACACAATAATTTGTTATTAAAACATGTTTTTATAGTTTCACTATTTAAAGAGGTGAATATACCAACACGAAAGATTCGCCATGGAACAAAAATTTCGTTTAACAAATTTGAAACTGGCGTATCAGGATCGTTTAGATTCGAATAAATGTAATTCTCAGACGTCACTATGTAATTGCGAATTTGATCAAAATCGAACTGACTAAATTCACTTAACCAAGCATCAACGCTTTCTGCCATTTTTCACCTGTTCTTTTTACAATTAAAAAGACTAATCTATTGATTTTTAAAGACTGCTCTTCTTTCAACTCTAGCCCTCTTATATACCTGTGTCCTGCAAGAATAAGGGGGGTTGTGGCACCTCGGGGTGTAACAGAAAGTATACACAAATCGAATAACAATAAATATATATTTAAAATAAACAAATTACAATTTGGGTAACTAATGACAAACACAGACTAATCGTTCTGACCGGGTGGTCTGCCCGATATCGTCGACATTCTGTCTCGGCACCTTTCAAGTGGGAAGCAGCCGTCTATTGACCTAGCGAATTAAATTGGGGTGCAACAAAATTGGCAACACTTTATTATGAACAATAAAACCAAAGAGTGTGAGAGAGAGACAATATTCTGTTAGAGAGAAGACTATCGTTTTAGAACAAATAAGGCCGACCTTTGCTACAGCTGATTATATGTGAATATTTCAAAACCGAATGTAACAACCAATCACAGCATATTTTTCAAAGCAAATTAGCGAACTAATACGAGTCTTCCCAATGATTGTCGATTGACCCTTTTAATTCGGGTGCAACTTGGTCTCAGTCGAATTATCTATTTCCTTCCAAGTGTAGAAAAAAAACAAAAACAAAACAAAAAAGTTATAATATAATAATTTATTAATTACATATAATTTTTTTTACATTTATTTACATACAATTTTATATTTATACATTTGTGGCGGTAAATCCACAACATCGACCGGTCGGCACTGGACGCACCGCATCTGGAGGGACAACATCGGCCCATGACCAGCCGCGTCCAGATGTGGACCAAAGGAGCCGGGGCCGCGGTAGATAGTCGGCAAATGTATATTTGTATATTTTTTATTGTATATATTTTATTTGTTTATGATTCCTTGCTTTCCAATTCCCACGTTTCCGTATACCTAGTCCCTTGACGTCACCAATTATCCTCCTATATAAGCTAAAAACTTCCTTTCCGAAATCAATCACTTGTCCAGCAGTCCAGCACCTACATCTACCAGCGAATATATATTTAATCGAGAGAATAAATAGTGTTACACATAGTTCTGATCTTTTCTTCAAAAATAACCCACCAAACACACTAAAGTGGTGACCCCGACGTGATACATATTTTAAGTGTAAAAGGTGAAATTTAAGAAGAAACAAGATGCCAGATAACGCTGCCGCCGCAGAAAACAACGCCAACCACGACGCTACCATCAACAATGTGCAAGATCAGTTAAACGCCAGATTCGAATTCAACCGCGTCTCGGTCAAATTGCCATCGTTTATTGCGAGCGATCCAGAGGTATGGTTCGCTCTGGTGGACAAATGCTTCGAGAGAGCCGGCGTGACAAACGAGTCACGAAAATTTAGCGAGACTTTACAGTCTCTCGAACCACGTCATGCGATGGAAGTACGAGACATCATCCTCAACGAACCCCAGGTCGAGCCGTACACCACGCTAAAAACGAAATTAATCGAACGACTCAGCTCCACTCAAGAACAGAAGACGAGACGACTGCTGGAAGGCGAAGAATTGGGCGATCGAACACCATCGCAGTTTGTACGTCGACTTAGGTCCTTGGCTGATGCAGCGATGCCAGACACGGTCCTCAGAACACTATGGTTTGGTCGACTGCCATCACACATTCAGCCAATCATCGCAGCCAACAAGTCGATGCCGTTGGACCAAGTCGCTGAATTGGCAGACTCGATTTTGGACCTCACAAGCCACCGACCCACCGTCTCTGCGATAAACCACGATAAAGAAGCGTTCGAGTCGCAGTTTCAGCAGCTGAAAATGTCTATGGTAGAGGAACTTGCTGCTCTCAGGAGGGAAATCACGGACATGAAGAACAACCGTGGTCGCGAATATGGACAGCGATCACGTTCTCGTCAACGTTCGTCTTCGAGAGGCCGAGCGACACCAGGTGGAATGTGCTGGTACCACAGCAAGTTCGGCGCCGAGGCAAAAAGTTGTCGCCAGCCATGTAGCTTCAAGTCGGGAAACGCTGCGGGCAGTCGTTAATGGCGGCAAGCGACATGAGCCCTCAACGTACACGCCGCCTATTCGTCAACGAAAAAACGACAAATACACTACATTTGGTCGACACCGGTTCCGACGTATGCGTGTATCCACTCCACCTAGTTAGTGGACCACGAAAAATATGTAAATACGAACTGCTGGCGGCGAACGGCTCAACAATCACCACATATGGTACAATTACACTTACGCTGGACCTTGGGCTACGACGCGACTTCACATGGCGGTTTATCATAGCCAAAATGTCTAAACCGATACTTGGTGCCGACTTTCTCGCATACTACGACCTTCTGGTTCACATGAGACTGCGGAAGCTCATCGATGGAACCACCAATTTGTCGGTGATGGGCATGAACATGGCCTGTAATATCCCCAGTGTAAAGGTGGTGATGAAATCTTCGAGGTTTTGCGAATTACTGGCCAAATATGCGGACATCACGCGCCCCGACGGTGTATGTAGAAGCGCTAAACACAATACAGTGCACTACATAACCACCACTCCCGGGCCGCCAATCGCCAACAAGCCGCGGAGACTCGCTCCGGACAAGTTCCAAGCAGCCCGGAGAGAGTTTGACAATCTACTCAAACTCGGAATCGCCAGGCCATCAAAAAGTTGCTGGTCGTCACCGCTACACATGGTAGCCAAATCCGGCGATGAATGGAGACCGTGCGGCGACTACCGAATGCTGAACGCGAGAACGATCCCCGACCGATACCCAGTACGCCATATTCACGATTTCGCGTACGCATTAAGCGGGAAAAAGGTTTTTTCCACCATCGATTTGGTTAAGGCTTTTCACCAAATCCCGGTTGCCGAGAAGGACGTCCCCAAGACAGCGATCACAACGCCATTCGGACTCTTCGAATTCACCTACATGACGTTTGGACTTCGAAATGCGGCGCAGACATTTCAACGTTTCATCGACGAAGTGCTCCGAGATCTGGACTTCTGTTACGCATATATTGACGACATTCTGGTTGCGTCACGGTCCGAAGAGGAGCACAAAACACATTTGGAGACGCTCTTTAAACGTCTACGAGAGTATGGGGTTGTAATTAATCCGGCTAAATGTGTCTTTGGGCAAGAATCAGTAAAATTCTTGGGGTATCTGGTAACGTCGGATGGCATCCAACCTTTACCAGACAAGGTTGATGCAATTCGTCAATATACGCGACCAGACACGGTGAAGAAGCTGCGGAAGTTCTTGGGAATGCTGAACTTTTACAGAAGGTGCATTCCACGTGCAACGAGCACAAGCGCCATTGAACGCACTACTCCAGGGCAACGTGAAGGGCAACGTCCCAGTGCAATGGTCCGACGAGTCACAAGCAGCGTTCGAAGAATGCAAGAACAGCCTTATTCAAGCGACACTACTTCGACACCCGAAAGCGAGCGCAGAAGTAGCACTTTTCTGTGATGCATCCGACTTCACGATTGGTGCTGCACTACAACAACGTGCTGGTAATGATTGGGAACCGCTCGCGTTCTTCTCGAGAAAATTAAGCAACGCAGAGAAGAAGTATGCCGCTTACGATCGCGAATTGTTGGCAATTTACGAAGCCGTCAAGTATTTCCGTCACATGGTGGAAGGAAGGCCATTTGCGATATACACAGACCACAAGCCCATAACGTTCGCGTTCAACAAGAAAGACAGCCAGTGTAGTCCACGCCAATTTCGATACCTGGATTTCATCGGCCAGTTCTCAACAGACATACGCCACATTCCAGGTGAAGACAACATAGTGGCCGATGCGTTGTCACGAGTCGACGAAATAACACAATGTGTCAGCTTCGAAGAGATTGCGACGGCTCAAAAACACGACAGGGAGCTGGAAAGTCTCAAGGACAGTCGTACAAGCTCGTTACAGTTAAGGCTTGTGAATATGCCAGGAACAAATACGAGTGTAATCTGCGACGTCTCCACTCGATCAGCACGACCATTTGTCCCAAATCGACTACGGAAGGCCGTCTTCGAGAGTCTACATTGCTTATCACATCCAGGAGTGAAAGCAACAACAAAACTGATAACGCAACGCTACATATGGCCAAGTGTGAAGAAGGACTGTAGAGCATGGACCCAGAATTGCATGGAATGCCAGCGAGCCAAAATTACAAGACACGTCTCAACAACACCAGGCAGTTTTTCGCTAACGTCACACCGATTCGAGCACGTCCACATCGACATTATTATTATGCCGGTGTCAGAAGGGTGCAGATACTGCTTAACAATGGTGGATCGCTTTTCACGATGGCCGGAAGCGGTTCCTATGGAAAATCAAGAGGCGGAGACAGTGGCACGCACGTTTTATTCGACGTGGATCGCAAGATTTGGACCACCGTTAAGAATTACGACGGATCAAGGCAGGCAATTCGAATCACAGTTGTTTTGGAGATTGAATTGTTTGACTGGGACAGAGCGTTATAGGACAACCGCATATCACCCAGCGGCGAATGGAATGGTCGAACGTTTCCACCGACAACTAAAAGCCGCCATCAAATGCCACGGACGCACCCGGTGGACAGAAGTTCTTCCGACAGTTCTAATGGGTAAACGTGCCTCCTGGAAAGAGGACCTCGAAGCGAGTGCAGCAGAAATGTTGTATGGAGAACCGATGCGTCTACCAGGAGAATTCTTATCGCCGACACAGAAGCCACTGGACCGAGAGACCGACTTTGTAGAAGCTCTACGTCATCAAATGCAACAACTAAGACCAGTCGAGGGAACCAGACATGGACAGAAGGCAACGTTCGTGTTTAAAGACCTTGCCACAGCAAACAGCGTTTTCATTCGACGAGATGGACCAAGAGCGCCACTTCAACTCCCATACGAAGGCCCATTTAGAGTTGTGTCACGGACGGACAAGACGTTCATTGTGGACAGAAAAGGGCAGAAGATCGCGGTATCCATCGAGAGACTGAAGCCGGCTTACACAATTCAAGACCAAGACACTCCCGAAGAAGAGGGGAATGACGAAGACATCGTGGTGGTTCCAGTTCGATCGACCCCGAGGCAACCACCAGATGATGAAGAGCCCGAACAAAATGACCCTCCAGACGAGACACCACGTACGCGGTCAGGACGTCGCGTCCGCTTCCCCGATCGCTACCAAGCCGGGTACGCATAAATGCTGGAAGGGGGGTACTGTGGCGGTAAATCCACAACATCGACCGGTCGGCACTGGACGCACCGCATCTGGAGGGACAACATCGGCCCATGACCAGCCGCGTCCAGATGTGGACCAAAGGAGCCGGGGCCGCGGTAGATAGTCGGCAAATGTATATTTGTATATTTTTTATTGTATATATTTTATTTGTTTATGATTCCTTGCTTTCCAATTCCCACGTTTCCGTATACCTAGTCCCTTGACGTCACCAATTATCCTCCTATATAAGCTAAAAACTTCCTTTCCGAAATCAATCACTTGTCCAGCAGTCCAGCACCTACATCTACCAGCGAATATATATTTAATCGAGAGAATAAATAGTGTTACACATAGTTCTGATCTTTTCTTCAAAAATAACCCACCAAACACACTAAACATTTATACATATTTATATACAATTTAAATATATTTAATACCTATCTATTATACAAATAATATTCCTATATCCATAATTTTTGATTCAGTCTGCTGCCCCTTCGATCTGAAACAGAAATAAAAAATTAAGATTAGAAAATGTTTAAATTATCAATATAAATGTACTTACATCAGCTGTTTCCCGTCACGCCTCCTCTAAATTGCGACGATCTGCTGCTGCCCCTTCGATCTGAAATAGAAATAAAAAAATTAACATGAGAAGATGTTTTAATTATCAATATAAATGTACTTACATCATCATCTGCCCCTTCCCACTCCTGTCTCTCTCGTTCCCGTTCCTCCTCCAACCGCCGCTCTTCTTCTTCCCGCCGCTGCTGTGCCTCGACTTCTCTGGCGGCCGGACACACCAGGGAGTGCATGCCGAATCCCGAATCCCAATAAAAGATTCGTAATCTTTTGCCGCAGGGGCAGTCTTTTTCTCTGCTATTTAAACGTTCTTTTATGCGGTCTTGCACGCACCCCTCCTCAAAGAGACTTAACTTCCACCGGAAGCTGATTTCAATTTTGGTGAAGGTCCTGTTCGCAGGCTCTTCCCTCACCACGACAGAAGAGGTCAGTTGGAAACCGCTATTCCAACCGCACACGAAGAACGATTCGCCACAACGAAAACATTCACGCCGATAATTGGTTATGGCGTCTTTAATTTTTTCGCGGGCATTTAGTTCTTCGTGCTCATTTAACTCTTCCGTGAAATCAACTTCGAACACGGACACATCCGGACCGGCATACACGACTTTAACGGTTGAAGGGAAAACCGACATGTTTTTTTTATAGTAGGATTAGCAAATTGTACTATTTTTAAAACGCCAACTCTCGCTATATATAAGATTGATTTCTGAATATTTAATTTCCATCTCTACACAAATATTTCCAGACGTGTAAGTAATAGCAATTTAATAATTGAAAACAATTACCTTTGTTGTTTTATGAGAGTGTGCATGTTTAATTGATCACAAAGTGCATCCAATAAATTTTCTATTATATTAATAATGCATGTACACGTGTAGGGAAATACAATTTTCAAATTGAAAAACAAATCCTTTTGTTGTTTCAAGAATATGTAATATTTAATTAATTCTGAATCTCGCGGAAAGTTACACAAATTATCAATAATATTTGTACACGTGTAGGTATAGGTAATTGCAATATGTACACAAATATTTCCATACGTGTAAGTAATAGCAATTTAATAATTGAAAACAATTGCTTTTGTTGTTTTATGAGAGTGTGCATATTTAATTGATCACAAAGTGCATCAAATAAATCTTCTATTATATCAATAATTCATGTACACGAGTAGGGAAATACAATTTTCAAATTGAAAAACAAATCCTTTTGTTGTATCAAGAATATGTAATATTTAATTAATTCTAAATCTCACGGAAAGTTACACAGATTATCAATAATATTTGTACACGTGTAGGTATAGGTAATTGCAATATGTTAATTTGAAAAAAATGCAAATGTTTTTCAATAAGATAATTTATTTGTAAATAATAAAGCAGATTGTTTTTATTTATGAATTAATTTCACTACACATAAACTGGGTACTTTACAAAAAAAATTACACGAACCGTATTCTTCACAGTATTTGTTGCGTCTTTTATATTAATTAATCATTTTTTTTCAATTTTTTTCCAATAATAGAAGGTACATGTACTCCATTAACATAAATATGAAATTTATTAATATCTTCACTAATTTTCACCAATAATAATTCACACTCAGCAATATGTATTATATATTTGTAACCGCCCGTGCTTAATCTAAGAAAATTTGTTACAAGCTCCTTATTTGGACCAATATTTAAGTTTATAATAAAATGCCCCTCAAGAGAGCGTAATTTTTTTTCAAAATCTTGTTTTAAACTATTTATTTCATTTGATATTAAAGAAGTTTTCGTGGAGTTTTTAGTGAATTCCGAAGCTAATTTATTATTAAAATCAGATTCTAATTTTTGAATTTGGCTCAAAAGATTGCCGGCAGGACTTAATGATTGCAATTTCTGTTCGAATTCATATCTTAGTAAATCAAGTTTTTTCGTTATTAGGCTGTCAATTTGTTGAGCTATATTAGAAGTTGTTGACACATTTTGTTTATTGGGGAGTGATTTTCTATGATCATTAAGATATTTCCTTACTATATGCCGTCCGAACTTGTCGAGCGTCATGTTAAAAATGAATTGAGATAAATAAAAATCTATATTTAAGTAAATAATCTGATTTTATTTGTTTATATTTGAGAACCAATTTTTACATAGTTTAACATTTTGCATTGAACAATTTAAATTATTAAATAAATGTTTTCCACAGTGGAATAAATTTATATTACCATTTTTAAGACTATTTAAAGATGGACAGTTAATATCTTCTAAATTAATTATAATATTTTTTACGTAATCACTCAATATGGTCTTTTTGACTAATCCTTTCACATAAATAATTTTATCACTTGGGATGTGCGTCGCCAGAAATGATCCAATATCTTCAAAATTAATTTCGGGATTTTTGGTGTTCCACTCTATTCCATGTAATGTTTTTGTCAAAAAAAAATTATGGGCTCGTTCTTTGTCGGACAAATCATAGTTTTTTATTGGCATTTTGACAAATTGATGAATAAGTTCGTCATTGTCTGTTATAATTGAGATTTCTTTTATATAAAACGGATGTGTCTTTTTATATTCAAAACCTTGAATATCTACAAAATACATCTTGATCACAAAAAAAATATTCAAAACTGAGTACTAAAGAAAGGCCACCCAATTATATATATATATATATGTCATAATTTAAAACAACGTAAACTGTTTACGCTTAGTATTTGTAAATTGCACCGTAAATTAAATGATCTCACAAAGAAATTAAATATTCATGAAAATATAAATATGTATAATAAATATTAGCATTCAATCGACTAATTTTTAATGCACGTGTCTTCAATAATGACATAATAGAAACAAGTTACAAAGTATGTATTGTTTTGAATAAAAAACATGATTTTAGGGGAATATATATATATAGGTAATAACTGCACACGTATTCTGCAGTTTGAAATTGCTGTTTCTAAGCCAATAAATCCGAAATATGAGCGCCCAATTATTTGTTGATGGTGTTTGTTGCTGTTTTAAAACAACTAGCAAGAGAATATCCGGTAAATTTTGGTAAGTTAAACAGATTTTTATTTGATTGATTTTATTATCATCTAAACATATTCTTTAGTGGACTATGATGAAGACACAAAAAGGCACGACTTCCTTCATCCATTAAATCCAATAACTACACTGGCATATCTAATGTATTCGCAAAAAAATAGAACTCAAGCTGGTATATTCGATCGATCCTCCTTTGCTGTCATTATATACTATATTATTCATAATTTATTTGCCGGTTTTAACCAACACGAATTACAAATTGACACAATTTTTTCTCAAATGGCGGAATTGGGTCTGTTAGACGATAAAAAATCAAAAATTTTAATAATTCTACCTATGAAAGAAAATTACGAGCTTATTTTGAACATGATGATCAAACGTAATAATGGTCTTGACATATTAACCATTGAATATATTGAAAAACAACACATTATGTTTGAGTGTTTTGCAAAATATTTTAAACTTCCTACTGTGACTGTCGATCATAGGAATATCGAGTCGTCCATTAATCAAATTTACAATACCGCAAAATTCTTATACCTTCCTCAAATATTTTCGAATGTCAAATTATTTAAAAATTATGTGTGCGATAGCGGATATGACTTAAAAGTAAAAGAAGAATATATATGTAAAAAAAATGAAAAAATTTTGATTTTTTATAAAGAAAGAGTTGTAATTCCTTTAAATTACTGCGGAATAATAATTGCCAGATCTTCAACTAATTTGTTAGGTGTTTTGAGAAGCGGATTGGTAGACCCAACATACAATGGAGAACTCAGCAGTGTGTTCATTGCAGATTCAGATTGTACATTGACAGAAGGACAAAGATTCGCTCAAATTGTCATTTTACCAACCGCTCAATTGAAGACATCTATAACACCTACAGAAGTGCTACCAAATATTTTGAGAAAAGCTTTAAATTATGGCTCAAGTGGAAAATAATAAAATAATGGGAATATGTTATATCAACTATTATGAACTTATTAAATTCATATTATATTATACCTACATATTGAAAACAAATATAAAATAAAATATGATATAAACAACTGTCTTTGTTTAATTCGAAAACCCCCCTATTGCTGACAAATAGGCTCGTACGTATATATATATCCTATATACACCTATATAATGTGATGTTAAGATCTAAATCTTTACAGAAATAAAAATGAATACGATAAGCGAGTTAAGTTCACAAACTATAAAGTTGATATTTCAAATTATTCCTCTTATAAGAATTAAAGAAGAATGTGAGAAATACATAAAAAAAGTTCAATGTGTGATAAATTTAATAAACCGATTTTTAAAAGTGAATTCAAGTGAATACATCAAAAGCACCGAAAATGCAAGTAAAATTGAAACAAACCTAGGGATATTAAAGGAACAACTTGAGACATTGAAGAATATTTTCATTGAAAAAAAGGGTGGAGGCGATGTATCAAAAAGTAATGGAAGACTAATATGGAAAGACCTTAAATCTATTTTTAAAAGTAGAATGTTAACCGGAATGGTCATAAATATATCATATAAAGACCCAAAATTATTTCTAAATAAGGCGTATCGCAGTGTTCAAATTAAAATTAAGAAAATATTAAAAAAAACTCCGGTGAAAGTGAACTTTGTCTTTTTGGGCAAATTTGTACTGCCTAGTACCGGAAAACAAGAGGTAAAATCATTTATGGTAGAAAATCATCTAATTGATAAAAATTCGGATTTCAAAACTATATATCAAACTATTGCAACAAAAATTTTAAATAATCTCGACGATTTTCAACAAAAAGAGAGCGGATGGGCGATAGAAAGTATAATTGGTTTAAAGGTAAATATTAATAAATATGAACCCATTTGTTTAGGACAATCTACTTATATTGAATTAAGTAACTTTTTAAAAAGAAAAAAAGCCATCATAAATGTTCATAATAACGACTCTCTATGTTTTTTATATAGTATTTTAGCAGCAAAATTTCCCAACACGAATAATGCTAATAGAGTTTCCTCCTATAAACATAAATTAAAATATTTAAACTATAAAGATTTTACCTTCCCCTTTACATTTGATCAAATACCAAAATTTGAAAAAAAAAATAACCTTCGAATAAATGTATACATGTATAAAAAAAAGAAGGTATACCCGATTATTATATCAAGAAATAATTCGGTCTTAAACAAAACAATACACCTCTTAGCCTTAACAAAAAAAGTCGATTATGATTACAATTTTCCCAATAAATCAAAGAAAGTATATCATTTTTGTTTAATAAAAGACCTTTCTCGTTTAATATCTAATCAAAGATTCAGTAGTAAACGATCTAAAATACATGTTTGCGACATTTGTTTAAATTGTTTTTTAAATAATTCTAAATATCAACAACACATAGAAATATGTTCTCAATATAACGATTGTAAAACCACTTTACCCGATGAAAATAATTCTACACTCAAATTTAAAAATTTCCAATTTCAACAATTACAACCTTTTGTAGTTTATGCAGACTTTGAGAGTATATTGGAGAAAAATATTGTAGAGGAAGACATTTTACAAAATCACCGCCCCTATAGTGTGGCCTTTTATTTTAAATGTTCATATGACGAGAACCTATCCAGATTTAAATTATATAGAGGATTTGATTGTCCCCGCTGGTTTGTTAAAGAAATGGTGGCATTGTCCTATGAAATCGATAAAATAGTTAAAACGCCCAAAGCTTTATTTTTAACAACACATCAAGAATACGAATTTAAGCATTGTAATATATGTCACATTTGTAAGGAACCTATTAAAGAAAATGAGGTTAAAGTAAAAGATCATAACCATTTCAATGGAGAATACAATGGTCCCTCACATCAATTGTGTAACCTAAAATATAAAAAACAAAAATATTTACCAATCATTATTCACAATAGTTCCAATTATGATACACACTTTTTTATTCAAGAATTAGCGGAATATGATAAAGGCGGCGTCACACTAATTCCAAGTTCAACTGAGAAATACATATCATTTCAAAAATATGTAATGAATAGTAGCATTTCCCTAAGATTTTTAGATTCCTTCAAATTTTTGCCTGAAAGCTTGGACAACCTATCAAAAAATTTGGAAAATGAGAGAAAAATTATTACAAAGTCTTTTGTACAGAACGAGGATGAATTTAAATTAGTTTGTAAAAAGGGAGTATTTTGTTATGACTACATAGACAATATTGACAAACTTGATGACACCGTATTGCCCAGAATTGAATTATTCTATTCTCAATTATATGATAAGAATATTAGCGACGATGAATATAATCACGCATTAAATGTGTGGAATAAAATGAAAATAAAAAATTTGGGGGAATATATGGATTTATATCTAAAAACCGATACCTTATTGTTAGCCGATGTGTTTGAAAATTATAGAAAAACAAGCTTAAAAACATATGGATTAGACCCCGTACACTATTTGACAAACGCCTCATTTTCCTTTGATGCAATGCTCAAATATACGAAAATTCAATTAGAACTCATTGTTGATACCGATATGTATAACATGATTGAGAAAAGTTTACGAGGGGGATTAGTTCAAAGTAATTGTAAATATTCAGAGGCAAACAACAAATATATGCAAAATTATAATCCCGAAATTGAATCTACATATTTATTTTACGGTGATTTTGTTAATTTATACGGATATGTAATGACAAAACCGCTACCATACGGAGGATTTCAATGGGTGGACCCAACGTTAATAAATCTAAAAGAGTTACCAGATGAGGATTCACCATTTGGATATATTTTCGAAGTGGACATAGAGACGCCACAACAAATGTTTGATAAACACAAAGATTTACCTTTTTGTCCCGAACACGCAATTCCCCCAAACGGAAAAGAGAAAAAGTTAATAACAAGTCTTTATCCAAAGAAAAAGTATGTAATTCATTATGCATATTTAAGACAATGTTTAGAAAACAATCTAAGAGTTACTAATATTCATAGAGTTATAAAATTCAATCAATCAAGATGGATGAAAGAATTTATTGAATTAAATAGCGAGTTAAGACGGAATGCGAATAGCACTTTTGAAAAGAATTATTATAAAAACTGTACCAACTGTTTATACGGCAAATCAATACAGTCTGTTAGAAAGTATAGGGACATAAAATTGGCAACGTCTTGGGAGGGACATTTCGGGTGTCATAGGTATATTGCAATGCCGCATTTTAAACGCTCTACAATATTTTCTGAAAATTTTGTTGCAATAGAATTGAACAAACTTGAAGTTAAATTAGATAAGCCTATTTATGTTGGTTTTGCAATATTAGATATTGCAAAGGAAACACTATATAATTTTCATTATAACTTCGTTCGAGAAAATTACGGGGATTTGGCAAAATTATTATACACCGATACTGATAGCCTTATTTATGAGATAAAACATATTGATATTTATGAAGAAATGAAGAAAAATATTCATTTATTTGATACATCATCGTATGTCAAAAATAACCTGTTCAATATTCCAATAACAAAAAAAATTCCTGGAAAACTGAAGGACGAATTAAATGGGAAGATTATGACTCATTTCGTATCCCTAAGAAGCAAAATGAACATAAAAAAATCAAGGGTATTAAAGCCCAAAGTGTAAAGACAATTACTTTCGATGATTATTTAAAGGCTCTATTTAATGATCAAAGTATTAATGTTAATGAAAAACATATTAGATCGAAAAAACATAAAATTTATACAATAACAAGATCTAAAATTGCACTATGTGCACAAGACGACAAACGATATTTATTGGACAATAAAATTGACACTTTACCTTGGGGGTACCACGTGGATAACTCGGTGAGTAATAACTATTAGAATAATTAGTGGGGTATATATATTCTAGCATTTTCTTCTTTGAATTACAGTAGGTTTTGGTGTTTCTTACATTAACAACAACAACATATAATACACATATACCATTTGGTCTTAATCATCATGGCAAGCAACAACAATCTTGTCGATTTGTTAAACGGTGTTGAAAAATCATGGATAAAACTAAGTGATCTGGAAATTGGGAAGAAATACACAATTACCGGTAAGACATCTATAATGTTTTCGTAACTACACATACATTTAGAGCTAAAAAAAATTTGAATTTTAGCATTTCGATCGCAAAAAATGAAATTTGGTAACACCTTGGTGGTTACATTAGATGACAACACCGACGTTTTGTTTCCCAAGAGATATGCCCAAAAACTTGGAAATCAAACAAACACATTGAATAAAAACATTCTGGAGCAGCATATTTCATTTATTGTTGAAAATCCCGATGAGGAAGACGGGTATTTGAAATTAAAATTTGTTAGTGAATAAGTATACACATATGTATTTTACATAATATACATGAACTAATAAATGTACTTATTTCAAATAAAATATAAAAGATATTGAATAACCATATATAACACAATTGTATTATTTAAAAATTCATTTTAAATCAATTTGTACACTATGCATGTTAAAAAACAACCAATTACACTTTCCATTCAGAAACACAATGTTCTTGAGTTGACCAATAACAGTACTCGTCATTCTAGTTTATTTCCAACAGAACAAGTTAAAATGATTGTGGTGGGGAAGAGCGGTTGCGGAAAGTCAAACCTTGTTATTAATCTATTAGAACATGAAAATGGATTAAAATTTGAAAATGTGTATATTTTTTCAAAAACCCTCTTTCAACCACTGTACAGATATTTGGCGAAATTAATAGAATCAATCAAAGGTATGGGATATTATGAATATTCAGAACATGACGAAATAATTAAGCCTCTTGAAGCGAAACAAAACTCTGTTTTTATATTTGACGATATTGTGTGTGAAAATCAAAGCCCCATTAAACAATATTTTTCTATGAGACGCCATAAATTAATTGATTGCATATATTTAACACAGAGTTATGCACACACGTGTAAACACCTATTAAGAGAGAATGCCAACTTTTTAATAATATTTCCTTGTGATCGAAGAAGTCTTGAACATATATACAATGATCATGTAAATACAGACATGTCTTTTAAGCAATTTTTAAATATATGTCATTTTTGTTGGCAAGATAAATATGATTTTTTAGTTATTTCAAAGGAAAACGATTTAAATAATGGACGGTATAGAAGGGGTTTTGACAATTATATACAAATATAATAAAAAAAACGACGGTTATAAATAGATAAGTTGTTTTGCAGTACTGTTATTATTTAATTTTCCGCTTTAGTGATTGTATCGTTTTATTCATAAATATGGATAAAAAATTACCAAAAAAGCTAATTAAAGCTCGTAAAAGTGTAAAACGAAAATTTGATTTAATTAAATCTCAACGACAGGATGCTGAAACTTTTTTAGAATCAAAATATCAGCCTCTTAAGAAAATTTTAAAGGAGTCATTTGATCCTTAAACAATAAAATTAGAGGATGCTGTCAAGAAAGAAAGCGACACATATGCTGACGAATATAATATCAAGAAAGATCGCTCCTATAAATTTAGACCTAGCGATTTTCGAACGCTTTACATTGACGAGCCAAACGACAGCACAAATAATTTAGATACTACAACTATAAACGATGACCACGACGACGCGGTATTCGATGCACCGACCAAACCGAGACGAAGGTCATCTATGATGAGGACAACTCAAGCGGAGTCGTTAGATAGGAAAGGCCCCCTCGCCGACATCGCTAACATATCTGTGGTGTCACCATCAATACATTCATCAGAGCCTTCGAAAAATATATTAAAGGAAACATCATTCTTAGACCAAACAATGGAAAAAACATTTGAGCACATCCCCGATGATGAAAGTTATATTTACGATGAACCACAACTGCAGACATCACCCGACACGGTACTTAAATCACCCGAGCTGGAACAAATGACGCAAGGAGGGCTTGATGAATATTTCGAACAATTTGATCACGAATTACCTAGACATTATTTGATGGAAAGAATAAAAGATGTCAAAAACGAATATGATACTCATTACGTTCGACATGACAGAGTTTTAGAAAAACTCACTTTCGGTGATAGTGTTATGACTTTTAAAGGTAAAGATATTATAGTCAAAGATAAAATTTTTGATGGAACGGAAGGTTTATATGAATTGATATTTAAAACAAAACCTAAAAATGCATTGATTACAAACAAAGATAGGGAAGCCTTTGCAGAGTTAATACTCCTGACTAATGCAAATAAAAGAAATTTTCAAGCGAATGAACAAGTTAGTGGAAATCGAGGTGAAAAATATGTAAATACTATTAAGCCAATAATGACTTCGATCGCCACCGAAGAATTCGATAAGAATTTCCCACGCCCATCGATGCCTAGAATCTCTAGTGTGAGTGGAATTGCTCATCGGTTACGTCCTCCACATTTACGTGAGAAAAAAGGTGGGGGAATAAAAAGCAAAAGTATTTCGCTAAATAATATAATAAACGATAAATCTCAAGCAATTATGTCATATAATACTAATAGACCCCAATATGTCTATTTTAATGATGTAAATGAATTAGTTGACAGATTAAAATTATTAATTGCAAGTAAACAAAGTGGGAACAACGGCATAATCGAGAACGAAATAGAATCGATATTTGAGGAATTGCGTGAGGCTAAAGTCATTGCATAATATTATTTATAATAATAATAGCTAAAACAGAATGAACAATAAAAAAAATATAATACAAGATATTAAAAGAGACGTTGTCTTGGAAATTCACAAACCGGCCCGTAAAAATTTTACAAGGAGACAGGTGATCATGAGGGGCATTCGAGATCTTTATCAAATTGATTTAATTGAAATGAGACCATATTCGAAAATTAATAAAGGACTAAATTATATATTGGTGGTTATTGATACGTTTAGTAAATATGTATGGGCGCGAGGTGTTAAAACAAAGTCCGCAAAAGATATTGTTTCAGCATTAGCCTCAATTATTGAACCTGATAATATTCCCAAAAATATACAATCCGATTTTGGAAAAGAATTCTATAATCAACAATTTAAAAATTTAATGAATAAACATTCAATAAATCATTACTCAACTTATAGTACTAAGAAAGCCTCAATAGTGGAGCGGGTTATTCGAACAATAAAAAAATTATTATGGGTTGAGTTTAGCTATCGTGGAAATTACAAATGGCATGATATTTTGGATGGGATAATTCACAAATATAACAATACTATTCATTCAACCATAAAAATGAAACCAATTGATGTAACTAAAAAAACAGAAGGGAAACTGTTATCAACAGTGTATAATAGAATTAAATACGCAACAACAAATAATCGTTTTAAAGTTGGAGATTATGTTAGAATAAGTAAATACCGCGAATTATTTTCTAAGGGTTATAGACCATCATGGTCTAACGAAATTTTTAAAATTTATTCTGTGAAATTAACCGACCCAACAACTTATATTCTTCAAGACGAAGACGGTGAAATTATTAAAGGTGGATTTTATGAACAAGAATTACAACTAACAAAATATCATGATATTTACCTTGTAGAGAAAATATTAAGAAAAAAACAGAATGGTAGAAAACTCTATGTGAAATTTTTGGGAGTTAATAAGAGGGGGTGGATAGATAAAAAGGATTTAGTTTAGTAGTATTAGAGTAGTATTCATTTGCAATGGCTTTTCATGCAGCTGGTTTATTATTTTTAACGGCAACATTAAATTCAACATTTTACACGGCCGTACCACAGAACACAATTGACGCATTAATATGTCTCGATTATAATGGGACAAAAAACGATCTTTATCCATCATCGTGGATTCGAATGGAACAAACTAGTAGAAATAATGATTTATTGTTGTATAATGGTAGACTGCTAAGCAATGGAAGAATCTACGAAACGTCTATAAACATCAATAAAAACATATCAGTTTTGAATTATAAACCAAAATTTTTTCAAATGAACGGCTCCATGATTGAATCGGATGATTGGCATAAAATTATTATAAATGAATGTAAAGTAGATGATAAAAATTCAAATTGCGACACTGTCTGTGCATTAAATTGGAAAATTGGTTTTATACTATCAACTGTTTTATATTTTTTATCTATTGTGTTTTTAATATGCTATTACTATATATGTTTAAAATAATAACGATTATTAAACATTGTAACAATATATGTATATAAATAAAAAAACTTTTAAATTTATTTAGTAAACTTTATTACATGTTCGGGAGCGGTATACTCGACAAATTGAAAAAAAAAGAGTGGCACATTTTTAATTATAATTATTGCGGCCCCAATACTCAACTTGAGGATAGACTTGCTCGAAATAGCCAACCAATAAATAAATTGGACAATTTTTGCAAGGAGCACGATATTTTCTATTGGAAAAATAAAGATTTGACTGATAGACATAGGGCTGATAAAATTTTGGCTAAACAAGCATTGGATCGATTTAAAGCAAAAGATTCGAATTTAAAAGAAAAATTCGCTTCATTATTAGTGGCTGGTGCAATGAAAGGTAAAACTATGTTGGGTTTTGGTCACCATCAAAAATCTCGAAAGAATAAAACAATAGGTAGAGGCATCAGAAGAAAAGGTGTAAAGAAAAAATTAAGGTCAGGGATTAAAAAAATTATTGGTAAGGGTATTACTTTCAATCAGGCTGTCAAAAGAGCGAAAATAGCTTTGAAAAATCAAAAACCGAATAGCCTTGAAGATGCTGTAGCGATTGCTTTAAATGCAAATAAAAATAGAAAAGGTAAAAAGAAACCGTCTAGAATTATACCCATTCCGAAAACGGGGGGATTTATAGGGGCAATATTGCCTATATTAAGCGCAGCTTCTTTACTAGGATCTTTGGGCGGTAGTGTTGCAAACATTGTTTCATCAATAAAAAGAGCAAATGCAGCTAAAGAAAGTTTAGAGGAGAAAAAGAAACTTAACAAGAAGCTTGATTCAATTGCGATTGGAAGGGGATTATATTTAAAACCATATAAAAAGGGATATGGTGTTGCATTTAAAAAAAAATTCCATTGATATTGCCAAGACATCATTAACAAATATTGAAATACAAAATTATGTTAAAAAATTAAAAATCCCCTACTTTAGAGGCATATTTATGTTAAATAGTTTACCACCCGTTGTTAGAAAAACTGTGGAGTGTGGTATAGTCAATTTAGATAAGAGTAGTGGGGATGGAACTCATTGGGTTTCCTATATAAAAAATGGTAACTCTGTATTATATTTCGATTCCTTCGGTAATCTTCCACCACCATATATATTAGTAGATTATTTAAATAGTTCAGGACCAGTAACGATTAAATATAATTATAATAATTTTCAAAATTTAAATAAATATAATTGTGGACATTTATGCATAAGATTTTTATATAATAATATATAGTAAAATGACTACTTTTACACTCAGCGGAAATACGACAATTTTAACATCCTATTTTGACCCACCCATTGATCTGAATGGCGACGATTATGAAATCGGCTTAGTAAACTTTGAAACGTACAATTGTGTCCCGAATATAGATGACACTTGTAATTCGATAAAAATTGGTAACAATAATATAATTATACCCGAGGGGGCCTACGAATTTGATGAACTAAAAAAATTCATTGATAAAAAAATTGAAGATTTAAATAAAAATCTTACTAGAAAAATTCAATTCGATTTAGTGGCAAATACAACTACTTTAAAGTCGGAAATTTTTTGTAACTATATTGTAGATTTAAGCGAAAAAAGCTCAATCGGGAAAATGTTGGGATTTGGAAAAATTGTTATTCCTTCAAATGTTAAAACAATATCACAGAAAATCATTGACATATTTAGAATTAATGTGATGAGTGTCGAATGTAATATTGCACATGGGAATTATCATAATGGGAAGGAGAGCCACTCTATTTACAATTTTACTTTTAGTAATCCATTCGGCTTTCGAGAAACCATGGTTCAGGACAACGTTATATATTTTCCTCTAAACACTAAAAAATACATTTTATCGAATTAAAAATAGTCGACCAAAATGGGGATTTAATAAATTTACGAGGAGAAAGGGTCTCTGCAAGATTACATTTGCGTAGAAAAAATCAGCGATATTCATATTAAAATTGTGCACTATATATAGACAATAAACGATTTTATTTGCTCAGTACAAATTTGTATATTGTCTCATAATAAACAGAATTTATAGTTGATTCTTATAACAATGGTTATTAAATACAATAAATCATATATAAATAGGAATAATTTATTAAATTCGTGTAGTACTGCAAAATCTTTTAAAGGCAAAGGTTTAACAAAATCAAATGAAAAATTTTTACAATCCTCAGGATTAACTATTTTAAAAAATAATGGACGATAGCTTAAATGTATTGGAAACACCCCTCTTTGATAATTCCATAAGTAGATTAGAAAAACATTCATATTACCCTTATGCTACGAATACTTTTAACGTCAACGATGAAATTAGAATAACTGTACCCCAGTCGGAAATTTTAACTTTGCCCAGCGATTCATATATATATTTAGAGGGAACAGTTCTTCAAAATAGGGATCAAAGGCCCTCATTAACCGCCAAATTAGTAAACAATTTTGTGCCTTTTTTGTTTGAAGAAATTAGGTATGAATTAAATGGAAAAATTATTGAGTCATGTCATACGCCCGGAATAGTATCTACGGTCAAAGGTTTGCTATCATTTTCAAGTGCCGAGTCGGCCATCCTTTCAAATGCGGGCTGGAACGTAGATGATACTTGTTATTATCATCTAAATGATGGGCATTTTTCGGTGTGTGTACCTTTGAGAACATTATTAGGATTTGCGGAGGATTTCAAGAAAGTTATTGTTTTCATGAAACAAGAATTAGTTTTAATTAGAAGCAACACTAATTTAAATGCCATGTATGATGTAGGACAGGAGCCTGTAACATTAAACATTAAAAAAATTGTTTGGAGAGTTCCCATTGTTGAATTATCAGACTACAGTAAATTAAAACTTTTACAAGTAATAGACAGTGGCAGAGAATTATCTATTTTCTCACGTCAATGGAATCTATACACAATTCCGGAATTACAAATATCAAAAGATTTTGATTGGGTAGTGAAATCTTCTACCCAATTAGAAAAGCCCAGATATGTAATATTCTGTTTGTCTATTGATAAAAAGAATAATTTAAGAAAAAATATGAGCACATTTGATCATTGCAAATTGACAAATATTAAATTATTTATAAATTCGGATTGTTTCCCATATGACAATTTACATGTGGATTATGAGCATAACAATTATTCCATCATATATGAGATGTTTGCGAATTTCCAACGTTCTTATTATGATAAACAAAACCAGCCTATGGTGGATAAAAAATTATTTAAAACAATTTGTCCCTTTGTCGTGTTTGACATATCACGCCAGAAAGAATTGTTAAATTCAAACTCCTCACTTTTAGATCTGCGCATACAATTTTCATTGAAGGAAAATGCCCCACAAAATACAACCGCATATGCCTTAATTTTATCAGACCATATATATTCATATTCGCCTCTAACAAAATTAGTCAGATCTATGTAATTGTAAACGATGAACATTGTAAAAAAAACGATAAATCCAAGATCGCTTTTGTAGATGTTTTGGGTTTCAATATAAATAATACCTATTTTCTTAAGGAATTAACTATTTTAAAGTCTTGTGAATGTGGTTGTGTTTCCTGCGATAAAAAATACATAAAACATTATTTATTTGAACCGGATATAAAATTTGAATATTTAAATAATCAAATTAAAACACAAATACGTGATTGCACTAGAGAAATATGCGGCCTTAATTGGAATTGTAATGATAAACACAGAAAAGACTACTTTGACTACAAGTATTTTGTGGGAATTCTAAAAAGCGAATTAGAAAGTATGGATAAAATATTTGTCACCACCAGAGAAAAGGGACTATATCTACGACAATTTGTATTTTTATGCCCAACAGTTCTCAATATCGAAGGATATGATTTTAGTAACGAGGAAATAGGAAATTGTGGATATCACTTTATAAATAATTGTAAAAACTGTACAACCAGCATTGTATTAAAAATGCAAATTTATTATAATAACTTGTTTACGTGTTAAATTAAACCATTTTTATTGATATTTATTTGAATAAAATAAAATAAATTATTTTAGCTATTGTTTTTTTGTGGGCCCCTTTTTTTGCGAAAACAATAATTAGAGAACAACTTTCGCTTTCAAGGTGAGGATCGGATGCCGACACTTAATATTCCGTGCCACAGTTATGTAATGTGTCGTCATCTAATACATGTAAATTCTCACAATTGTCTATACATACGTAAATAAGATGACGAATGCACACGTGTAGTGAGCATCATTTAATTTGATATTCATTTAACATCTGAATAACGGTATTTTTTTATAATTGCAAGTGCATTTCCTATACCTACACGTGTCATATTAATTGATATTCATTTAACCTTTGCAAATATTATTTTCAGTATTTAACTAATAACGCCATCTATTACAGATTGCTTAAACTTTATTTTCAAAAATAACAGCCTTTTTGGCGAATTTTTTTTTACACAGGGGTAGATCTTCAACAGGGGAAACTTTTTTATAGGGGCTGTTTTTTTATAGGGGTAGGGATTGGCGCTAGGGGTTGGATTTACAGCAGTAATGACCATTTCCTTCTACTCATTTCTTCAGCAGGTATCCATTGGAATTCACTAGTGAGTAAAGCAGAACACCTAGCGGCACCATATAAATTCTTTACATCGAAATGCATTAGGTATGATGAACTCTGATTGGAATAATATTTCTCACCCATATATTTAATATTTGCTTTTCCATGTTGTGTTGAACACTGAGAAATTCCACCTCGTATACCATTTTCAAAGAAAATTATCATATTAATGTCATCTATAAGCTCTATAAGTCAAACCTGGAGCTGTATAGTATTGAAGACTGTCCAAATTATATGTTTTCAAACATAACTCGCGAAAATTTTCAAAAACATCCACAAGAGGCAAAACATCTGTTTTCAAATACAATTAAGCATATTATTGTAAAGTGGAAATATTAAAGGTAGTCCAAACCTTCTGTGCATGTTTACCATCTTCCTCTGAATATCTAAGTTTGAAATTTTACTGAAAAATGCTTGCTTAGATCTTCAAATTTTTTCTATTTATCCAAGTATTCATATGAGAAAACGCCTTTTCGTTTGAATTTTGAATCGTCATTATAGAAACTTTTAGTGACAATTTTTTCATTGTCATTCAAGTAAGATGATACATTGTCTAAGCTGTTAGACATAAATCTGAATGAATCTAAAAAACGAAAGCTAATATCTGTATTAGCAATTTCTTTGGTGAAAGAAATGTACTTATCTTTATTTAATGGAAAATAACAAGATCAAATTTTGGATCTTTATAATTTAAATTGCAAGAATTATGTGCTGCTCCTCTGTAAAAACCAGTTAAATGACAATGACCTTGCACTTTAACTTCAACATCTGTAAATAATCTTTCGCAAATTAAACATTTTTTGCTTATTTTCCTTCTCCGTTAGACGTTTCATTGGAAGAGGATTTCAAAATATATGTTGTAGTAGGTGTGCAATTTGCTTTAATTGTTTCACGAAGCAAACTTGACAGTCTTTTAGAAATATAAATTTGTGAGTCCTTATATTTTACCAAAATACTTTCAAGGTCTGCATAAATCACAAATGGAACCTTTATTTTATTTTTGAAATTTTTAAAAGTTAACTGAGTCAGTTTTTGGTAAAATAATTTTCAAGTCATGCGATTCTCTACAAATTTCAAAATGTTTATCTAGAGAATGCTGAATAGTGAAATGGTTCAGATATCTTTCACAATAAACTTCTTTTGTTAATATAAATAACTGTTTTTAATTGACAAATCCTGTTAATTTCTTAGCCTTGCTTGAAACTAAGTCTCGGTGGGCTCGGAAATCTAAGTTAGATTCCAAAATTACACCCAAGACATTTACCTGATTAACCCTAGTAAGTTGATGGTCATTAATAAAATAATTATATAGAACAGGGTTTTATAGTTACAATATTTACAATATATTTACTACATTACGTATTATGTTAATTAGTTTTTGCATTTTTAAAACAGCGGTTGTTGTACAATTTTTAAAATTGTTTTCAAAGTGATATCCACAATTTTGGATGGTTTCATCTTCAAACCCATATTTGTCTATATCGAGAATAATTGTAAGTTTTGGAATATACTGTTGCAAATATTCACTACATCCCCTATTTTTCACATACACCGTATCCATATTCAGTAATTCTTTTCTTAGAACGGTACCAAATATTTGTTGTTAAAACAAGCTTTTCTTTGTGTCTTAATACAATTCCAATTTAAACCACATATTTGTCTTGTTTAGCTTCGAGTTTCTTGTTGTACATCTTTATTTAGAAATTCAAACTTTGTATCCGGTTCAAATAAAAAATGTTTCATGTATTGTTCATTACATGTTATGCAACAACACTCACAACTTTTTAAAATACTTAATTCTTTTAGAATGAACATAATTCTTATATTAAACCGCATTATCTCAATAAAAGCAACTTTAACTTTTTCACAAACATAATTGTTAACATCTTTCATTGTGGTCGCTTATAAAGCTGACTGACTTTGCTAGTGGTGAATACGAATATATATGATCCGACAATATTATTGCATATGCCGTTGTGTGTTAGTGGACATTTTCTTTCAAAAAAAATTGAATGCGTAAATCTAATAATGACGAATTAGAATTTAATAACTCTTTTTGTCGGGACACATCAAACACAACAAGAGGTGCAATTTTTTCAAATAATTCACTACTCAATAAAGGTTCATTTGTTTTGTCAGTTCGAATTTTGGAAATTTGCGTACATGTCATATAGAATAACAAAGTTATTATTTTCAAAATCTACGTGCAAGTTGTCATATGGATAGCATTCGAAATTCAAGAATAATTTTATGTCCGTTAATTTACAATGGTCGAATGTTGTAGGATTTTTATTTAGTTGATTTTTCTTATTAGTCGATAAACAAAAAATTACATACCTAGGTTTTTCTAATTGTGTTGATGACTTAACAACCCAATCAAATTCCTTAGATGATTGTAATTCTGGTATAGTATAAAGATTCTATTGTCGTGAAAATATGTTTAATTCTCTTCCACTATCAATAATTTTATAAAGTTGTAATTTACTATAATCAGCAAGTTCAACAATAGGTACTCTCCAATTAATTTTATTAATAGTTAAATTTAGTTTGTCAGTTCCTGATTCATATATTGCGTTTGAATTTGTATTACTTCAAATAAAAATTAGTTCCTGTTTCATAAAAACTATAATTTTCTTAAAATCCTCTGCAAACCCCAATAATGTTCGTAAAGGTACACAAACCAAAAACTGGCCTTCATTTAGATGGTAATAGCAGTGATCATCAACATTCCATGCCGCATTTTTTAAATAATTTATTTCACCTGATGTAAACAATAATAATCCTTTAATAGTGGATACAATTCCTGGCGAATGGTAAGACTCAATTGTTTTACCGTTTAATTCATATCTGATTTCTTCGAATAAAAACGGTACAAATATAGTTAACGTATTCGATGGTATAAGAATATTTCCAAATCCCATTAAATTACCAATAGAATTTTTATGTGTAAAGTCTATATTATAGTTACATTTAACTTCTGATTTCAATGTTACTTTATTTGCTGTTAAATCAAAATCCATTTTCCTGGTTAAATTCTTATTTATTTCATCGATTTTTTAGTATATAACTTTTTAATTTTTCAAATTCATATGCACCGTCTGGTATAACAATTGTTTCATTACCAATCTTAAGAGAATTACAATTAGTATCTATATTAGGCACACTATTGTAAGTTTCGAAATTAACTAATCCAATTTCATATCTATCGGGAGGTGTTAAATAAATGGGCGGGTCCAAGTATGAAATTAATATTGATGAATTTCAATATTGAGTTATACTTATTGACTTTTTGAAAATTATTATAATTATAATCTATTTTAGAAAATCCGTTAGAATTAAAATATTTTACTAAGATACTTGGTGGTGGAAGGCTACCAAAAGAATCAAAATATAACACGAAATTTTTGTTTTTTTATAAAAGATACCCAATGAGTTCCAGTAGTGGGGATTTGAGGGTTCTGGAACAGTAGTACATCAAACGTCCGATAGATGGCGGTGGGTGTTGGTTCCCGACGGCGGTGGGGTTGAAATGTGGGAGGAGAAGTTGGGATAAGTTAGGGGGAGTGGACAAAGCATAGAAGTGTGTTGATAGGTGTTAATTAGCATAAATTTGTATAATTAGCATAAATTTACATTTTTGTGTTGGTGGGTACTGCTAATGAGGAATGAGAGTACTGTGTATGGTAGATGGAGTATTGGATTGGGGGTTGAACTACCACCATCACCTCAGTGTGTATGTGAGTGGAAAAAAAGTGAGGAAGTGCATCAAGTGGAAAAAAAATGTATTGGCGCCTGTATTATATGCAAATTTTTAAAAGGTTAAGAACGAGTGACCTCTATTCACTTGTTTTTTGCATTAACTTCCTGACACACATTTTGTAATTTACATATATCGTTTTTGTTTCTGAATATGGGTCAATAATTAATGTAGGTAAAATAGAGGTAGTTTTATTTAAGGGAAATAAAACAATAAATGCATTATATTTTATCTTTATTGTTTTTCTATTTCATGTATATATAAAAAAATCAAAAAAAAAATGGAAATTAAGTGTCCATATATGATCCCTGAAATAGAAAAAAAACATGTTTTAAAGAAAAAAAATTTGAAAAAAACGGAAAAGAATTTTCTTACGTTTTTTCCTCTTAGTTTATAAAAATGCCACTTGCCACCATTTGTTGGTTTGATTGGGCTTTCGTACAATGAAGGAAAGATTTTCTCCATTCTTTAGTCTCACATTATATTCGGGAACGTTTTCCAGTAGCCGGTTGTACCTTTTTGGCAATATGACGTCATTTTCGAGGCCTTCAATTGTCATAAGAACTGCTTGACCATATTTTGTCTGAATGACTCTTAGAGAGCGTATTTTATATGTTACATCCTCCTCTAATTTAGAAATTTTGATGAAGGGTCTTGATACAATATTAAATTCAGTATTCATTTTTCTTCTTCTTCTTTCTGATAAATTCACTTTACAAAAAATATACTTTATCTTAATATGTACAAATAAAATAATGATGCTGAGATTAGAAATGCATTTGGGTGCAATGTGCAGCGGCTTTTAAACAAGGAAAAATACGTCATCATCCCACATCCAACCATACCCCACCACACACACAAACCAATTTACCCAATTCCTTACTGGGGTGGGCGAGTGTTGTTGTTGTACTATAATTTCTTCAATGATTCACAATTATAAGAAGAGTATTTTTAATTGTGTGTCTCTCTGGGCGCGAAAAAAAAGGGTGTATGTATAAATGGATAATACAATAGGATTCATGACTTAGTTAGTCTCAAGTTGGCAATATGTCAACTGATGAGAAGACCAACACTCATCATCATCCATAAATTGTTACATCTATTAGTGATAATTTTTTGAAAAAACTATGCAAAACTTTTCCATTGCTAAGAAAAAAAAGATGAAGTGATTGCTATTTTAAAACAAACGAATAAGTGTATTCAAACATTACGGAAAGTGATTGGCTTAAAGAAAAACGATGATCAAGATAATGTAAGCAACATATTGTTCCCCAATGATAACATTCTAAAACTAACAAACAATTTAAGGTTATTGAAAACATGTAGAAAAAGACTACATTTAATTAAAAATTAAATATTATTGATGGCGCAGGTTTGACTACAGCAGGTTTGACCACATCAAAGACAAACCGTAATCGTGGTCGGAAACAGCAACAGAAATATCAAAATTGTGTAGAATGGGAAAATTTAGAGAATTGTTTTAGGAATAGTATCAGTAGTGGCATAATTACAAATTTAACGGTAAAAGATCCTGTTGTTTCTAGGTAAAGCACAGAAATGTTTTCTGTTGCAAGTGAGAAAGAAATTGCATGAAAATCATAATTGCATAAAAGTCAATTGTACATTTACTGGTGAATTTGCGAAAAAGAGTGAAGAGATTATAGAGACATTTAAAGTCATTCGCCACAAGGAATGAAGTAATTGATGCAACTACAAATTTAAAGGAATGGTATGAAACGTTTGTAAAAGATAAAATTTTGAATAGGCTTAGTGAATTTAAAGAACGTGATTCTAGATGGAGTTTGTCGGAAATAATATCATTAAATGTGATTTTTAACCGATGCAATCCATTAAATGCAGCGGGTACTTCTACCTCTACATATACGGAAGTACCGAAATTTATAGCCAATAAAAAGGCAGTGATTAATATAAAAAACAATGATGAATATTGTTTTTTGTGGTGTATTGTGGCTGCTTTACACCCCACAGATACAAATCCACAAAGAATTACAAAATATCCACACTTCAGTGAAGTGTTAAAATATGAAGGTATAAAGTTTCCATTCAATGTGCGTGATTTGAAAAAATTTGAGAAACTTAACAATTTAAGCATTAATATATTTTATGTGAGCAACAAACAAATATATCCATTGACAATAAAAAGAAGCAATTATGAAGATGATGGGAATAATAAATGTATCAATTTATTAATGTTGGAAAATGTGGAAGGTGGATGTTCTCATTATGTGTTAATTAAAAATTTAAATCGGTTATTATTTAATCAGTTATCATCGAATAAGAATCAAAAATATGTTTATCTATTTCGGTGCTTTATCAGGTACATTTTGACACTCATTTGATGTCAGTTCCGTTTAATAATAGCTGATAATAAAACGGAACTGTCATTAGTGTCACATTCTAGCACGGAACTGTCATAGTGTCACATTCTAGCACGGAATTGTCATTAGTGTCACATTCTAGCACGGAACTGTCATTATAGTGTCACATTCTAGCACGGAATTGTCATTAGTGTCATCACATTCTAGCACGGAACTGTCCGCTTATTATAGCAACAAATGTCAAACGACTGACATACATATTATTTTTAAACAAAAATCGTAAATTTCGCAATTTCGCATTTCGTAAATCGCATAAATCGCAAGCGAATTCGCGAAAAATCCGCTCTTGCAATAAAATTCACCTTATCAAACTCATTCTTTAATATACTATTGTGAACGGTATTTAAACTATTTTTCTTTAAAGTGTGTTTTAATAAAACATTTAAATTATTGTAAAAATAAAAAAGTCTGTCATATAAAAGTGCTGTCATCGTCGAATCATATTTTATTCTCATATTCTATTCACAAGATACCAGTTTGTTTTGTATTATATGCCGATTTAGAATGTATATTGGAGCCCATCATTATATATGGTGATGAAAAAGAAAACAAAAAACGTGGTGGTTCCATTGAAAGATATCAAAAACACATACCACACAGTATTGCCTATTACTTAAAATGCAATTATGATGATTCACTCTCTCAATTTAAATTAATTAGAGATAAGAACTGTATAAAGTTATTTATAAAGGATTTGCATAAAATTGCAATAAGAATCAACGAAATACTCAATCGTATAGTTCCAATGGCTGAATTGACTTTTGAACAGGAAATAGCACACTATAATGCCACAACATGTCATATTTGTGAAGAACCATTTAATACCACATTAGACGAAGATGATGATAATTTACGTGTAAAAGACCATTGTCATGTGACTGGAACATATAGAGGAGCCGCACATTCTCAATGTAATTTACAATTTCAACAATCCAAAGTAATTCCAATTGTTTTTCACAATTAAGCGGCTACGATTCCCATTTTATAATTGAAGAACTGGCAACAGGCATAAAAGGACCCATTTCTCTTCTACCCATAAACAAGGAGAAATATATATCGTTCACAAAGAAAATTGAAAATAAAATCATCAGTTTGAGATTCATTGATTCCTTCAGATTTATGGCATCCAGTTTGGACAAATTATCCTCGTACTTGCGTGCCGAAGAAAAGACCATAATGAGATCGTTTTATCCGAATGACAATGAATTTAAATTGTTATTGCGAAAAGGTGTTTTTCCCTATGCATACATTGATAGTTGGGAAAAATTAAATGAAACTCATCTGCCGACAAGAGAGGCTTTCTTCAATGAACTGAGAAACGAGACAATATCTGCGGAAGATTATAGACATGCTGAGAATGTATGGCAAACATCTAATGTGCACACACTAGGTGAATACTCGGACATTTACCTTAAAACAGATGTGATTTTATTGAGTGATGTATTTGAAAATTTCCGTAAAACATGTTTAGGACCTATCAATTGGATCCATTGCACTATTTCACATCGCCCGGCCTAAGTTTTGATGCAATGCTAAAAAATACACGCATAAAATTGCATTTAATGCAAGATATTGATATGATTTTGTTTATTATGCAAATCGTGTGCAAAAGCCAACAATAAATATATGATGGATGACTATGACCCCACCCAATTGGACACTTATTTAATTCATATAGATAAAAATGAATAGTTAAAAGAGGATGAATACAATGGTAGCGACGGTAGCGACGGTAATTCTTTCGATGTATTATCAATTGAAGACAATGCAGAATATGGTTATATTTTGGAGGTGGACCTTCATTATCCATCTCATCTACACAATTTACATAAAGATTTCCCATTGGCCCCCGAACATTTAACACCATCAGGCAGTAAACACAGTAAATTAATGACAACATTATACGATAAACACAACTATGTTATTCACTATAGAAATTTAAAGAATTATTTAAAGAGAGGATTGGTTTTGCGAAAAACCAGGGAATATTGAATATTTCGATACAAGCGACTATGATGAAGCGAATATTTTTAATATACCGCGTGTGAATAGGAAGGAACTTGGTACGTTTAAAGATGAAAATGACGGTCGCAATATGTTGGAATTTATTGGTCTAAGATCGAAAAAGTATTCATTTAAAATGTGGGGTGGTGGCGGTGGAGAAATAAAAAGGTCCAAGAGAGTAGTTAGTAGTACATTGAAAACTATCACATTTGATGATTATAAGAATTGTTTATTGAATCAACGGGAAATGGTAAGACAACAAATTCTATTGCAAAGTAAGAAACATGTAATGTATTCGATAAAATAGCGAAAAATTGTTTTGAATGTTGGTGATGTTAAAAGAATGTCACTGCATGATTCATTAGACAGTTTGCCGTGGGGTTTTGTGGTAGAAACAGTAGCAAGAGCAGCAGCAGCAGCAGGACCCGAACCACCCCATCAGTACCATTATACAAACACACACTAGACAAATAGTACTTAAACAAAACAAAAAATGTTATCAAAAAGTGAAATATAACTTGTAAATGATGACAGTAATTCTGTGGTATATCAGAATCACTTGGTGGAAAGAATAAAAAGTTAAAATGTGACTGAAATGAATATGATTTTAAAACGTATCGCAATTCCAAGCACACACATTTTAACATATGATATATACGATTGTGCAATGTGGAAATGTTAAATGTGTTACCCACATCCCAATTGGAACATGAGAAATTTATTGTATTGGTTGCTAATAAATTATTAAATTTAAATGTAATTGATTTTACATATGATAATTTAAGTGATATCATCAGTACTGTACCATATAAGGATTTCACAGATGACTACAAATGATATTTAATAATGCAATTAACAAAACTGGATATTAATAATCCCAATTTTGATCCAACATCATCCTCTTATTTGTATTTACATATATTATCCAATTATAAGAATTGTAATTAATATATTAACAAAATTATGTGTACTGGAATTTTTAATGCAAATTTGGAAGAGAAAAATTTACACTTCAAATTGGAGATATTAACAAAAGACTCACATATGGATGTAGTAAAATGGCTTTTAAAAAATTTGAGAAAAATGGAGAAAAACGAAGATGTGGGATGGAGGTGTGCACCTGATTCGGGTTTATGGCCATCAGGAAATCCAGAAGATTATGTTGCCACAATGGAGCTAATTAAACCCATAATGGAGTTTTAAAATGCAAACAAAACTCGCTCTGGTTATTTATTATTATTAGAATTATTAATAATATATACTGTACCTTCTATTATGTATTTGGGTGTGTGGGGGAGAAAAAACATGGGGGGTGAATAAAAAACTTTGTATAACTTTTAACTGTTTTTATTATATTCTTTATTTCCAAATATACATATACATATTAAAAAAAAGTAACGGAAAAAACACTATGTTAACTAGGGTGGGGGAAAATGGCGTTTTTTTTGGGGTTTTTTATGTAATAAAAAAATTTATAGTTTTAAAATTGATTTTTATTTTGCATCATCCTCAAAAAAACATATACACACACAAACTGAAACATTAAAACACTAGTTAACTGGGGAAAATGGCGGTTTTTTGGGGTTTTTTATGTAATAAAAATATTGTAATATTAAAATTGATTTTTATTTTGCATCATCTTCAAAAAAATATATACACACACAAACTGATAGATTAAAACACGAGTTAGCTGGGTTTGGGGGAAATGTCGGTTTTTTGGTTTTTTTTTATGTAATGAAAAAACATTTTTAACATTTTCGTTAAAAAAACTACATTTATTTTTTTTCGTAAAACATAATAGAACAAAATGGAAAAAAAAAACATTAACAAGATATATACAATGAAAAGAAAATCGATTTCCATTTTCCATTCCATTCCATTTTGTTTCAGCCTTCTTCTCCCTCCTTCGGCTGGTGGACTGCTTTTCCTTATTCCGGCTGGACTTGTTCTTCTTCTTCCTTTTCTAGTTCCTCTATAAAATCCGATAGTCTCTGTAACAAAACAAACAGAAAAAACAATTATTAAAAGTAGAAAAATCCAAAAAAAATATAACATACCTTACAGCAAGCACAGTAAATATCATGAAGGGGCTGTTTCTTTCTGTCCACCCATTGGTGGCAAGTGAGGCAAAATTCCATGTGGAGATTCCAGGATTTCAACTCCCCCGTTTCCTGGTCGATTTCCCCATAATTATCCTCCCTAATGTCCTGACCATATGGTTCATCATCATCAACATTGTTGTCGTGTTCATTGCCATGGCCTCCGTCGTCGTCGCCTTGTTCTTGCCGCCTTCGCTTGATGCCACGGCGATGCTGTTGGTTTTGTTGTTCATCTCCATGGATGACTTGGCTGCCAGCACTGCTGCTGCTGTTTCCTAATAAAAGAAAATAGTGCAACCATTCAAAATGTATTGTTTTAATAATTCCCTTACACCATGTCGCGAATTCACCAGTCTACTTTTTTTGAGAGAGACAGAATCAACTACTACAAAAAATAGAAGGTGCATTCTCGACAGTCGTATAAGCGAATTATTAAAACAATAAATCGTGAAAGGTTAAACTGTTTTCCTTTATTACCTGATTGCTTTTGCCGCCACCATTCCCGCCCACTGCTCTTGTCGCTACCGATGCTGTCCAACGGTTTTTCACCGCCGCCGCCTTGTCCTTAATAAAGAAAATTATAAATATCTCACTTTTCCATAAATTTTGTTTAAATAGTACACAGTCATGTGTGCGGTTTTTTCCCCAAATGACTGTGCACTATTGTGGACACAATAAGTGTGGAAAAGTTGATGATATTTTTAATTTCCTTTATTACCTTCTCCATTATGCAAACATCTCGTCCACCGCCTCCGTCGTCGTCGTCGTGATTGTTCTCGTTGTGGTTTCCTAATAAAGAAAATTAACATTGTTTATAAATTCTTCGTTTTTCTCAATAATCATGCCCAGATATCAAACCAATACACAATTTTGGTTCAATCTGGATTCGATTATTGAGAAAAACGAAGGATCGTAATCAATTTCAATTTTCTTTATTACCTCTATTTTCTGCTACCTGCTTCTGCTGCTGCTCATGCACCGATGACATTTTCCCGCTGAAACCAAAAAAAAAAAACATTTTAAATTTAATGAAAAAAAAATAAAGACAATGAACAAATTACTTACCCTTACTAAATGTGTGTGCTTCATATCGTAGTTTCCCTCTTTTATAGAACCACCAACACCGCCCCCCTCCACTTCCGTCCATTGTGTTAATCGACGCGATGAAAAGTTTCATTGGGATCATTTTTGATTTCCTCGTCCTTTTCATCTGCGTTTTGCGTCTCATCTTGTGTTGGAGCTGTAGCCGCTAGCATCCGAAAGAAATGCGTAAGCATTTCCTGAACTCTAAATATCCCCATTGGATTAAATGGCTGGATTACTTGCCCACATATCGTGTGGGCATTGATGTTCAACATGAAAGAGGGTAACGAAGATGACCCCGGATAGGGTGAGGTCATCCTCAGTACTTCTCCTAGATGAAAGAACAACGGTGTTTTGTTTCATCCATCGCAACCTCCACAACAGCACGCTCATAGTGTATTGTTGATTCGTTGTGAAGACTGCTGTCGACGCGTCTAATGGGGGTATTGGTTGAGGTGGTGTCCATGGGGTGGTGGATCTGTCGACGACGTACAACCCTGGGGGAGGAGGTGGTGGCTATAGGTGTTGTGGAGACAGTGGTGGCGGCGTTGGAAATGGTGGCAGCGTTGGAGGTGGTGGCGGCGTTGGAATTATGCACTCTTACCACTCGCTGCATGCGCATTGGCATACCGGAGTTTTTAGTACTTTTAGAATTCATTTTCTTATTGTTTTGAAAGTTTTGAAGTCTTTTTCAAAAACTGACTTTTGTCCACAAGATTGTGCACTATTTATACACCTTAATTTTGTGGGGGGAGCTAGGTTTTGGTGGTGGTGGCGGTGTAAAAAGGTTACATATTTTTCTTGACATTTTTATGAAGTTGTTTTTAAATATAAACTATCTTACAATTACACACAAGCTTTAAATATTAATTTTGTGCATTGCCTATTTTGTATGTAAATTACATGAACTTTTGACTTTTTTAGAAATCAATTTTTTTATGCAAATCAATGTCTGCACGAATAAAATTCATTATGCACATGCAAATTTTATAAATTAATTAACAATGTCTTTTTTACTTATCCAACTATTGTGTGTGTTATCGAATCCTAACCACTTAACAAGCAGTTTGTCTTCTTCTCGTCGAACAATTTTCTCGATCATTTGAATGTGGGTGTGTGCAGTTTTCTGGATTTCTTCAGTGTAAAATGCTCCCTTGATGTCCCGTTGTTCTGCATCTTGCAGTAAGCATGTTGTTGGATTTGTCAATTGAACCGTTTTAATTGTGAATACCTCATTTGACCAATTGGGTGTATATCCTTTTGCAAATAATTCCCTATATTTACTAACACGCACCTTATCACCAACTTTGAATTTATTTGATGACATTGGTGTTGAAATCTTTATTCTATTATGCACCGTATTTAAGAGATGCTTTTCATTTTTTTTCTTAGAAATTGCATCTATAGGACGCATCTTAATTGTACTATGTATGGATTTTTCATTGTAATTTTTTACAATTTCCGGTAATATGGAGAGCCACTTATAGTTGCCCTGATAACTAAGCTCTTTCCACATATTACTTTTGAGGGTGCGATTAAAACGTTCAATTACGTTAGCTTTCATTGCACTAAAAGTGGAATAAAGATTTATCCTCAATTTTTTCATTAAATCCATAAATTCCTTATTGTAAAACTCTTTACCATTATCGGTTTGTAGATTTTTCGGTATATGCTGTGTTTTACTTAATAGGATATTCCTCATTGCATTGGCAACTTCTTTGCCAGTTTTATTTTTTACAGGCACAGCCCAAGCAAACTTACTAAATACATCGATTACAGTTAAAATATACTTATAGCCCTTATTTAATCGTGCATATGGTATCATTTCCACTAAATCAGCTTGATATAAATCATTTAAACCTTTTACAATGACATGTCTTCTTTCAAATTGTTTTCTAGCTGTTTTGTGTAATTCATTGACAACTAATCTTTTCAAATCCACATCATTAGCGGTAGCAGCATTCGGTATTTTTTTCTTATATTTCCTCATCATAATGGGTATGGAACAATAACATCATATACTGGATATCGAACCATAAATACTGCATGCACTTTATTTGTTTTTGAATTGATTTCTTTTATTGATATTCGATCTCCCATATGGAAAATTACAGATTCAATATTCGTTAATAGTTGTCCATTTAAATAAATTTCCATATTATTGAAATTACTGGATTGCTTCACAATTAATAGACGACATTCTTTCAGATGAATTTCATATTCATATTGATTAGAAAGATTTATTTTAAGATAGCCTGTTTTCGCTTGAACGGGTCCTGAGGCGCTAATATTTAACATAAAATACCCATATAAAGTTTTCAATTTCGTTTCCAACAATTGATTAATTTCATCATAGTTTTGGATGTGTTGTGATTTACTTATAATGGCATTCACTTCGTTTGAAATAAGCGTTTGCACTTCCGTCACATTCTGCTGTCTCCAAGGCACCAAATTTTTCACATCAGTTTCTATAAGGTCCTCAACGGCACTCTCATTCGGAATATGATTAGTTGCAATATACCATGGTACGAAATTCTTAATGGTATCCAATGCCATGTCGTTTACTTGTTTTTCATCGACTAATTTTCGCTTCAATATTATATTTGAAGTGCGTTGATCACATTCCACACCCGTATTTATTTGTTTGGTTTTCAATGAATTTTCAATCAAATCAACAATATCTTGTGTTTTCCATGTTTTGTGTGCTGCTCCTGTTGCTGATGATGTTTGCCACTGTTGAAATACTTTTGCAGAAACAATTGCTTCCACATCTGTATCTGTGAAAAATTTTATACTTTTTAATTTTACATCAATTAAATCGTTCGATCAATTAAATTTTGTATTTCCGTTGGAGTTTGCATTTTACTGGAGATTAAACTATTAAGATATTGTTGAGACGGAATTTGTTGTTGTATATTGAGAAATTTTAAATTAATTTTATGTTCAATATCCTTGCACTTGGAAGTGCAAGTGT